>CM021107.1:416894870-417274752 GCA_007115665.2 Sequoiadendron giganteum | reverse complement strand
AAAGATGGAGAGAAAAGATGGGTGAGAGAGTTAGTGAGGGTTAAAGGGTACCCAGGGTAGGAATGGAAATAAATAAAGAAATTGACGTGATATCTAATAGTGTGGGTGGTTTGGTTGTAGAGGTTTGAGACTTTGAAGAGACAGGAGAGGAAATAAGAGTTTCTCGTAGCTACATAGTAAGTGATGAGTGGAGCGGACCATCAACATTTGGTGGAGGCCGAGCTGCTACATTTCTTATGATATCCATTTATCCGAGGGCATCGAGCAATGTTGATAGCCTTGATTGAGCATTGGGATTCAAGGACATTGACATTCCATCTCTAGATAGGAGATATGATAGTGACTCTGGAGGATTTGTGGCAGATTCTAAGATTGGTAATAGTAGGGCAATTGGTGAGTGAGATGAGATCAGAGGGAGAGGAGCTAGACCATACCATGTGGGTCTTGTTTGGGAGAGATGACCTGTTGGTAGAGAAGAATGGTTTGGACATGGATCAATGTTTGGGGTTGAGAGTACCACCACTACTGTTGTAACTGTGCGGGTTGTTCAACAACATAATCATACCAGATAGGAGTGGGAGATGGTGCAACCTTGGTTATATGGAGGTTATCCGACATATCATCGAGGGGAGGGATGGATAGTTTGTATGGGGTCCATGCGTCCTAGCATAGTTATACAAAGATATGCAAGTGGTGTGTTATCAGGATGTAGTTAGCGTGTGTCATGTGATGTTGTTGTAGGTGTGGGCATGGGAGCCCATCAGTGTGGTTAGGCCGGTTGTGGCGAGGGAGGGTTAGATGGATGAGGCAGTGCCAATAGTGTGGTGGTATGATGCAGAGGATGGGTGGGTGTTTCGGTATTAGGGTGTAGGAGACTTAGATAGGTGGATGAGAGTGTTTGATGAGCTCGAGGAGGGGGATATATTGTGGAGGCCGTATATGTTCCAAATTTTTAGAGGATGGAGGGAGGATGAGGCTAGGCATAAGGGATATTTCATGACACGTTGCTATATAGTTGGGAGGGAGCCTTGGATAGTGGAGTCACATAGGTTGGATTGGGTGATGAGATAGTATGGGCTGGAATAGGATATTCCAAGTGCACCAGACATGTTCAGATGACTCATGTGGGAGCATCCATGGGGTGAGGAGATTTTAGCAGAGTTTGCACAGGAGCACTGGATGACATTGGTGTGAGAGCTAGTAGAGTACCTAGGGAGGGTTGAGGGACCAGTAGATGTAGGTATCACTATGAGATATGGAGCGTGGTTTGTGCAACACCATCCTAGAAAAATCACACTAGAGGTTTTGATTGCAGAGGTAGTAGGGTTTGGATTAGAGGAGGAGGTTAGCCCAACAAGAGGGAGGATGAGACGATGAGCCGATGGGGCCGAGGGGAAAAGACAAACTGAGGAGGAGGAGATCAGAGAGGACATCGAAGGAGAGTTCCAAGAGTGGGTAGAGTAGGTAGGTAGCAAGAGGTGTCGAAGGTGGTTGGATTAGGGAGGCAGTAGAGGGTGCTAAAGGTGGAAGGGGCAGGCAGATAGTAGGAGGTGCTAGTGGCAGAAGTAGGTAGGTAGCAGGAGGTTCTAGGGGTAGGAGGATAGGGGGAGGATCAAGTAGGAGGGAAGTGAAGTTCAGGTAGGAGGAGGACGAGACAAAGGGCTTAGGTCTAGCCCAAGGAGGAGAGACAGGACACAGAGGTGATGGAGATGGATGAGGCTGAGGTGATTGAAACAAGGGATGGGGAATGAGCTGGGGCGATCGATACAAAGGTAAATGAAATTCCCCCCTTAGAAATGAGGCCACTGGTAGCCGAGGATCTAGGCAGACGGGTGAGAGGAGCGGAGGTGAGAGAGCAGACTACTGAGAAAAGATTGAGATTTAGAGGCATTGAGGAGGAGACTGGAGGTAGAGGTTATCAGACTCGGGGTAGAGAGGAGGAGGCTTTAGGTAGAGGTCATTAGATTGGAGGTTGTGGGACAAAGGGACTATGTTTTCATTGTTGAGCACCTAACCTCATAGGTGCAAGAGGCAAAGAGGGAGAGAGATGAGTTGTGAGTAGAGGAGGGCAGGCTACAAGCTGAGGTGACATGGTTGGAGGGAGAGGTAATGAGGGATTGTGAGGCCAAAGAGTCTATGAGATGAGAGAGGGAGAGACTAGAGGTGATAGTGATATTATTGTAGGTTGGGGCTCAACATGTGTCTGGAGGAGCGATAGGTTAGATATTAGTGGAGGCACTAGTAGAGCAAAGAGATATATGGGTGACCTGAGGAGATAAGTAGAGGGATTGTTGAGAGAGCAGAGGGAGTTGAGGCAAGAGTGGGATGAGCTACAATATTGAGTGGAGGTGGATGAGGAGATAGTGGGTGATATGGTATTGGTGTAGGAGAGAGGAAATCTTGAGGGCTTAGGTACAAGGGATGGAGGCAGAGAGGGAAGTTGTATGGACATAGATGCAAGTGTTACAGGATGAGACGGATGTGACCATGACACATAGATAGACTATGGAGAGAGATGCAACACAATGACATGAGTAGTTAGAGCAGCTACATTAAGATAGAGACAAAGAAATGGAGGGGATGAAATTAATGCAAGATCAGACAGGGAAGCGATGGGATGGGAGAGACATGGGAGGGGTGGGCATGATATAGATGCAGGAGGAGATAAAGTGACTGTGATGGGATAGAAATAGATTAGCAGATGAGATGTCATAGATATAGGGATAGATAGATCAGCTGTGAATGACACAAGATCTATGGGAGCAGGAGAGGAGAGTCCTTTATGGACATCGAGATAGGTACAGATCAGAACGAGATACCACTAGATTGCAAGTGGCAAAGAGGGATGAGCTCATACGAGAGTCAAGCTATTATATGGGGGTGTATTATATGATAGTTCCAAATCCAACACGTCATGTACCACCCTTCATTTGAGTGGTGCCCCAGATGCTAGCACCACCACAGACAACAGGGACATACATGCGGGGCTATAACAGCTATAGAGAGACGCCACCACACAAAGGTATAGTACTAGACTAACCTTAGAGATCTGATGGGGTGAGCAAGGGGTTTAGAGTATCAGAGGGACATGATCCTGATGTTTGATAAGTGCATGGTGGATAGAGTACAAAGTAGCATAGATGAGAGTAGATGCATAGCCATGTACCCATATTTTATTTCTAGTGATAGATGATATATATGATGGACATTATTATGGATGTCATGAAGAATTATTGTATATTTCTTGGATTTTGGATATGATATGTGAGAGCCCTTATGGACATTATATAATGCTTATGTGATGAATGATTTATTTATGTATGCATGTTGATGGTATGATGTAGTGATGGATATGCCAATATGGATTTATGTTTATGCGTATATGGTTGTATTGTTATGATGTATGATGATTATGTTGATGCATAACATTGGTGATGCAGGATGTGATGGATGAAGTACGATTATTTATTGGTTAAGATATGTATGACATCTAATACCTATGATGCTGGATGTGATGGGAATATTGTGCTTATGTCTATGCAGATGAGTTATTATGATATGCATAATGGGTTAATGTGTATGATGGATGCGATAATGAAATAGTATGAACTAAGGTGCATATGATAAGGAATGTTAAGATGTATAGAATAATTAATGAAAATTAATCTACACAACATAAAATGAGTATGCAATTTAATGATCCTAAATGCAAATAAGGGTCTTCACAATGATGTGATGGGTGGGTGATTGCACCTGTCAAAAACTATAGGATTCTTGAGAAGAGCAAAAATGGGGGGGGGGGAGGTGGAGGTAATCATCGATTGTACAATCCAAAATCCTAAGGAAAAAGAAGGGATGAAGTGTACATGAATGCAATGGAGGTGAGAAATGCAATGCAATGTGAATGCATGTTACCATCTTCAGAGCACTGATGTTTACTATAGCATAAGACACCAGGTACAATGGTATATGGACCAAGGCAGATTAGTATCTAATGCATAAAAAAACACAACAATTAGGAAGGCTATCCCAATACCCCAAAGTCACGATGACTTCGGTCGGGCTAGGTATTGGGGATAACCACAAGCAAAAAATGATGTCCCAACATAACAGAAGACCGCAGGGGTCTTGGTGGGTACTACATGGGACAACCAGGAAAACAACAATAGAAAAATAAAAGATCAAGATGTGTCCCTATGTTAACCAGACAAAACACACCATAATTGATGGATCATGGTGGCCTTGACAAGTGATTATAGGGAGCTCAAATGATAAAAAAAACCAAGAGCATCAAAAGATTGAAATCAATTTCAAAACATCCTTTGCCATAGGATCAAGATGATGGCTGGGGTTGATGCATTCTATTAGGAAGGATACATCCCGTGGAGACCAAAGATGGATGCTAAACTAAATGATCGATTAATGACATAGGATAATTCAAAAATTGATTAAATCTCGTACCAAAAATGGATTCCATTTGTGAGGTATCAATGAGATAAGGACAAACCTTGATGAAAAGACACAAGACACTAGACACAAGACTGATGAAACCTAAAGACCTAGGGGCTCAGGGGTTGATCAAAGATCAACCTTGCCTACATGAAAGCACAAAGCCCTCATAGTTCTGAAAAGAGACCATGATTAAAGTGAAAAGGGGACGAGGATGATAGATGATGGAGGACACCGATCAGAAAAAATGACCACCAAGAGAAAGACAAAGAAAAGAAAAGCCCCGAGGGTGGATCAAATGATCAGCCTTGCCTATGTACAAGCATAGGGGCAATGTAGTTTGGGAAGGACAAAAGACCGATGATGGAGAATATCAAAAAGTGGACAATGATGATAGATGATGAGGGAAAAAATGTATCAGGGGTTGATCAAAAGATTAGCCTTGCCTATGTGCAAGAATAGAGGTGTCGTAGTTCGAAAAAGACAAGGAAAAACAATAAAAGACGACATGAAACAAAGGCCTGGGGCTAGATCAAATGATCAACCTTGCCTACATGAAAGCACAGGCGCGACGTAGTTCAAGAAAGATAAGATGAGATCTAGATGGAGACTAACATGATGGAGACTCTAGATGGAGATGACCAAAAAAATGAGATGACACAAGCTCATATTAGGATAAAATATCAGGATGTCAGATAGTAGATGATGGTCATCCAATTCTCAACCAAAAATATACCAAAGTGACCAGGTGATGTAAACGGATGGGAGGATATGGTCGATATGATGATGGGGATCAAGGGGCTAATGGAAAAATCATAAAGTAACCATGACACAAGGTAGATAATGATTAAGCCCTATATGAAAGGCACTTGTTGCTAGGTTTTCACCCATTGTACGTATCCAAGGCACCAGACAGGGGTGGTTTTCACCATAGGACGAATTATTTCTCTTGACTATTTCTGTATTTTTTTGGATTTTGATAATTTTTTAGTTTTTTTTGTATTTTTGAGATTTTACAGGAAGGATATTTGAGCTAACCTAGGTGTGAAACTGCTTTAGGTGCATTATGTTGATGGGTTCTTCCAGGGGCTCTCCTTTAGGTGTAGACAACCTATTTGCTCCAGAACCATACTTGGTGGTGATAACATATGGGCCCAACCAATTAGCTTCGAACTTGCCCTTTTTTTCTCTATCTTGGTGAGTCTGTTGATTTTATTTAAGGACTAGATCGCCAGCATTGAATTGGCGAGGGAAGACATTCTTATTGTAACTTATCTTGAGTTGATGTTGATAGGCTTGGAGATGGTTGTAGGCCTTAACCTGCTTTTCATCCAGTAATTCTATTTGAGCCAGTCATGCAACCCAAGTTTCTTCATCAGTGATCAAATTCTACAATGAGATTCTTAGTGATGGTATTTTGACCTCAATCGACAAGATGGATTCGAAACCATAGAAAAGAGAAAAGGGTTGGCACTAGTACGAGTACACATGGAGGTGTGATATGCCTAGAGAGCAGGGTGGATGTGTTGGTGCCAATCACGACCAATATTGTTGATGAACTTTTTGAGAATGCGGACAAGGGTCTTTTTGGTTGCTTCTACTTGACCATTACCGTGGGGGTAATAGGGTGTAGACCAATGGTGCTAGATATGCTAATTCTCACAAATTTTCTTCATGGCTTGGTTTTTGAAAGGTTTTCCATTATCGAAAATGAAGGTGGAGGGTATGCCATATCGGTAGAGGATGTGGTAGAGAATGAACTTGGAAATTGAGTACCCTTGATTTGTGAGAGTGGCATTGCTTCCACCCACTTAGTAAAGTACTCAGTTGCGATGATAATCAATGTATGACCATTGGAGGATGGGGGATAGATTTTGTTGATTAAGTCAAAACCCCACTAAGAGAAGGGCCATGGTGCCACCAAAGGCTGCAGGTCTTGTGCAGGGGCATGAATCAAATATGCATGTTGCTGACATGGAAGGAATTTCTTTACAAACTTGCAAGCATCATGTTCCAGTGTCGGCCAATAATATTGTTCTTAGAGGATCCTCTTGGATAGGGCCATGCCATTGGAGTGGGCCGCATAGATACCACTATGTACTTCTACCAATGAAGTGTGATATTTGGTCTTGTTCAAACACCTAAGGAGGGTTCCATCATACCCACGTCGATAAACTATATCACCTATGATGGTGTAGTGGGCTGTGTGTTGGATAAAATAATTTCGTTGATTTCTTGTGAGGTCAAATGGTAATGCGTTGTCATGAATATAGGTGTAGATTTCTTGGTACTAGGGGGATTTAGGACCTATAATATCACACACCATTTCACTCTCAAGGATATTGTATGCTGGAATTAAGAGTTTTTCTACTAGGAATTGGCAATCTTTATGATCTTTTGGCATGTCAATTAGGGACCCAATAGTAGCCATAGATCTGTTGCCTTATTTTGAAGTCTTGGGATCTGTTCAAATTGGATGGAGGTGAAGTATTTCTTGAAGTTATCCACCATGTGTTTATAAGGTAATAACTTGTCATCTTTGTTTTAAAACTCATCATTGACTTGTTTAATGACCAATTAGGAGTCACCGAAAAATCGTAAATGAGTGATATTCCATTGGGTAGAAACTCTAAGATCTATGATGAGAGCTTCATACTCTACTATGTTGTTAGTCCATGGGAATTCCAACCTGAATGACTTTGTAATGTAATCACCTTGTGGTGTAACCGAAAAAATGCCTGCCCCAGATCCATTGTGAGTATGTGAACTGTCAAAGTAGAGTGTCTAGGTAGTGGTTTCTATGATTGTAAAGACTTCTTCATCAAGGAATTATGTAGTGAAAGGATAAGAATCCTCTAAAGGAGCATTTTCCAACTGGTCTACTATCACTTTTCCTTTAATAGCCTTTCTATCAACATATTCTATGTCAAACTCACTCAGAAGCATGATCCACTTAGCCATGCAACCAATTAGAGTTGTCTTAGACAACAAGTATTTGAGGGGATCAACGTTTGATATCAATTTTACTGGATGGATGAGCATGTAATGCAATAATTATTGTGAATAAAAGACAACATCTAAACATGATTTTTCCATTGGAGAATAGTTAAGCTCATAGTCCACTAATGTTCGACTGATGTAATAAATGAAACGTTCCTTGATTGACTCATCATGTTGGGCTAACAATACCCACACTGCAACTGAAGTAGAAAAAATATACAACTTGAGGGGATTTTTGGGGATCAGAGGCATGAGAATAGGTGGATGAGCTAGGTATTCCTTGATCTGATCGAAGCCTAGCTGACACTTTTGATTCCACTTGAAGGTGATATCCTTTTGGAGTAAGTGGGAGAAGGAATAACACTTATTAGCTAACTGAGCTATAAATCTTTGGATGGACTGCAACTTTCCTTGAAGACTTCGTAACTGATTTAGAGTGCATGGTGGAGGAATTTCTAGTATTTCCTTGACCTTGGTTGGATCTACTTCTATACCTCTTCTGGAAACAATGAATCCTAGTAATTTTTTGGATGTGACCCCAAAGACACACTTTTTTGGATTCAAATACAACCTATAATGCTCTAACTGTTCAAAGATCTTCTTCAGGATTGCAAGATGTTCTTCCCTTATTTTTGACTTTCCTAATAGATCATCGACATAGTGTTCCTTAATGATATGAATGAGGTCATGGAAGATGACTGTCATGGCATGCTAGTAGGTTGCCCCCGCATTTTTGAGTCCGAAAGGAATGAAATTATAGAAAAATTTTCCCCAAGGTGTCGTGAAGTCACTCTTGTGTTGATCTTCAGTAGAAATCTTGATCTGATTATATCTATAGAAGCCATCCATGAGGGATAACATTTCATGTCCTGTACTAAGATCAACCAACATATCAATGTTCGGCAGAGGAAATTCATCCTTAGGACAAGCTTTATTGAGATCTCATAAATCTATATAAATCCTAATACATCCATTTGGCTTAGTGACTGGTACTATATTGGAGATCCAGTCTGAATAGTCAATGGGTCAAATGAATCTGGCTTCTAGAAGTTTCTCTAATTCTATCTTGACTAATAGGGCCACCTGAGGGTGTATTTTGCACAATTTTTGCTTGAGAGGTTTGGCATTTGGTCAAACATCCAAATGATGTACAACAAGATCAAGATCAAGGCCAAGAATATCTAAATAAGTCCATGTGAAATTGACAACACCTTCTCTAAGAATTTGGACAATAATGGAATATTCTTCTTCTAATAAATATTTGGCTACATAAGTGATTCTTGGATTTTCTTCTGTCCCCAAATTCACCGCCTGTGTTTCTTCAATGAGAATAGAAGTACACTTAGATATTTGTGTTGTCACAAGGGGAAAATGAACATCCCCATCCTCTAGTGCCTCATTGAGGTTTTCATTGTCAGATACACCCTTTGTTTTTACTTTTTCTTAGTCAAAAAGTGCCTTAGGGAGGTTTTCACTTGATGACCTATTTTATTTTTGTTTCTTTTTTCTTTTGTGGTTAGGGCGTTTATCTTCCCCCAGTCCCATGAGATGTACACAGGTATCCAATGAGGGAAATTTTTCAATGAGTGCACTACCTTGTAGGTCATGATATATAAGTTTAAGATGTTTGAGGGATAAGGTTATGGTGCAAATAGATAAGCATTCAAACATGGTAGGGAGGTCAACGTGATCCAAATCATCGTATGTGTGTATGATGGACTCTTCTTCCGGTATGTCATCGAGGGAACCGTCATTGACACTAACATTGTTAGAAGTGCTAGAGGATGTCATAGGACCTTTCTATTTAGTATCATAACCCAAGCCTAAATTTTGTTGGCTGAATGGTAGTTGCTTCAATGGGTTGGAATTTTCCTTGTTCTTCCACACCAAGACCTCCGCCTTGGTAATTTCACTTTTAAATGAACTTGGAGGCATGTGGATAGACCTATTGGAAGTATTCTATAAGGGGACATGGTGGCTTAGGTTCCTCTCTGTAAAACCATTGGCTAATATCAAATTCTATTTGATCTTGAAGGGAACCCAGATCATTGAATGTTGTCGAGGCCATGTTCTTGGAGGTGAGTGTGAGTGTCTTTTATTATGCTTTTGGAATTGACAGAGATGGTTTCCCATATGTACATGGTGAGGATGGAATGGTTTCTACATTCAGTGTTGTACACATCTCGTACTCACCACATCCCTTGTCAATGATCTAAACCTTGGTGATGGTGAAACTAGGTGTGAATGATGGCATGGACGAAGGGGTGGATGATGTGGTGTTTAGTGTATTGGCAGTTGGAGGAGAATCAAGTGTTTGAGATTCCCCCATTTCTACCCCAGGGAAGTAATGTGAATGCAAAAATCAAGCCTCCAGGGCACACCAATATTAAAATGGCTGAGGGTCAGCCTGTATGGTGACTTCCATTCCTTGAAATGGGAACTTCAAACACTGATGGTAGGTGGATGGAATGACCTACATAGAATGAATCCATGGATGGCCAAGGAGGATATTGTATGGAAGGTCAAGGTCTATAACATGACATATATTATAATGTACAATGGGGCCCACTTGAATAGGAAGGAAAATAATTCCTTAAGAATCCTGCTCTATGTTATCATATGCCTTGATGGTGATAGCTTGTTTGCTTAGGTCAACCTGGGTATATCCAACCTATTGTATGAATTTTAATGTGCAAAAATTTAGGGCCAAACCATTATCCACTAGTACACTTTTTAATTTTTGAAAATTTACACCAACCTCGAGATGGAGGGGGAGGTTGTGGCTTGAGTCAAGGTGCGACATGTCTTTTTGGATAAAGGATAACTAATAGGTTGATGAGATATTTACCACCAATGCGTGGAATTGGGTGGGGTCAATATCATTGGGTACTTGTGTGCTTTGTAAGGCCTTAGTCAAGATGTCTTGATATACGGGAGATGACTTAAGTAGATCTAGGATGGATATCTGAGCTGCAGTCTTGCCTAGGTGGTCAAGGATGTTATACTATGAATTGACAAATGGTAGTTGGGTAGATGTAGGAGCTGTTGGGACTGTGATACGGGTTCGATGGGTGGTAAAAAAAAATTATGGATCCTTTCATTTGACGTGTATCACAGATACATGTGGCTCCACTTTTTCTACATATGTGACCACACCTTGGTAATTGTATGGCACATTTTTATAGCTGATGTTATTGGTGTTGTTATTTTTATTGTTATTTTTGTTAGGTCCAAGATGAGGATTAGATGTACTAGGACCCTGATTGTGGTTGGGAAAATCATTTTGATAGATTTGGAGCTAAGAATTGGATGAACATGTCATGTTAGCATCTACATGAATTTCACCTCGATCGATGAGGCCTTGAATGTAAGTTTTTAGGCCTTGACATTTATCTAAGGTATGTCCCTTAATCTTGTGAAATTCACAATATTTGTTGTCTTTAAACTAAGCAGGTTTGGGCTTAGACGCATCAAGAAGCTTGGTGATAGGATACATGATGGGATAATTATCTTGAAGAAGCTTTTTAAACACCATGATAAGGGGTTCTCCCAACTGAGTGAACTGTCGTTTATTCCCCCCTTTGTTATCTTGGTTTGATTGTTGTCATGGTGCCTCTTGGGGTACGAATATGGCGTTCTAGACTGACAGTTAAAGCTGAGGAGGTTATTTTTGTGTGGTGGTGGCCACCTGAACATGTTTGGTGTCAGTGACACCATCATTGACAACATTATTATTTCTATTCCAATAATGAGGTTTATCCCCAAAGTACTTATCTTTATCATAATTAAATTTTTTGACTTGCCCTTTGGCAACAAGGGCTCGTTCCAAGATGGGACCCTTCTCCATGAGTGCCAAAAAGGTGGTGATGCAATGGAGTTGGAAGTTATGAGCCATATCTGGATGGGAATTTTTGATAAACAACGTGAACATGTCCTTTTTTGATGGTGAGGATTTCATCCTGTTGGCCAGGGCACACCATCTTTGCAAGTAGCTTACAAAGGTCTCCCCATCACACTGTTTTTCTTTTAGGAGATCAAGTGTGTCAATATACTTCTCTAGATTAAAAGAGAAGTGGGAGACGAATTGTTCAGATAGTTGTGCAAAAGTTTTGATGGATTCCTTTTCAAGGCCCATGAACTACTTGAGGGCAATCCCGTGTAGAATTTTAGGGAAGAGTCGTATAAGATAGTTGTCATTATGCATGACCTCTTGGAATTGGGCATAAAATTCTTGCCGATGGGATCTAGGATATTTTATTCTTTTTTATTTGCCAAATTTTGGGATTTCAAAGTGTTTTGGAAAGGGAATCAAGGAAATGATGGGTCAAAATGGATAAGGAAAAATGTCCTTAAATTTAAATGACTATTTGCCCGTTCTAGCTTGTAAGTCCTTTAATGTCGCTTTGACTTCTTCCAAGTCTTTGTTAACTAGTGCTTTAGGAGTCAGAGTGGATTGGTTATATGGATAGTATTGTGGGTATGATGATGATGGTCTCATTATGGTTGGATCATAGGCGGGTTGGGTTGCATATGAATGTGTTTGTTGATGATAAGTGGATTGTGGATTGATGTAAGGTGGGTAGGAGGATGATAGATTGTGATGAGTGGAAGCCACTCATTGGTAAGGTGGTTGTTTCTGATAATAAGAAGTAGGCGAAAGGTCCTATTGTTGTGTAGAATTCTGATAATACAAAGAGGTAGAACCTCCTTGTTGATGTGATGATGGTTGTTGGTAGTAGGAGTTGGATGTGGCACCCTACTGATAAGATTGTTGTTGTTGGAGATAAGGTGGATAGGATTGATATTGGTGTATGGAGGTGACATATGGGGGTTGATGTGTATTTGACAGTTGTTGGTAAGGATGTGCATGCGGTTTTAAAGGATTGGTGTAAGGTGGTGGTTGGGTCCGTGTTTGGTTCTGAGCAGTCTAATGAGGATTAGGGTGAGGTGGAGCAGTGTGGTGCAGAAGCACCTTGACAAAATTATGCCTCTAAGGGGAAATTTTGAAATTTGATGCAATTTTCATGTCCTAACATTGTAACAAGGTCATGTTGATTATCTTCTACATGTTTGAGTCATTAGGAGGTCAATATGTCATATTTTGGGAAAACATGTAAGAGATGTCAAAAGTTGTCACAACATTGCAAAAAAAGATGCAAAATAGGAATATGAAAGGTCATTCAAAATTAGTTAGAAGTTGAAGAGACATGATGTAATGTCTTCAAAAGGCTTTGTAATCCATTTTGAGTTTGTGGGTGATTAAGTCTAAGAATCTGAACAATAAAAAGCACTATTTTTGTGCATGTTTCTTTGGAAAATTACTATTCATTAGTGTTGTAAAAATCTTTACGAGAATGATTGCGTGTCTAATTGATTGTAAGTGATAGATTAATCAATCACCTTCCTAACACATTTTGTTTCATGCAATTTGGTTCACACTTGAGCAAGATATTTTGAATTTTCTATAGACGGTGATAACCTTGGTTTAGGGTAAATAGTGACAAGATAAAATTGTGTTTCTCCTAATTTCTTCATTGTAATTTGCTAAAATTTGGTGGGGAGATCCTAAATAACATTTATTTCCATATTATAGAAGTTCTTGAGTCATATGGTTAAGATTTAATGAGTGGAAACATAAAATTTAAGACTGTAGACTGTGTATAGTCAAAAACTGAGTTTGTGGGAGGAACATAACTTAGGTTTGTATAAATACTGATGGAAGTGAACATCTAAGGGATTTTTAAGCTTGTACTAGTCAACTAACATATGTTAAAAGTGTTTTTTTCTAGGTTTGAGGCTGGAAGGCTAAGATTCAATAAATCCCTATGGTGTAAGGACCTAATAAGGCCCCATAATAACACAAATATTCAAATTTGTTTGCTATTTAATTAAAAAAATCAAGGAAACCTTTTGATATGTTTTAGTTCTGTCAGATGGGTGTTTGAAAATTTAATTACAGTTTGAATTTAGGCCCTATCCTTAAATTGGTGTTTGATAGTTCCTCAAGGAAGGACTACAAGGAGTTAGGATAGTCCATAATGAAAATGGGTATGGTCTACATTGTTGGGTTTGGGAAGTAAAGTTTGAGGCTTGATGGGTTGTGAGTGCCATAATTGTATGTTGGGAATAATTGGTAAGAAGTGGTCTAAAATAGATGTTTTAAGAGATTCAATTTATTTGAATTAGTCATTTTCAAGATGTTAAAGGTGTGTTGAAGGTCATTAAGGAATTTATAATTCTGATTGCATGGTTGAGTGATTTGTTAAGGGCTTATGAAAGAAAAGTTGCCTTGAAATATGATAACCTTGTGAGAGTGGGTTAGTTGAAACCCATTGTTGTGAAATATGTCCTAATTGAAGAGAGTTTGAGCTTGAGTGATTGTAACTAATGAAAGGTGGATTAATGATGAGGAAATCAAACAAAGAATGATTTGGATTTTTTCTATTGAGATTAAGATCGAGATTTTTTCTTCCTTTTTCTTGCATCACAGTGTATGTGCTAGATGGGTGATAAAGATACCTCACAAGAGCATTATGTTGTGTCTGTGTAGGAATGTGTGTATGTGGCAGTGGAAGCTGTTGTTGCAGTGGCTATTGGTAAGATGGGCGAGATGGGACATGTGGTTCTTATGGGATCGTAATGGTAGTGCCATGTGGCGGTTGTTGTGGTTGTGAATTAGTTTGCACCATCTAATGTGGTGGTTGAGTGGGAAATGGAATTTTTTGTTGTGGAATAGTGACGGTGTGTTGCAGAAATTATTGATGAGGTGGTTGGGATGAAGCAACAACAATGGTAGTGTGTTGTGGTGGTGCTTGCAATATGGAAGATTGGTGAGGATTACCCAGAGGTTGCAAGAATGCAGGAGGTGGAAAATTGGTAAGGATAGGTGTGCCCCCAACATTAGGATGCATGGGTGGAAGTAGTGGAGTGGATGGTATATATGATGGCATGCCACAGGCATAGGGATAATTAGGATCAAGTGGTGGGATAGTAGATGTCATGGTTGGAAGAAAAGAATAATCATGGACTTGATGGATGATGACATTATCAAACTCAAGGTGGTACTAGTTGTCTATGGGTGCGCCCTTGGGGGCATAGGAATTTCTTGGAATATTATGTGAAGTTTGTGGATCAATGGGTGGTGGAAGGGCATATTGTGATGCATCAAAATTAGATGGCTGTTTGACTCCCTTCATGAGTAGGGTGGCAAGGATCTTATCCCCACGTTCGTTGAGGAGATGATCTGTCATTTGGACATTAGCAGGATTACTAGGATATTCATCAATAGTGACTTTGGGTTGGTTAACCATGTTGTCATCACTGGGTAGTGTGGTGCTTTGGATGTCAGTATTAGATTGAGATGAGGTGTCGTTAGGGGGATCGTGCGGATTTCTATGAACATTATTGGTATCTTGTGGGGTATTCAGGGTGTGATTAGGATCGTGTGGGATATTCGACTGAGCACCTTGGGCTTGTTGGTCTACCATTTAATTTCTCACTTGTGTACAGGTCTGAATGGGCATGAATGTACAAAACAATTAAGTGATTTGAGATGCAACTAAGCTTCTAAATGATGATCTAAGTGATGATTTGGATTGGATTAAGATTTTCAGATTGGATTTGATGTTGGATAAGATTATGGATCAATTGATGATGTATCAATTAATCTAATGATGGGATAAGGATGGGATTTGATTGGATTTGATCAACAAAATGATTGATAGGATTGGATGGAATTGAGTTAAAGATAAAATGATTTGGATGATTGGAAGGGTTTCTAAACTATGTTCAGAGATCACCCTAAGTGACACAAAGTGTCGATTGATCAGATTAAGGATGAACCAATGATCACGGTAGAAAATCTGCCTTGAGATGGAAGGGGATTGATAGGGACAAAGATGATGATCGACTTAGGATGGATAGTGATCCTAAGTGGCTGTTCAAGGATGACAAGTACGTTCAAGAACCCAGGTCAATTTGGATAACGACTTCAAAAAAAGTTTAGAGGATTTGGCTTGATAAATCGATGATGAATGCAACCTATATGGTTTGGATGATGGGTTGCATGTAAATGGATCATGACACAAATGTATGAGATAAGAAAACAACTAGGTAAACCACAAGTTTTTTCAAAAATCCTAGGAAATTATCTTTTTTTGTTGGACAAAATTTTGAGCAAACGAGGTTACATAATGGGCAGATGACCACTCAGAATGTGTACAAATGTATGGAGTTGGGGAACTATATTCAAAATGAGCAAACAACTTCCCGAAATGGGCAAACAACTCCCTGAAAGAAGTGAACGATTAGTTGGAAAGGAGGGACGATGGACAAAACAACTAAATGGATATTCGAAATGGATGGATGGATGGATGTCTTGGGTAAATAGGTACACCAAATGAGGGAACAATGCTTAGAATGGGAAAATAGGTTCCCATAATAGGGTAACAGTTAATGACCGGAGGCTGAAAAAAGTTGTTTTAGAGGGTAGGGCCGCCCCTTTAGGTCAAGGCCACCCAAACTTAGGTCAGGGCCACCCCTTAGGTCAAGGCCACCCAAAATCATGTGAGGGCCACCCAAACAGGGAGGACTTAGCCAAATTTTGACTTAAATAGGCTGAACAACAGGGAAATGAAGCTTGGAATGGGAAAATGGATACTTGAAATGGGCAAATGGATACTTGGAATGGGAAAATGGATACTCAGAATGGATGGATAGGTGGTTGGTTTGGGTAAATAGGTACCTCAAATGAGGGAACAATGCTTGGAATGGGAAAACAAGTTCCCGGAATAGCGTAACAATTAATGATCAGAGGTTGAAAAAGGTTGTTTCGGAGGGCAAGGCTGCCCCTTTAGGTCAAGGCCACCCAAATAGAGGTCAGGGCCACCCCTTATGGTCAAGGCCACCCAAATAGAGGTTAAGGCCACCCAAACAATGGTTAGGCTGCCCAAACAATAAAGACTTAGCAAAATTTTGGTTTAAACAGGTTAATAAATAGTTGAAACAAGGGGACAAGGCTGCCCCTTTAGGTCAAGATTTCCCAAAAAGAGGTTAGAGCCACCCCTAGAGGACAAGGCCACCTATGTACAATGGTTTGAACCTAACTTAGTCAAAATAGTGATGAAAAAGGATGAAAAACAACAAGTAAAAGGCCAAAATTGACTGACAAGTACTATTTTTCACAAGAATAAACTTCAAGCAACACAAGCCTAATTTTAGTGTTAAGGTATGGCCAATACGGTTCTCTTTCTAGGATTAAAAAATTCACTTATGGCATCCCCAATATACACACGGTACATGGGGCACAACCGTAAACACCAATCCATCACAGGTGTGAGTTGGGAGCAACCAACAAGAGACTGGGAGCTCAAACCAACTCTTCACATCTATCTAAGAATCACCCTAGCTTCCTATTACGACATGATTAGATTGAAGTATAAATTTTTCCTCCCCCCTTTATATACACCACAAGTAACACATGGTTGGAATCGTCCCTTGGGGTGATGAAATCCCCAAGCAAGTCTCGCTAATAAAATGAAAAAGGGGGTAAAAAGAATTAAGTGGACTACAATTTCTCTTCACCCAGGATTTCCAAATCGTGCAAGGGGATTGGATACATCAATAGTCCACTCCAAACACAACAAGAAGATTCATTGACCCTTTAATTAGTCCTATGTTCTTATTTTAAGAAAAATGAAAAGATAAGAATAATTGAACACAATTTTTCCACCTACAAAAACTTGTCAGTAGTTTTGTTTTCTATATTTTGACAAGTAGAATTTGTGAATCTACAAGAAATAGTCATAAAAAATATGAGAAACAATAGCAAAAAAGTCTGCTGCTAGGTCAGGACCGCCCCTCCAAGTCAGGGTCACCCAAACAGGGATCTTGCAAAAAAGAAAGTCATAAAATGATAAAAAAACAACAACATAAAAGTCCATTGCTAGGTCAAGGTTGCCCCTCCAGGTCAGGGCTTCCCAAATAGTGAATTTCCAAGAAAAATAGTCAAAATATGATAAAAAACAATAGCAAAAAAGTTTGTTGCTAGGGCAGGGACGCTCAAACAGTGAACCTACAAGAAAAATAGTTAGAAAATGATGAAAAACAACAACATAAAAGTTTCTTGCTAGGGTAGGGCTGCCCCTCTAGATCAAGGCCACCCAAATGGTGATCTTACAAGCAAAACAGTCAGAAAATGATGAAAATTAGCAGCAAAAAAGTTAGTTGTTAGGGTAGGGCCACCCCTCCAGGTTAGGGTTACCCAAACAGTGAACTTGCAAATAAAAATAGTCAGAAAATGATGAAAAACAATAATAGAAAAGTCTGTTGCTAGGGCAGGGCTACCCCTCGAGGTTAGGGCCACCCAAATAGTAATCCTGCAAGCAAAATAGTCAGAAAATGATGAAAAAATACAACAAAAAGTTTGCTGCTAGGGCAAGGCTCCTTCTCTAGGTCAGGGCCGCCCAAACAATGATCCTACAAGCAAAACAACTAGAAAATGATGAAAAACAACAACATAAAAGTCTGGTGCTAGGGAAGGGCTACCCCTCTAGGTCGGGGCCATCCAAATAAGGGGCAAGACTGCCCCTAGGTGTCAAAATCTACAAAATCTTAAAGAAAAAACAACAACTGTTAGTACAAAAAACCCATGACGTAGGTCCCACCGGGCGTACCAAAATTGTGAAGGGGAAAAAGTGTGCTAATCTAAAGTGAAAAACAAACTAGAATGCAAGAAGAGCACAAAAAATACTAACACCTCAAACAATTAGCCTAAGTTAAACACAAGATAAAAGAAAGAGAAAAATGAAAATGAGATTGATATACCTTTTCTCCATGTTTTCCCTTGGTTGGCCCTTGAATATATCACTAATATGTGTGATCCTTGGATTGGTGACTTGCACCAATGATGGTGGATGAGTAGCTAATGGAGGTGGGTGTATGAGATAATGGTAATAGATGAAAATTTAAAATGCTATGAGGGTTGCAACAAATGACTTTAATGGCTTGAAATGCTTGAGGATAGAAGTTTGGTATGCATGTAATGACTAAATCAATTAATGAGAAGAGGGGGGTATTTATAGAAAAAATTGAATTTTCTAGAGAATTCAATGGTCCAGATTAAGCCACCATGGCCAAGATGGAGGGCTAGGGTGATTTGAGGACTCACAAGCCCTCACATCTTGACATGTGGTGGGTGAGTTGTTCAAAAAATAAGGTGAGATGGAAAAGGGTACAAATGACATGGAAGAGGCCATGTGGTCCCAAGGTACTTGCAAGTACCTTGGGATGGGAGAGGATTTCCCCAAAAAGTTATTCCTTGGCCCCATATGGGGCTGAAAGTGACAAGTGATAACTTTTAGAAAGTCATCCCTTGTCGACATGGGGAATGGGGAAAGCCTTGAAGAAATAAAAGTATATTTTTAATTCACTTTTTGGGAGAGATAAAGGATTAAAAAAAATTCTTCTAAAAGAGGTCTTTAATCCTTTGGGTACGATGTGAGATATGAGATTTCATCAGGAAGACAAATGCATGGGGAAATAAGTGTGAATTTTTAATTCACATGGGGAAGAGGTCAACCCAAAAAAGGTAAGTACCAAGAAGGTTGAATTAAGAACATATTAAAAGGGATAAGTGATTAGGATTAGGATTGTGCAAATAGGTGATTAGATTAATTAATGATGATTAGAAGCAAGTGGCAAGTTATCGAGGATGTGACATTAATCCTAATTAAGGATATGCACACCTTTATGAAGGATTAATTAAATTAATCCAGTTTAGTGAAAAGGTTATGAAGGATCTGACAAGGAGAGAGAAATAATGAATTACAAATGAAAATGATAATTGACTAAATTAAATAAATTGATTGCATTTATTTAATTTAGTGATGAAGTGGGCTAATGTATAAAGTATTTATTTAACTGAATTAAATACCTTAGGAACATTAATTAGATAAATAATTTAATTAACGTTGATGAAGGGGATGAAGGAAAGGGATAAATTTGACCTTGTGTAAAGGGTCAAATTTAGGTGTCTATAGTATTGTTGGATGATTAAAGCTTAAGTGATATAAAAATTGTTTGAAATTAATGAAATATTGTTGCATATTTGTCGATTTCATGGAAATTTTTGATGATCAACTTGAGAATATCTTTTACTGAACCTTATGATTCCTTTTGGAATGCAAAATTACCTCTCACCCACTAATGGATTTGACCCCAATTTTCGACGGTAGTTCGTTGCAATTTCAACGATCTATTGTCGGTCGACCGATGAATCGCACAAATCAGTGTCATTGCTCAATTTTCGTCTATATCTCGACGGACAATAAAACATTGCCCTCCCGATGCAAGATCATCAGAATAAAGACGCCCATTCTGTTGATCGCACGACGAGCACTGGCTGGACCGCGGGCAGAACACCATCGTCTAAGCATCGAAACAACGTCATACATTCGTCAAAACTAGGACAGAAGTGTCATCGGCCTAGTGACGAAACATGTCTGGAGCATGAGCGGCATACCTTCGCTAAAGCATCAGAGCGGCGAAATATAGTCATCGGTCGAGCGACGAATAGTGCCCAGAGCACGTGCAACATACCATCTCTGAATCATTAGAGCATCGACATACATTCATCGGGATGGAGATGAATGTATTGTTGGTCTATCAATGAATAGTACCTGGAGCACGTGCGGCATACTGTCCCTGAAGCGTTGGAGGATCGACATACATTCGTCAATCTAGCGACAAACAATACCCAGAGCACGTGCGACATAAGAGCGTCGAATGCGCGATGTAATAGGCAAGTCAATATGGTGCACGTTCATCACACTCGCGATGAAATAGGCAAGCCATTATGATGAAAGTTCATTGGGTGCATAGCAAGGTCGTCGGGCATTTTTGCGGTTTGTCAAAATTTCGACAGAACAATGCAGTTTTTAAAAAAAAAAAAACTATTTGTTGAAATGTAGGCATATCGTGGTGACTCTGGGCGATATATAAAAGTAGTAGGAGGCTCCAAAGTGCATCCATAGGGATAATGATAGGACATAAAGACAGGCCAATCAAAGAGAGAAATTTGATGTGCGAAGATGATGAGCATTTAATAGGGGTAGTAAAAGACAAGATGGATTGTCATCAATGTTCAGATTGGAAGAATTCATTACAAAAATTTAGATCACAATATGATTAACCTTGTTTGGACAAATGCATTGACATTAGTGTCAAGATTTAAGAGGCCATTCAACTTTGCATTTCAATAAATGATTGTATGCATTGAGTAAGTGTTTACAAGATAGAAAAATGATAGTCATATGACTGTTTAAATATCAAACAACATGTCAGTTGTTGTGTTTAATTAGGCTTACAGAGGCAGGGATTTATCATTTTTCGCATACATCTACAGTCCAAGCTCTAGGCCTGCATTATTTGGTTACTATGTATGAGAAATGAGCAATGAATAATTGTAGAATATGGAGGCTATGGATGATATTATGATGGCCACATTTGATGTTGATCAACAATTGGAGTGAAATATAATACCTATGATGAGTCATGAGATCAAGGGGACTATCATGGACAATAAGCACAACCTACGAATTGGATTCTAATTTTGCTAAAAAAGAAAAAATCAAACTAGTGAATATTAAACTACACACTAGAATCTAAATCTGTGGAAAATGAGAAATTTGGTGAGAAAGAGTACCTGCAGTGCATCTTGAATACTTAGCTAGTGTATTAAAAAATAGGATTGCAAACCCAAAATTATTCTCTCTGGAAATTCAATAGGAAAATACAGAATGTTATCCTGCATACTGAGCTCTTAGACAGTCAATAAAACAATATGAGCATGATTATGAATCATTTTACCTAGTCCCACTCTTGATCTCTTCATGTTTGAGAGCCTTCTCTTTAAGACCCCATGAATCCAATTTGATTCATTACTGCCAAAAGAGATATTAATGTGTAAACAAGGAGCCACATTTAGACAAATTGGTTGTTGATTTATTCTAAGAAATTTAGAGACTACAAAAAGATGATACCTGATGGGGATCATGTGGGATTCATAGAGAAAGCACAGGAATATGGCTTCGAGCAGCAATGAAAAACTTTGGATTAGCTTCACAGTAAATCCTAACAGCATGAAATTGAAAGTTGCTTAGGTATTGGCTGGTCCTCTCCCCTAGATTAAATTAAGGAAAACATTATTGTAAACACAATATGTATAGAAGAATATGAATGTAAAGGAAAATTGATATTAGAAAAACATAAATGTAAATAAAAGTAGTGTGAGCATAAAATGAATCTAAATTGGTCTTGAACAAATAAAATCATACCCAATTAGCATTAAGTTATACTAACCTTGTACTCATTTCCATTGTCAATCTTGAAGGTTACTTTGATGCCTTTTACAGAAATTCTTTGGCCACGAGGCAAGAGAAGGCGGGAAAACCAAGTGTATATTGATGACTTCCTGACAATCAAAAAGAAAGAAGCGACCATTCAACCCTATTAGAATAGAATAATCTTATGAATTGATTTTATTTGTTTTACTGGCCAATGGATAGTGGACCTAGTTCTCTTGAATTGAGATACTACTAAGATGTGTTGACTGGTGATTTTAGACTACCGATATTCTACTTCAATCTCTATAAGTTACTTTTGTCTTAAATATATTCAAGATAACTCTGCAAAAAAATTCCCTGATCTCTTAGAAATCATGCAGATTAATTTGTTAATACTTCTCCATTTTGATATTTTCTTTCAAAAATTCATAAAAAGATATGTAATGCCATATTTGAAACTTACATATTTTAATTTTATTAGTTCTGTAATTATAGTATATGACTCCAACAATTGTGAAACGTATAGGTAATATGCTAGATGAATGAAGTAAACTATGCAATTGGCAGGTGTAAAGCCAAATTCCTTAACCCTTGCTAGCATCCTTCTTTCTTGTTTTAAAACATGTGCTTTGGAATAGGGCATGAAAATCCATGTAAGTATAATGAACAGGAGATTTTTGTGATCATATATTATATTACAGTAAGTTGAATGAATGTAAGTAGAGATATTTTAGCATACCTGCAGATGGTAAAAAATTTCATGGCTAGGTGGAAGCCTCCCATCAAAAAAAAGATCCAAATATCCGTGTATCTATCTCAATTGAGCCTCTAAACCCTTCAGAGCTGTTAAATTTTCCACTAACCTGTTATGCACAAAAGTCAAATTTTAGAGACCACTAAAAAAAAATTAAAAAAAAATTACATTATGATCCAAATCCACACACAACACAATGTTTAGAGTGAAAATTTAGCACTTTCTTTCATCTTTGCATATTGATTTGATGCTTCAAACGATGCATTTCTTATATTGAAAAGTGCATTTCTTACCTTATTGAGCTTCTCTTTGTTTTGAGAATATTTTAATATTCTATACTTAACAGGGCCAACCACATGAAGGTGGAAGCTCATTTGGCCCTTCCCTCCCCCCCCTCACATCACTCTCAATTCCCCATACCCGATCATATAACATTAATCATTCATTCATCCATTAATAACGTATAACATTCATTCACTCATCCATTAATAAAATGTAACATTCATTCATTAACATATAAAATTTATTCATTAACATATTCACATTCATTCATTAACATATAACATTCATTTTTTCAGTTTTTACATATTATCAAAAATATGGTTGTCAACTTGTCATAATATGATTACAATCACTTTTTTTTTTGTTTCTTTTTTGCAGCTAAATAAAGCTAAAGTGGAGTATCATTTTCAAAATCATCTGTCCCCCCTTCAGTTGTTCCGAGCTCTGCTTGTGATCTTAATATATGCCTACTCATGTACTCACAACGTGGATGGGGCTGCAAGGGGGGGTCTACTGCAATAGCAAAGAAATGTTAAATTGATATGTTTTATTATTATTGTTACACGTATTTCATTAATTAAAAGAACATCAGAGTGGTGCTCTTTACCTGAATTGGCCACATCATGTTCCTGATATTGTCTTCTAGCCTCATGCTGAACATGATGAACACCCTCTAAATCCTGATCTGGAGTTGAAACATGAAAGATTACATTAATTAATACACCAATTGCAATTAAATATGTTTAAAAGAACATTAGAGTGGCCCTCTTTACCTGATGAAGCCACATCATGTTCCTGATCTTGTCTAGCCTGATCATGCTCAACATGTTGATCACACTCTACATGCTCTAAAGTTGAAACACAAAAGGTTACATTGATTAATACACCAAATGCAATTAAAGATGTTTAATTTTATTAATCCATACTGCATTTTGTATAGCACATGAATACATCCAGTACTAGGATGCACACCATGGCCTTCATCGGCAAGTTGCGCTCCACCCTCACTAGGCTGCATTCTAGTGTCATGTGCAGTATTATCATTGCTTATTTGTGTAAAACAAATAGGTACATTATTATGGTAGGAATTAATATTGAACAGATTGCACAAGTATTCAATTTGAAATAAACTTTATTGAGTTTATTTACTTGCGTGTTGGATGCAGTGGAAGATTGTGTTTGCCCAGTCGAGACTCTTAGCTATTCAGTCAGGGCTCCATAGTCTTGGTGGAAGGCAATCTTTAGGTCCTCTTCTGTGGGCACTCTGTTGAAATCAAAGCCCTGCATTTTTGCATGCGATCATGAATTTTGCTTCCATGGTGTGATAAAACCAAAATTGTTTGCAATTTATTATTTGGATGCAATATTTCATTTATTGATACTTACAAATTGTACGGTTGTTTTCATATAACCACCAGAGCCAAGTTTGTGCTGCCTGTGTTTTTCTAGTCTTGCCTTTGTTGCCTTTGATGTATCGGGCAGCCTATGAAAAAATTGAAATACGTTAGATTATGTAAAAAGAAAGAGTAATCAGTATATAATTAAATTGTTGATAGTATCACATACCTTGCTTGGCCCGGTGGTGTCTTTCCTTTCTTCTTTTGAGCCTTCTCCTTTCCATCCAACACCAAGTCCTTCCACTCCCTTTCCAGAATCATGGGGGGGTGCTCGTACTTTCTGTTCTTCTCTAAATGTGACCTATATTGGTCCCTCACATACTTTAGATAGGTACCAGCTTTCTTAAGGACCTTGGTTCGATTGAATGTTTTATCACCGAACAACACAACTAAACGATTAATGAGATCATCCTTTAAATCTTGATTTTGGGCATTCCACCGTGTACATATGGTGGGCCCGAAGAGCTCCAATGTAATATCACTTAGATGTTTATAAAAAATATCATTTCCTACAAAATGATCATGGGATCATTAGTCTATAAAGAGTGATCAATAAGTAAATTTCAATTGGATTATATATAATAATAATTAAACCATTTTGAAGTACCTGGGACCTTCTCTATCTTTATGGGAAGGAAATCCTCGGTCACCACAAATGTGACCAACAATGTTCCCGTACTAGTAATATGGGAAGATCCAGGAAATGCTGCTAAAACATCACCAGTACTAGTGGGCTCTGTATCCATAGGTACTGACACATGTGGTGGCATGTGTTCGCTGCCAGACGGTGGACTACCGAATGCCTACATGGTATGTGTTGCCGAAATTTTAGTCGACAATATAGGCACAAATGATGGGGCCAGCTAAAGTGTTGTATGCACAAGAAGATTAGGATTGACACTTGAACCATCCCCTGCTTCTTGGGAAACACTTACAGTACCTTGATCATGGCCAGCAGCATGATGAGGATGCAAATAATTCTATAAAAACAACACATATTTTAGTTCATGACATAAAAGAGTACAAAATATAAAACCATGAATAAACTTATGTTATAATTAAAGATCTCATGACAGCTTACTTGCAAGTTCTGTGCTCTCTAAAACAATAGTTGAACCCTTTCTCTTATCTCATCTATTTGAGGCACTACGAATACCAACTTAAGGATTTCTTGATTGCATTTTTTTTGGGCCTTCCTCATCATATCCGCAGGGTTTGTGGAAAATGCAATGTCATCATCACATAATAGTGACTCCACCTCCATATAGATGTTCTCCTGTACTGCTGGTGCCTTTCCCCGATCAGCTGACTGCAACAAGAATATTAAAAACATTATTGAAATTAACCCAATAAACTCATGAAAAAAACATAATAATAAAACATTTTGCTTGTATCTAATTTGTACAATTATAATGAGGTAAACCTGTTGGATAGAAGCGCTTGAAGATGGATTGCAATCTGTGCTCTGGGCCGGAGCCTTCCTTGTATGATCAATGTCCCGCTGTGACAAAAATTAAATATAAAAAACATTATTGAAATGAAACCATTAGACTTACCAAAAAAAACATAGTAATAAAATGGTATATTGGAGTCATTAATTGGAGGTTGGGTAAAATGGTATATAGTACATACCACCCCCATAGTAATTGTCTTTGTATCTAAGTGATTCAAATTGTAATTGATTAGCAACTCTTCCCATATAGTTATTGATTTTATCGCACATACGAATACACGATTTCCCTCTCGCGCCTCGAATATACAATTGGGTTGCTTATTTGTTAACCCAGGTCATGTACTATTTATAAACCCTACAATATTCCCTGATGCTTTTGGCCTCCCATCAATGTACCTAGCCACTCCTTTATTTTGATCCTTATCTTTTAGTTGTATATAATTTGCTGATAGTGCATACCTACGCATACTTTGTGTATATCGAACCAGTTGCATCTAGTCTTTGTAACTATAACAAGGTCCAACATACTCCATCAACTTAGTAACTTTGTCGTAACAAACCTTTATGCCGTCCATGCAAAATAGGCCCAAACCATGTAATGACGATGGTGCTATGTGATATATCCTCTCATTGACACAAAGATCAGTGTTTATTGGAGGAAGTTCCTTGGTTACCCATTGTTTTCGTAGATGTTTGTACCTCAAGGGCACCTCGATGTCGCCTATGCTCTCATCATCATAAGAACATGACCCCCCTTCAGCAAGAAAAAATTCCATGCTTTTACGGAATTTTCTTCTAATCTTTTGACCTCTAGTTGGTCTCCCTCTTTTAGACCTACTACATGTCTCACTTTCCTCTTCTCTTCCTGAATTTCCCTCGCTCGAGGAAGACAAATCTGAAAAATACCTATTTGGTGGTACCTGCACTCATAATGATGTTGGATGAAGTTCTTTCATGGTGATGTGATCCAAAGGTGACATGATGATTTATCTATCATTTCATCGCTAGAATTTGATAGGTTATAAGGTAATCAAGTCTTGATAGATTGAAAGTTATTGTTACTACTGTCCAAATGTGTCCATCACAAATCAAATCTACTTAACGTTTTAACTCCCAAACTTTGTAACAAGTGTTAAATGTGACTATGGTCCACTAGTTACACAACCAAGGGGTCAAATGTATTCTCTAATTGTAATCAAATGACTTTTTCTCTTCATTCAAGTAAATAAAGTTGAAGGGAAACACCACCAAGTGGTTTATTGGACACCTACATGACTAAAAATAGCAGCAAATTTACATTTAATTTCCATATGTCTAAGTGGTGAATGGGGAGGGAGTGTGTACTAGGCTTGGTAAAGTCATCATAAGTTTATCAATGTTCTAATTCTCTATGACAAGGTTTCAACATCTTGAAATAGTGAAAGTTAGTGCTCATAGTCATTTGAAACAACAACATTTTAATTATGTATGATGGTAGGATTTGATAACTTAAAGTTAAAAGAAAATTTTTCAGTTTAAGGGGTTAACACTTTCTTTCATCAATGCATATTGGTTTGATGCTTCAAATGATGCATTTTTTATCCCACTTCTATCATATTTTATTCCCATCCCATTGCAATTGTTGGAGGAGTTGATACCAAAATTTCATATCAGATACCACTTTCTTGAAGCAATTTTCTGTGTTTTTACAATTTTTCTGAAGTTCTTTTGTGTTGTATGGATTCATACAAGCTTGAAATGCTATGAGATCATTGGTGTAGATAAATATATGTGTTCCCTTTCATTTGCATTTGTTTTGAAGTTCTCAATCACTGTTTTGTAGGATTAAACAATCAAATACAGGGACTGCCCTATTGTGCCTGTGTAAGGGTTTGAGGGCTAAATAGAAATGACATCCACCAATCCACCCACTATCTTGGAACTATAACTTGGTGGATTGGTGTGCATCATGGTGGATTTGATGGAGTTTCAAATCTTGTTCTTTGAATTCCATTTATGTTTTGCTCTTGTCGTGGCTTGTTACATTGTTTGGGAGGAACCTAAGGTTGGGTACGTTTTACCTTGGCTTTCATAAAAATCATAATGTTCCATGTAAAAGCTTGGGTGAGATATATTCAGTCATTACCTTTTTGGAGTGGGTATTAAAATGACTTAGGTCTCATTGTTTCATCTAGGTTGGGCCCCTTTTCATAAATTGAGTTAAATATTTGCCTAACTTTATTACTTCCTAAGTTTAGGTTGGCCCGTGCCCTATGTTACTGATATTAGCCTAAACCTAAGGGGAGGGTTAATAATAAAAAAAGCTTCTAAAACTTCAACTATAGAAGCTACAAACTTGACTGTAAATGTGGCCAAATTGGCCCAAAAGATAGCTGAAATAGAAGAAGCTAAGAAGAAAAGTTTGATGGAGAAGTATAACACCATTATTGGAGAGTATAGTAGAATGCAGTAAATGAATGTTGAGCTGAAAAATGAGGTAGACAGGTTGAAGTACAGACATGTGGGGAGTTTCTAGTGCTCTTGGTACCCTGGCCATATGTTCTACATCAAGATCAGTACCTCCAACTTCTCCAATTGTTTCTACTCCCGGGTCCCCCATCTAGACTCTTGCTCCTAGTCCTTCATTAGAGCCAGTTGAAGAGGAGGTTGAGTACTCTGTAGATCCCACCAAATAGCAGATGGTTAATAAGATTAGAGAGCTACAGGCAGCTCTAAAAGCAAGTGAGAAGGGAGCAGTTGCCAAGCAAAATGAAGTTGTAGACACAGTTTTTAGGCATTTGAATTAGGGAGTTGATGGTAGATTACCATCAATTTATTCTTTATATTCTTTATTCTTAGATTCAATAAGAAACATTACTACGGATCAGGAATTAGTTTTTCCTTTAGTTGAGAAGTGGATCCCTAGGGCCAATGACCTAGATGTTATGTATAAGGCCTCTAGATTCGATGCAGACAATAGGCCCCAATCATTAAGGCCTAATCAAGTTTTTGTAAAATTAGTGCAAGGTTTTCAAGCCTTATCTGATGATTTGAGTAGGAATATTAAGGAACTGGTAAATAATTTTGATGACTAGAGTGGCACATCTTTACTAGATTTACAGGGATTGCCCTATTTTGCCTATGTAAGGGTTTGAGGGGTAAATAGAAATGACATCCACCAATCCACCCACTGTCTTGGAACTGTAACTCGGTGGATTGGTGTGCATCATGGTATGATAGAGGTTCATTGCATTTAGGGGTCTTTTAAAGTAAGAAACTTGGCATTGAATTGATGCCCTAGGGCTGACAGGGGCAATTTTCTTCTGAATTTGTGGTTGTTAAGTCAGGTTTATGAATTTGATGGGTATCTTGGTAGAGTCATGGTGACACTGTTTGATGGTCCAATCTCTACTTCGAAACAAAAATATCTCTAACAACTCTAAGAGCTATAATGGGATGGCATTAAAGGAACCTTCATATGAAGGATCTTCTAATGAAGGACCTTTGAATTAAGGTCTTCATTTGAAGGTCCTTCATGCCAAGGTTCCTTTTATAAAGCATTTTGGACATGAAATATTTAAAATAAAAAATAGCTTCAATTGAAAGTCTTGACATGGCATCATTTTTGAATGAAGGTTCTTCGTTCAAAGGTCATGACGACATCACCTTCAAATGAAGGTTCTTCATTAACTGGTATTTTGTAATTTTGAATGTGTGATAATAATTTAGGGTTGAAAATAAATCCATTTGAGCCTTTTATAAATGAAAGGACATTTGATGTAATCATATGCCTTGTCAAACTTTTAACTTAATAGTAAGGGCATCATGAGTAGTTTGTTGGGCCCATTCAACAATCTCCGATGCAAGGATTGAATTGTCTAGAATGTATCTACTATCAAGAAAGCCAATTTGTTTACCTCTATGACTATAACTCAAGCAATAGGTTTAATTGTGATGGCAATGATATTGACAAGGATTTTGTAATCTAGGTGTTGAGAAGCATAATTGGCCACCATCCTAGGAAAGATTATTCATTCTCACTTTTAGGTGTTAAAATTTAACAATACATAGATTGATGAAAGAACCCAAAGAGCCTTTCCCCATGTTATACAAGTACACATAGCAGTGGTCTTGTCTTATACGGTTGGACATGATTTCAAGAAATTAGCTAGGAATTATTCATTTAACCTAAGGTTTCTTCATAATTCCATCATTGGAAAAGCATGATCAAATTCTTCTATTATGAAGAATTGGTCTATGTGCCTCTAGTAATCACTATAAAAATGTGAAAGACTAAGCTATTTTATTTTTTCTGTCTTATCTTATACCATTTTACGAGAATGGGGGGCCAATGTATGAGAAGATCTTTGGAAACTAGGCATTTAAATTGCAGGTTAAAGAGAATGGGGGTGCCAAACTTACAATACTTATTGTCCCTTGGTTGTCGATTTTCCCTGAGTGCCCTCAACCTCATCCTTGGTGCTGGTATTGACCTTGTTCTAGCTCCAAACTCTTCGTCGGCGCTGGTATTGACCTTGTTTTCACTCCTCCAAACTCTTCCTTAGCACTGGTATTGACCTTTTACTTGTCCAATTTGATGAGCTACAACCTGGTTTAGTTAGGTTTTAGAGTATGTTAATTAAATTTAAAATTATGGCGCCATTGAGAGTAGTGAATATAAAGCAAGCAAAGCCTATTATGGTGCCATTTAGAGTAGTGAATATAAATAAATCCAAGCCTATTATAGTCATGAGGGAAATAATAAAACTCCTAGGATAATTTGTGAAACCATTTTCCTTGGTTAAAGGGAGGCCATAAAATATTCCTTTGGATTTTTTCAATCTTCAAATATGAGGATTTACAAGGTTGTTAGCAACATGAGTAATGGAAACATGTGCAACAAGAATTTTTGAACACACATGGAATCTCCTTGCCAAAGAAAGGGGCTTCATAATTTAATATGATAATTTTTTCTCAGCTCTAGAAATGATATGTTTCCTTAAAAAGGAAGGAGATACATAAAAGGTAAAAGAGATTCTTAGGAATCTCAACACTTCCTTATGATCAACCCCCTTCTATCCATAGGAATTGAACCAATTGGGCTTGGCTAAGAATGATTTCCTATAACATTGAGTTTTATTCCACTATATATTTGACCTTTAAGCATTCCAGAAAATATCTAGGCATTGAATATCCTAAATAATGTCACGTTTGTCCTCCAAGAGAGTGAGAAAGGAGTCATTAGAAAAATGACCATTGAATAGTTGGGCTAGTGATGGCAATGTTGATAGTGAGATGGGTGGTCATAGAGGTGGCCTACAAGCTATATTTGGAAAAAAAGAAGGATAGAAGCCATTGATTGGAGTAGTGAATGTTGACATTGGTGTTTCCTTGTCCAACAAAGGGTCACTATGATAAATGGTGTTGGATTTGGCATTGGCATTTACTCTTTTGTTATAACAAAAATGGTGATAGGCTAGATGTGTCTAATACTAGAAATATTCTCCCCTTCCTCCCATGAAAAATTTTATGGGAGAAGGAATACATGATACTTTGAATTGTAACGAAGAGTCAATGCAAACTAAACTACTCCCTCTACTATCATACATGTTTTTGGGTTTATTCTTTCATTATTCATGCTTGGAAAATTGCTCATTTGGAAATGGATTAAACAAGTGGAAAAACTTGGGCATGCATATGAGCTTATGGATTGGAACCTAAAGGGTATGTCATCAAAGGAAGATTTCCCATTTCTAACATTCTATTATTGATGTGATTTTAATAATACTATGGCTCATTTCACCATAGAATTTGTTAGAGGTTTCCTAATATGACATCTCTTTATGATCCTTGATTAATTAGTTGTTGGCTTTTATCCTTTCATTTTTCTATTAATGACTTATTATATGATTGCATAGATGATATTTTTAATGTCATTGGGCCATATCAGTCTATACGAAGTTGCTTTACTTCTCAAAGTATTATCAATAACCTTATTAATGAACATAATGAAATTGTCATTTAATGGGTGCTTGGGGAAGGGTATTGAGTTTTACCCTAGTGATAATTGTTGGTGTCTATGTATCATATTTCTTTGGCTCAAGAGGGGTATTGTTATCCCTTGTGATTATGTTTGAGGAAGTCTTCAAATGGATGCTATTTCCTTCAACCAAATTGATGTCATTAAATAGTCTTTTTATGAACCCCTTGCAGGTTGCTTGGATAATGTTAGTATTGGTAATTCTGGTCCTTCTAATTATTATGCCCAAACTTCCATAAATATGCATTTACTTAAAAATAATGACATATTCACTTCAATCAAGTCACTTATGGTTGGGAGGTTTCTCCATGGTATGATCGTATGAACAGGTTAGTTTTGCATGATAGTGAATAAGCCTCAAATTTTTTCGAAGCCTATTCTCTTAGGTGAATGCTTGTGTTTTCTTCCTACTAAGTTCCAAATGTATATTTCTTAGTTTAATATTCTTTGCAAGGGTTTAGATACTACAGGGGATATATGATGCCACACTAAACTCACATCCCCTAAGGAGGTGAGAAATAATGCCATACTATGACATTTTTTTAAGAGGGTAGAATTGCTCCCTACTTTGAGTCCCTATGTTGCTCTGGTCAAGTCCTTTCAAAATAATTTGCTGCTTCATAAAAGGATAAAAAGGTTATTGTGGGCGGTGTTAGATTTCTTGTTTCAAAGGAAACCATTAGAGCTGCTACTAGGTTGAATATTGAAGGCGGGAAGGTCATTAATAGGGCTAAATAATGGACACATAAACCATCAACCAAATTTTGAAAAGGGGAGAACTCATCGAATTATAGAATGGTTTTGAATGATGAGTTTAGTAGAGTGCCAATTAAGTACTTCAGTGTTGAAGGTAGTTTTAAATGTGTTTTTCATTACCATTTCTCGCATGACCATCTTAAACATAATAAGATTGCGTGTTTTCCTTATTTTGTCCTAAGTTCTCTTAAGTGTTTTGGTAAGGAGGTCTTAATGGATAAATTTGTGATGCCTCTACATGAGGGCTTAATTAGACTCCATAAGTCCACCTTGCTACGTTCTCTTAGAATTCCATTAGCTCTCTTATTTTAAAGTCCAATCTATTCCCTACTCCTATTCTTATCAAAGCTAAAGGTGGGAATCTTAGTGATTTGCATGATCCCTCTCCTCCTAAGGATAAGAGAAAACCTATCAAACATTCCTCATTCCTTGTCAAGCAAAAAATTACATTTGATGATGTGCCTAGTAAAGTGGTGGAGGGAAATCTTGAGCTTGGTAAAGTTGTGGCTGATTATGATGAATTAGGTTGCCCTTATCTTTTTTCCATTGGTTCTCTATTGAAATTTTCCTCTCATATCCATGTGGACATTCCTAGTGATGTTGAAATCTCCAAGACTAAGAGTAAAAACCCTAAATTTAAGTCCTCACTTGTGGGCAACAAAGACTAAGGTTCTTATTGTTGCTACTATTAATAATAAGATTTCTATAGGAAAACCTTTTAAGGGGAACCTTGTAAGAAGATCTAATAGGTTGGTGGCCATAATTTATTCTACCCCTAGCACTACACCCAATGTAGAATTAGTTGTTTCTAATTAACAACAAAGGCTTTGTTGATCACAAGGACAATGACTGTATCAATAGTGGGAACAAAGAGTTCAGTCACTCTCAAGACTTCATGTAAGAGGAAGATGTTTCTCTTTCCAATGATTTTGGTGTCAACCTTTTTCAGAAATGAATGTTCTTTATGACACTAAGTCTTCTAGCATAGGGGATGATTGAATTTAGTCCCTAGAAATGATATGGTGGCCATGGATGATGTCAAGGGTGAAGGAATTTAGGTAGAAAATAAGTTTGATCTTGTGCATTTATGTTCTCATTGTGGCCATAACACCAATTCTATTAATTATTTGCAGCAAATTCTAGAAAATTTGGAGGAAAGAGTCAATAATGTGCTTAATTTTAGTAATAAGATGATCCATAGGTTACTTCTATGCTTATACTCCAGAATGTTGTGTGGGAGTTCTAGAAAAGAAGGTTGAAGGGTAATCTTGATAGTCTCATTTTAAAGAAGGATAGAAAGAAATACCCTAAGGCTGATATTTTTTCTTTCCTTTTTGAAGTTTGGGGATATGTGACTCCCCAAAAGACATGCTGCAACTTGTAGTTTTTTCTTGTTGTTTGTTAGTTATTTATGTGCTATTTTTCTTTGTTCTTCTATTAATTATTTATAGTTAGTTATTTTTTGGTTTTTCTTTTCATATCCTCCGGGCTTGCTATGTAATAGGGTTGGGACCTTGGTTTCCCAATTTATATATAAAAAATAACCATGTCAATTTATCCTTTGCAATTATTGTGATAAAGTGAGGATTTGGCATAGTTTAATAAGACACCTCACTATTTATTGCTAAATCTGTTGTATTTGCTTAAGATATCTTAGAAATAATTTATCCATGTGTAACATAATAGCTTACAAATATGGATAGTGATGCCTAGGTTAACTTATATTTTCACTTGGAATCTAAAGTAGACCTTTAAGAATTAAATTTGGAATCTAATAGACTATGTCAAGGCTTCATTAACCACATCGAAGATAAGTATATTCCTTTTAAACTACCTTATAAGCTAAAATGAAGTGGCCACCATCGACAATCATGTTCATTCATAGTAGTCAGGATTGCGGGGAATGGTCAGGATCAACTGATGGATGATCGATGGTCATTAAAAGATCATTCCAACATCTAGATCCCTCGATGACATGTCTGGGAACTAACCCATGTTGGCCCTATTACTGCATTCATAGGGTTCGGTACATTGGGTTCACCAAAAAACCCCTCACTTCATAGGTAGGGAAAAATGAGACTTCCTCACTCCTAAGACTATGATGAACACCTGAGTCACTATGGTACTCGAGGTGAGAGATACTTATTTTTGCTCCTAGAAGGAAGAGTACTGGAACACCTTTTCCATTTGGTGTTCGGCTATGGACTCTCGGTGCAACCCGGTTGCATACCTATGGTGCTCCTTTCCTTGAACAACCATACCTCCCTATATAAGTTATTAGTCCAAATACTAGACATTAGTAGGATGACACCATACTCTAGGCTGACTCCATTTCTAACTTCTCATCACTAGTAATAACCCATGCATAGGGACCTTTGACCCTTGATTTGCAGACTCTTCCTAGCCTGGCTAACATCTTGATGAGTCCAACTCACCTTGTAGAGTTGCCTTACCCTTGCAACCTACCTTAACTCGCCATGACTTGGAACTTCTTTATGGTCCATGTTGCTATGCCCATGCTACCCTGGGTAACTCAACTTCAAAATTAGAATCATGTAGATATGCCTAACTATAAAATATTTAATTAAATTGGTAAGTATGAATTTGTATGGAAGGAACTATAAGCGAATTGAATAAAAAATATTGTAATGTAAAGTTATCAAAGTTAGCAATTTTGATCCAGAACTCACCTCCAAAACTTTGGTTACAATTTTTTGGGAATGCTCGTCGAAGCCTGGAATCTATGTTTTCAAGCAACCTCTCCCCAAAGAAACTCATTTCATCTATCAATATGTATCTGACATGTGATATTTCTTCTTGGAAATTTTTAAGTCTTGTCCCTTCTAGTTCATTGAAATCTCTTATTGGAATTCTTCGCTTTCAATGAATGGTTGAAGCACCAATGTTGAATGTTGCAACTCCAATAGGCATGAATAGAAGTAGAGGAGATTGTTTGGGAGAAGAGTTCTTTTCTAGTGCTAGGTTATGTTTTAGGTTATATAGTGTTTGAGCCTAGCCTCAAACACTATAATTAGGGTCGGGTTAGGTTATGTGTTTTCTTGAAACCTAACATCATATCCCTAATCTAACCATAACCCTAACCCTAATCATAAGATTGACTCATACCCCGGCCTTAACCCTAGCACTGACAATAAACCTAATCCTAACCCTTACTTGGAAACTAAACCACCATTTTCTCATTAATGTAACCCTGACCATAACTTTAACCCTAGCACTATTTCTCAAAACCATAATCTTAACCATAACCCAAATCCTTTTTATCACAACCCTAAACATAAACATAACTCTAACCCTAAACCCTAAACCATGATCCTAATTCTAATATAACCCTAACACTAACCTTAACTTACACCCTAACCTTAACCCTAATTGTAACCCTAAACTTAAGACAAATTCTACACCCTAAACTATAATCTAAATCTTAAATGTAGCCCTAACCCTAATCATAACCTAACCCTTTTTCTCGAAACCTTAACCTTGACCCTAACCCTCACCTTTATCCTATCTTTATAACCCTAACCACAACCAAAACTCTAACCCCAACCCTAACCCTAAATATTGTTTATTTTATTAATTAGTTGCATTCAATCTAATAACCCTAAACCTATCCGTAAACCTAACCCTAGCCCTATCCCTGGCCCTAATCCTAACCCCAACTCTAAGCCAAATATAAAAACAACCCTTAATCATAACAATAACCCTAAAAATTAATTCTAAATATAACCCTAATACTATAATCCCTAATTGTAATCCTAAACCCTAACCCTATTTTCATATCTGATCCCAACCATAACCAAAACTCTAAATCTAACCCTAACCCTATTTTCATATTATGTTTTCCTTATGATTGGTTGACTCTTATACTAAATATGAGTGTTGTTTGTGTTTTGAGAAGAGTAAATTAATATTTTTTATATTTCTTATATGAAGATCAAAATTACATGCACATAGAATGAACCATAGTTTAGTTACAACACTTGGTCTCTTCAAAATAATCAGAGAAGATTAGGGAGAGGAAGGAATGCACACCAAAATATAAAATAGGGGTAGTTGTGGCTTTGTTAGTTTTCTTTATATAGTCTACTTGTTTCCTATAGGGAAAAATATTTAATCACTATACAAATGAAAGATGGTTGATTATCTACTGAATATTGTTTTGTGTGTTTTGAAATGGAAGATATATATGTTGGAAAACAAGGATAGACAACTGAGAGGGAGGGTGAATCATTTGTTACAAAATTGAAACTTATTTAACCTTATTAACCTTTAATCTCAAATCTGATAATTAACAGTGAAAGCATGAATCAACAACACATCAAAAACACACATAACACCAAGATTTTTGTGTACAAACCCTGTTAGGGGAAAAACCGCGGTGGAGGTTAATCCACAATTTATACCCTGTTAAAAGTATAAAAGAAATGAATAAGGAATGCACATGCATTCAGGAACACTGTGTAGAGCTCACTGCTCAAAGGGAAGGCTCACTGCCTTACATAAGGTAATCAAATTAAATCCATCTGATGAGGTTGAACTAAGAAATTGGCTTCTTCAAAAGCTCTGCATTCGAATGATCTAATATTTATTCACACATATCTCACATACACTTCACATACATTATCTCTAAATGAATGAAACAATTGCTCTTATATATCCACTTCATGAATTTACATTAACAACTATGTTGGCCAAAAATAAATAATATAGATGAATACAAACTCTTGGCCCAATTCATGAACAAATCTCAATGCGCACCAACCTAAATCAGTCACAACATAATGAAGACCTAAAGCAACATCCTCGAACATGCCAAGCATTCAAAAATTAATCCACAAGCATCTACAACACGCTACCACCATCATGTCAACCAAGAACATGAAAAATCGAACATGGAAAGGAAAAATCTTTGATCACAAGCACACTAATCAACGTGGACGTACCACAATAATAGAGTATGAGATCAAGAAACGTCAATGAACATCTCAAGAGCATACACAACAATTCAATTCACCAGAATTACATTCTCTTCTTTCAGAAACACCAACTATAGCAAAAAAATAACTATAGGAACACAAAAACTCATAACTCGCTCCAATCTTGATGCACACCTCTAAAACTTCGAAAGGATATACTAGATAGGCTCAGCAAAAAACCCTTTAATACACGACTTCAGAATACCAACATACAAAAAATTTCACCACTCTGATCTTCACAACTTCATAGACTATCTGCAACATATTTATTCTAATTTTCTCAATATCCTCGACATATACAACCTTTAAGACATTAATGCTAATAGTGTTGACATCAATGACAACCACAACATCCAACAATCTACATCTCTATAAAAATTGGAATATGTTAATAGTCAACTTATTATCTTATTTATAGCATTTCCTTAGCTTTTTATACTAAAAAATTCAAGGTAGAGGGTAACATGATTCTTTGAATTGGATACTACATAAAAATTTATGTGGTATAGTCATTGCTTCCATTGTTTGTATTTTCACATTAGGATGCATATTTTTTACAATCAAGAGTCTTTTAATGTCTTGCCAAAATTAATATTATTAATAATTTCAAACTTTTATAAACATGTATGGAAAATAAGTACATAAATAAGAAATATATTGTAATAGTTTCTTCAACAAAGGATAAAAAAATCATGTGGACCATACAAGGATTATGGTGGGACTTAAAATTTACTACCCGTGTGGTATTAACGAGGGAGATCAATAATAATCCTTCCTCGCGGATCTCACACGATTAGATTAAAGGCCCTTGAGGGTACTGCGAGGTCTGTGAAGAGGCGACACATGGCCTGGTTCTTGAAGCGACAGGGCTAGGTGGGACCCGTAGTCTAATTAAAACCTCTTGTTTTCTTGGGTTGTGATTGGGCACGGTTCTCCCAGGGCGCTGATGTGGATTTTCAAACAATTGTTGACTCAATCTAAGTCGTTCAACTTGCCATGCTTGATCCACATTAATGGTTTGATTTTTCTTAGGTTCCTTTCATCTGCGTTGGGAGTTCTTGCTCTCTGGAAGTTGTTCTCATTAATGGCACAAATTTTTTCAGTGGATCCTTGCTTGAATTTCCTGCGTGCGGACATTGTTCTCCTGATAGATGCAATGATGGGTTGTACGACATGCTTTTGCAAGCCTGGAATAATTTTTGGTGGCAACATTAGCCAGTAAAATGCTCAAATGCAATATTCTCGCACCAATTAACTCTATAAATTCTCATTGTGTTATCTGGTATTATCATCGCATTTTAAGTTGTCTTGTTTGCAGGTGGTCGAGTCTCTCCTGTATTTTGTGAGGTGTTCTTTGCAATGGACCATTCGGCTATACGCAGAAGGACCAGACTCGGGGTGACAAATTTGCAGCTTGACGGGGTACAACCTATCCTTAGTAAGCCTGAGGTTGTCCATGATGCTAATTTTAAAGGGACGGGGACCTCCAAGTCCCCGTTGGTGTTGTCTTCTAGTTTTGATGGTGATGGGTCTGAAACTAACTTGGACTACCAACGTTACTTGGCATCCATGATCGAGCTATTGGGGGTCAATGAAGAGCCCCTCGTAGTTACCCCAATAACTGCGATGGCACTGTGCCATGCTACTAGATCATGTGTTAAAGCAGGAAAAAGGAAGCTGGTCTCGCTTCTTCCTAAAGCGAGGACTAGGAGCGGTCGCCTCTACCGGGGCCATGTGTCTTGCAAGTAGTTGTAGTTGCTAGGTGTGTTACTTTTGGGTGGTGTGTTGATGTGGACATACGCGTGCCTACCACACTCTTTTGTCTTTAGCTCCGGTTGGTTACAATGGTATAACTATTTTGATTCCTCAAATTGATTATGGTTTTTTCTAATGATGAGGAATGTCAATTTCAATTTCATTCTAAATTAAATTCAATTTTGGAATGAATAATGTAGCCTATTGCATTGTTGCTCTCATGTCCTATAAAAGAGATTTGACAACTCATTGTTAACGGTTGCTTTTTTTGGGTCCGAAGACTTAGAAAGGTACAGTTAGTGGTAATGCAAGATTTTGAAGGTATTATGTAGGAAATCATGCTGGGTTGGGAATAGTATGAAATAAGTATACTATGCTTTTGTAATTACTGATATTGAAAGAAATCTAAAAAAATTAAGACATTTTGCTATCCTGTGTATGGGCCATGGATTATGAATGGATTTATCAAGGGTTTGTTCATTCAGTTTCAATGGTGTAGTTGAAAGTGTAATTTGTTCTCTTGCTTTGACTTAATGAGTTAATCATATGCTTGAACACAAATTGCATGTTTATGGTTATATGCTCAGGATTCACTAAGGAGTATTGTTTTAATATACTGACAAATCTCATGGTAGCAAATCACTATGGTGATAAGTTCAATTTCATCTGAATTACATTTTATATGACTCCCACCCAATGGATGAGGCATTGGATAGTATTGGTAAATTCCTTTCAGGTATAGGACTGTGACTCTAAGCACGGTGATTCAATACCCGAACATTTTAACAAATATCAACTACTATCTTTTTTTGCGACATAGATCTTATGATAATTTTCAATCTCCTTGCTTTGGGATATTTGTTATTATTCTTTGGTTTTGCCAAAACCAGGGTAATGACTGTCTGTTAGTGTTAGTGGGGACTACATCTATAAGAAGAAGTGTTCTTACCAATCATGAAACATTCTTATGAACACACTTGGGTTTACCCACCTTGGTTTCACAGAGCCAAAAGTGTAGGATATGTCAGTCTTTGACTGACTCTTGTTAGTTGGCCACTAGCCTTTGCAGTTCTTTATAGTGGAGGTTGGCTACCTCTTACAGAATTGCAAATCCTATGTGGGAAAAAACACCAATAGATAGTAATTAAGATATACACAAAATGGATCTACATTGAAAATTTGGTAGGAAAATTCAAGCAAATACAACTGGTAGATGCAAAACCAAATAAATGTGAAATTTTGGACTATAATGATTGTAGAATATACATGATGGATTTTTTTTAAAAGGTTTTAGAAACTTTCAATCAAATGCAATTGGTAGATGCATAGACAAATTTCACAACCTTCACCAAAATCCTTGTCGATTTCTTAAATATGGGAGATTTGGAACAAGGTATGGACATCCACCAAAGCATAATATGAAGATGAATTTTCTCAAATGTTGTGGTTGTACACTCCATTTTCAAATCTATGTAAAATGTGGGAGGATAGACAAATCTTGTGAACTATTTGACAAAATGTCTCAAATAATTGTAATCTCATGGAATACACTCTAATTAGAAAAGTTGCATCACTACCCTCATAACAGTCTCTCAATTTGTTTTAGTTTCTATTGTGTTACTCAATTTGAAACTTAAATGTGATACATTAAGTTCATTGTCAAATTGTCATTTGTGTGTCAAGTTTGTCAAAATCCAAAATGATCAATTATTAATAAAATCATGGATCATGTAATATTGGGATGGGTGACCTCCTAGGAAGGCCTAGTGCTTCATCGCTTTGAGAATCATTTAGATGCAATGAGTGCTAAGTGGACCATTCATTATCATGAGAGATGGGTTCTTTTGAAACACTACTCATGAAACATGGTTCAATGAGTTTGACTTGTAAAACTACATAATTGAATCCTGATAACAATGTCAAAATTTGACACAATGTGAAAAATATTTCCTACTTGTCAATAGATCATGTTGTCAAAATCTAGAATTTCAAATTATGAATTCTTTGTAATTACTCAATAGATCATGTTGTCAATTGAACCTATTGGCATTTTTTTACTGCAACCCACACGTGTTTCCTAGAAGCTCCTATGAACTCCCCACATTCAATAATAAAAGACTAGGAATAGTATGGCCAACTTTACGAGAATAGCAATAAGGCTAATTCTCCTACACTTCGGACTCTGTAAAATCCAAGAGGGTATTCCCTAACATGTGCTCTTAACATACAACATTTAAACAATTCATTTAATTTGCACACAGGTAAGCAACAGATAGATCCCCAATTAATGTTAAACGATCAAATCCTTCAAGAAATTGGCTATTGCTTAAAAAAGACTCAAGTCCATTTAACAGAGAATCACAAACTTCACATAAAGTAAATTGATAGGAAATGTTTGAGTAAAATATCCTAATGCCATAATACAAAACATATGAGAATAAAACATAATCAGAATTCCAGTGCCATATCCTAGCGCAAGGAGTCAAAAGAGAAAACTGAACTATAGGGTAAATTTCATTTTGAACACTTATGATCTATTATGAATTTCATTACAACCCATATATCCATACCTGAGTTTATTACTCCTTTATGAATCCTATTTGTTATATTGCATGAATTTACTGGTTAACTGAAGCATTTAACTGATCCTTTGAACCAGAGCTGTAGTTAAACATAATTCAGAATAAAAAACAAATTAAAATTAATGAAAATCATCTTTGATCGATATTTCATTAATAATCCATGTAACATAACACAACAGGAGACCAAATAAACTCCAAATATTCACGAGTTTGATACAAACATGCTCAAAAATCCCATGATTAACAAAGTTCTCCAATCTGACTCAAAACTTTTTAAAACCTGGACTTACAATTCATATTCTCTATATTACTAGACTCTTATTTCTCATATCTTGGATATTTCAATTGACCACTCTCTCGGCCCTGAATTCCCTTTTATAAAACAAGGGAGCCAACAAGCTTTAGGTCGGAGAGTACACATATCCATTTGTAATTGGACTACTAACTCTTGATTCAGTTACAATTCTATTATGCAAGAGGAGAGCATAAGACAAAGATCATCATTAGTTGATAAGGAGGAAAGAAAACATCGCTCCAAAGGCTGCTCCCCATACATCGAAGGCATGCTTAGCCGTTATAGTATTAACTCCACCTCAGCACCCTGTACTTGGAGTCAAAAGGAGAATGCAATTTTAGAATATAATATCTAAGGCCAGACCTGTATTATACATGACCAAGCTGCAATTCTCAACTATAACACTCATAATTCGAGTTCATTAGTGAACACCTTTTTCCATAATTCAAAATCCTCCTCGGAAGGCCACTAGAAAGCCACAACCTGATCAACCTTATTTCGATAGGGAGCATACTTTACCATTATCGACGTGGCCTTTTTATCAAATTTCTCTAAGAAACGTATAACAAAAGACAACTTTTCCAATGTATTCTCTAGCATGCGGATGTCAGCATTTTTGCATATCTCATGTGTTTGAGACATCATTATATTGTTCATTTGCTCCTTCCAAACCTACAGGGGTTTGACTTCATCCTGACTATGTAAAATATGAGGCAATGGGGTCAAGTCCTTTCCATCATACACATCTTTCAGCAATTTAATCTTGGATTCCATTGGGGCGGAAAATCCCTGAAACTTCTGCTCAACAATTCCCTTGACCAATTGATATGTTGCAATAACAGTAGGATATTTATCACCATGCTATTTTTCCCCTACTGCCATGAATCTCAACTTCTCCATTCTAGGGCTCCATTTGTTTAGCAATGAGATGGCCAATTCTTTATCCCTTCGAAACATTTTTAGTGCTTGCAACATTAGGACATAATTTGCATGAACATTGTTTAGCTTACTCTGGGCTGTTCTGTTTAAATGTTTCAAAACAGTTTCCACTATCACTGCATTGTTTCTCCCTGCTGCATCCCATATTTTCTTTACCATCTCCTTATTTTCTTCAACCTGATGAATCAGTTTCTCCCTAGAAAGTCCCCCTCCAGGGCTAGTAGCCCTCTCAATAGCGATAGGCACTTGTCCCATATTATATGGAACAATAGCCAAAGACTGTGCTTGTGTAAGAGGTTGAGACTGCTCTACTGGTGGGTTGGGAATAGTGTGGCTAGAACTGGCTTGCTTTTGAGATCTCATGGTATCCATTTGTTGCCTCAATAAATCCAATTCAGTTTCTAACTCTGATACCCTTTGTTGAATCGTATTATATTCAATAATAATGTCATTATATTGGCCTCTCAGAGTATCCCGCTCCTTGGTCAAATCTTCAATAGTTGCTCTGGTGAATTTGGCAACATTCACGACCATATCAACAACTTCCAGTGTTGGGGTGTTAGCAACTCTCCTCACAACCAAGTGACCATTGAAGTCAAAAGGTTCTGCAATAATTGGCTTTTTAGAGTGAGTAGATAGGGACTAGATTGCCAATGCATCCCATTCCTCACTAAAGGCCGATCCCTTAAGTGCTAATATAGCCTCCTCTTTAGTAGCAAGAAGTGGCTTATTAGCCCTTCTTATTGTGTCAAACACCACAACATCAGCGATATCCCATTCTGGGAGTAGCAATAGTCCACTTTTTTGTACCAATTCTCGACCCTGCTTTGGTGTTATTGCTTTGAATCTTTCTCTCATCTGTTCCCTGACCTTAGCTTGAATTACCTTCTCTGGGAGCTCTGGATGCAGACTTCTCTCATGTGCCACCTTCTCAGCATATAATGCAGTATGTGCTCTCCACACAAAATCTTTAAAAGCATCGATTTGAATAAAAGATTCATCCATCATGAACTCTTTGTAGGCTTCTATTCTCAAGTCATCATTGCTTGTTATTCCTTTGATTTCATCTTTTCCTAACCTCAAAGAAATTGTACTTGAGCCTGTTGCAATGTCAACTGGTTACAATGGCATCTCAGGATGCATTTCATCCAGAGTGACAATAATGTCGTCATCCTCATCACCATCACAATCAACAATATTTACCCTTTCAACCCTCTCCCTCTTTGGTGATGGTGGGCAAGCCTGTTCTGAAAAACTTGGAGGAGAATCCAAATCAACAACATTTGGTACTGACTGCCTTGAAGAAGATGGTGCAATATTTTTAGCAACATCTTCAGCCCTACTTCCCTTTCTTCTAGAAAAAACCCCTATCTTCTTTTGGGGCTGATAAGTAGGCCTCTCCTCTTCCTTTACCTCAGGGTACTCCTCGATGGTTTGTGATTTTCCCCTTTCTTCCACAACCCTTTCATCTTTAAAAACCCCAAGCAAGCTCTCAAAATTATCAATAGCATACATTTCCCTGCTAAACTCATCTTTAGCATTAGGTATGGGATTGAAACCAAGTATTTTCTCCTGCTTACTTTTTACCATTTTAGAGTAGGCAATGTATAGTTCCTTTCTATCATCTTGTAATTCCAAATCAAAAATATTCTTGATGATGTCCTCAGGAAAGTAGAAGTTGTGGACAAAAGCTCTTGTCTGATGTTTTGCCTTCATTTGAGAGATAAAACCCTCAGGATCATGATTCCTGGGGTGCACAGTCCTTAGCCTATAAGGCCCAAGTAATTGATGCAACTCCTTCCATCCTCCCTTTGCCATAACAAAATTGGAAAATGTTGTATATTCAGGGAAGAAAGAACCTTTCTTCTATTCAGCTGGCAAGTGTAGTTCCTGAGCACCCCCCAATTGCCTCATGATTTCCAAAAATCCAAGTCTAAGGGGCACCTCCCTTCGTAGAACCTTTGGATTGAAATTAGTGCCAAAAACCCTGAAAATTGTGGTATTATGATAGGGGAAAATGTCTCCTCAATTGTGCATTATGTTCAATTCAGGCCTTCTCTCCATTGGCCTCAAGAAGTCATGAATTTCTTTTGGGATCCTTGGGGGTCACAAACCAGAGCATCCCTTAATTTAGATCCGAAGAAATTATGGAAAGTTACATAATCAAACTCATGATTATGCATGTCAAGAATCCTAGTCCAATATTGGAGAGGCATTTCAATGTTTGCTTCCTTCTTCTTTAATTTCATATCTTTTTCAAACACAACTTGACCCCTATACAGAAACATGTGGATTAATAAGGAATACCATCTGAATCCAACCCAATTCTTCCCCTCCTTTATGGCTACCAGACCCGTGTGCATATTCTCTACCAAATAAGTGGAAAAATCATATATTACATTAAAACTTGGGTGCTGGAGATTTACTACCATATACATAATATCGGTAGGCAAGGTTTTCTTTAAGCTGACTCCCAGAACTTGACATAAAGCACAAACAGTCTTCTTCAAATAACTGGCGAAATAGCCCACAGGAAAAGGTTTGGGCTCATTCCTGCCAACTACTACCTTCTTCTGATTTTTTCCTCTTCCTGAGACTGCCAAATGAGATATTAAGAAGGATGTTCTAAACAAACCCCTAGTATCTATATATTCTTGTCTGAAAACCTCCAAGTCGACAGGAACCATATCCCAACTCCATTTGTGCAATTTGAAAATCTCTGCAATTTCTTCTTTGGTTATCTTAATCATCTGCACACCAGCATGTGTTCTGACAATTCGGGCCACAGGGTCATATCTAGCAGCAAGGTCCTTTAAAAGATCTACATCCATATAAACATTAGGAACCACCAATTTAACCAAGTCTAACCTCTAGGGGTTACACAAAGGAACCAACAAATTCCTATTCCCAAACCAATTGGAGAACAACTGCCACCCGGTGTATGGTAACTCGGCATCTTGAATTGCACATTGCTTGTCTCTCAATCCTTCCAAGATTTGAGGCCCATAGAACAAAACCTTTCCCTCCTACTTCTTGCTAGTAGAGGGTTGTAACATATTAATAATATCTTGGGATAAAGACCTGGTAGTGGTTTCAGAACCATAACTTCGGGCCTTGGATGCCATTTATATAGACTAATGATAATTCAAACTAGGGTTTGCTTATTTTCAGATAGCAAATAATTACAATTTTCTCCTTTAGCCTTAACAAAAAATTCTTCAATATTCAAAAAACCCTAGCAATTGTGTAGACAAGCTGTAAAAGCAAATCTATTCAATCAATTCTTTAAGAACAGAGACAGGGAACAATCACAAATTTCCTAGCAAGCAACCATAAAATATTCTGAATTTATAAGAAATGGCGTATGTGCTACTTACGATTTCAATCGCAGAACATCTAGAGTAGCGAAATTGAGAAATCATAACCACAGTTTGCTTCACTCGATACCAAACAATTCTTCCTCAATGTAGAGATAAAGAACTGAAATAGTAATTCACAAATTTTAGCATTTAATTATGCAGGCAGAGTCGAACTCAGCCATCACTATTCACTCACACGAGATAAAACGGCTATCATACAATACCAGTTTATTTTTAAATATGAGCCATTGATCAATCGCAATGTTGGCCAAGAGAACGGCTCAGATTTAGTCAAAATAGTTTGAAAATGCCACGTTCTCCCTCCAATCACCAAACGGATAGGATATTCACCTACCGAGCACCACATCAACATGGAAATGGGCCCCACCTTTGTTATCAACGCACAGCATTGGAGTCCACGTGTCACCAAATCGCACACCTCACAGCATTATTGAAACTGCAGTTTTAATTGCGCAAGGTCACTGAAAAATGACCATGATGTGTTGGTACGGAAATAGCTGTCGGCATCAGCCTTCATAATTGATTAGCAAGCAAAATTGTCCCCACCATCAAATGTGATAGATGGCAGAATCTCACATGCCTCACACCATATTTGTGATGTTAGCAGAAACCTTGCGAGGTCTGCGAGCAACGGTCAAGATTGAAATCACTTCATCCGACAGGCGTGCAATCTGCACATGCAAAAAGGTTATTTCACCTGACTTTTTAATAGTTTTTTTATTTTGCAGGGGGTGTTTTTAATGACCGTCGATTTTCCTATGATAGATCCTGACCGCTCCCCGCGATCTCGCGATGACATCACCGCTGGTTGTTTGGCGATTGTGATATCACGGGCGATTGCCACGTGTCCCAAGCTGCCGATGCCAAAAAGGCATCAACCTTCATAATCAATCAGGGAGCAAAACTGGTCCCCACCATCAAATGTGACAGATGGCAAAATCTCGCACGCCTCGCATAATATTTGTTACGTTAGCAGAAACCTTGCGAGGTCTACGAGCAACGGTCAAGATTGAAATCACTTCATCCGACAGTCGCGCAATCTGTACATGCAAAAAGGTTATTTTGCTTGAATTTTTAATAGTTTTTTTATTTTGCAGGGGGTGTTTTTAATGACTGTCGATCTTCCTACAATTGATCTTGACTGCTCCTCGTGATCTCGTGATGACATCACCGTTGATTGTTTGGCGATTGTGATATCACGGGTGATCGCCACGTGTTCCAAGCTGTCGATTCCGAAAAGGGATTAATAAAGCGTTTAATATTTATGTCAGACTTAAATACATTATAAAGTTGGTTACTAAAACAGCTACGAGATGCACATGCTCGAGATTGATGGTGATGTTATAATCTTGGTAAAAATTTGCTCGACGGTTATGTTTGGTGCTGTTGACTGCTGTGTTTTTAATGATCGTCAATCTTCCTATGATTGATCCTGACCGCTCCCCACGATCTCACGATGACATCACTGCTGGTTGTTTGGTGATTACGATATCACAGGAGAGCACCACATGTCCCAATCTGCCGATGCTGAAAAGGGATTAATAAAGCGTTTAATATTTGTGTCGAACCTAAATACGTTATAAAGTGGGTTACTAAAATAGCTGCAAGATGCACGTGCTCGAGATCGACGGTGATGTTATAATCTTGGTAAAAATTTGCTTGACGGTTATGTTTGGTGCTGCTAACTGCTATGAGTGAACACGATCACCAATGGTAGGAATCAACGGTTGCCCGCTATCGCATGATCCAAAGATGCAAGATGTTTAGTGATCGCGATATCATGAGCGGGCACCACGTGTATTCCTTTGGTGTTGTTTCTGCTGTGGGCCCTCGACGTTGACATGGAGATTTCGTCAGCCCTTTTGAAGATGGTCATTCGATGATCTGACAAAAATAAAAGATCGACGGTTGAAGTTTAAATTCGCATCAAATGCGATTGGAGCCATTGGGGCGGCATGCAAATGATCTTTAATGGTGGACAAGACATCTACTGCCTCAATTCAATCAACATAAAGTATCTACTCTTTTTCTATCTTCATCACAAAAGAATTCAAGTATTTTCCAAGCAGTTCAGAGCCAAAGATAAAGTTTTTCTAGTGATCACTGTGAAGTTTTGTTCTCCGCAAGGCGTGAAATCCCGTGAGTTATTTTCTAAACTGCTGGGTTAATTTGACTGTGTCTTTGTGAAGGGTTCTATTGTGCTGGTCAAGGGGTTTTGTTAATTATTGTCGTATGGTTATTGGTTCATTTGAATTATTGGAATTGTACAGTTGTGTTGTATTTTTGTGTTCTGGGTGCCCCTAGTTTCTTTGAGGATTTGATTTTTTAAAAGAATCCCTACTTGTTTAAGATGGCACCACCGAAGCAGCACTCTGGCCATGTTGATTATTTGAAGAAGAATTTGTATGATGACTTCCTGGATCAACTCCTGTTGTCAACAAATGACAGGAAGAGTGGTTTGGTTTTAATGAATGGAAAGACCGTAGGTGAAGGTCTATTGTGCAAAAATTCTAACATTGCGGATGCTGGGATTCCTATGACTGGTCTTGAAATATTTAGGCTGTGGTATGGATAGTGAAACTTACCTCACCCCTTCTCTAATGCCTAGAGATATGACATGGGGAAACTAACAGTGCCAAATGTGTTCCCTGATGTTGACTTGCTCAGAGCAGTGGCAACACGGAATGATCCTGTGACAAGGGTCATAGGGGATAATGATGGTGGAATTCTGCTAAGCCTAAATGTAGATGAGATTCAGCAGATTTTTTATTTGACTAAGTATAGCCCTTTCTTAGTCCAAATAGATTTTGAGAAGATGAAGGAGTACAAAAGGTTAAAGAATCTTTTCAGATTGAAGTTGCTTCCTCTTCACCTGGCCAAGGCAGGCAGTTCAACAATTCATATCAGCCCAAATGACAAGGAGCCTTTCAGGCTGAGTTGTTTTGCCAGTCACTTCTTGGAAACATTTTATTCATTGTGCCAAATTTTAGGGTTCAGCCCTAATACTGTGATGCCAGTTGTGTACATGTTTATGGGAGCTCAGATTCAACATCCCAACTTCTCTGTGGTATATGACTTTGCATCATTCCTGTCAAAGAAGATGCTGAGGGTTTGATGAAGCTGCATGTGGGGGATACTGGAACTCCTTTTTTTTGGTACTCCCTATTGATGCATATGTTCTTCTACAAGAATGTTGTTTTCTTCTCAGAAAACATGGAGTTGAGGCAGGAGGTGAATGGAGAAAGGTTACCAGTACAGGTGTGGAGTGCAAATTTGTCTTACAACAGGGAGGTGCCAACTTTGTGCAGTTTGATAAATGCTTTGCCTCCAGACTCAGGGCTCAGTTGGTGGTAAATGTGCCAAGAGTCCTTGAAGATTTGCATGAATTCCTCTGACCGAAGGTGAGGAAGCCTAATTTAAAAGTGTGTCACAATTGGGGTGATATCATCTTGTACCCTGTAAGCACTATCTTGAGGGTGTATGGTTTCCAGGGAACCCATCATATCCTCCCCTTTAATGTACCATCAAGGATGGGGTTTTCCAAAGTAATGTGGCAACTAAGTTGTATTCATGAGGACAACCTAACAAAGAAAGGAAAAAGGACTTTGTTCTCTGACTACACTGTTGTTTCTAATTTTGTCTATTCCAAGGGAGGATGGGTCCACTTCAAAAGGTTTTTTGATGACTTCAATTTGAGGAATGGTCCTAGGAGATAGCATGACCCTGAGGGATTCTTTGCATTATTCAAAAAATGAATTAAAGGTGGAAAATTTGTACATGAATTCAACTTTCCTGAGGACCTAATCAGAAATGAGTTTGATTTGAATAGGCAGGAGTTGAATAAAGAAAAATGGATTGCATATGAAAAGTTTTTGGCTATAATACATAAAATGGATCCAAAATAAGATCCATTAATGGAGTTCACTCCATTTCACAAGATAATAGACTTCTTAATAAATAATTTCAAAAGTATCATGGCCACCTTGATGAGCAAGAGGGTCAGTTTGGAATTAAATTTTAGTATAGAAAGATCGGATGTGAGGTCTAAAGAAATAAGGCTAGCTTATCAACCACCAGTTGACAGGCCTCTATACAAGAGAAAGAGGAATGTGAGCAGTGATGAGGATGAAGGGGATAAGAAGGGAAAACAAGTCATGCAAGCATCATCGCAGCCGGGTCAAAGGATCAGAGCACCCGGAGGGATAAGGATTGTGGATCTAGATTCACCACCAAGAGGTGATCCTACAATGTTACCATCAGAGCCAAGCCCTAAGAGGCAGAGAGTTGAGGAAATGCAGGAAACTCTGATGGATGAGATAATTGTGACTGATCAAGACATGCAGGTTGGTATCCCTTCCCCTCCTAGATCAACACAATTGGTGCCTTCTGAGATGGATGTAAAGGGGCAATGTGTACAAGATGCTAGGATGGAGGCCTGCAAGGCATTCTTGGACAATGATGCATTTGTAAAGACTCCTGTATTCTTGCAACTAGTTTGGGGGATGAAACTAGAAGAGTACCAAAAAAAATGCAAGAGTAGGAGAGAATCGAGACCTGATAGGTCTAAGTAGGAGAATGATGATGAGGTCAAGGTTAAATTAATGGAAGAATTCAAAGGCATCACTCCTGAGGAGGGAAAAAGACTTGTGACTCAGGCTGGTGTCTTACTTTTGCCTAAATGGGACATAGCTGATGCGGTTGCATTCAATGCTATCTTACAGTCCAAGAACCCTATACAAAATAGTGAAGAAGAGGTTAAGGCAGCTCAGCAGGACTCTGCCTTCAGTGAGGAGTATGAAACTCTGGCCATATGGGCATTGGCACCCCAGGGTAGAAAGCCAAATGTAATTGATATTAGCCCACACCTAAGGGGAGGGCTAATCATCAAGAGAGCTTTTACAACTTCAACAACAGAAGCTACAAGCCTAATAGTGAATGTGGCCAAATTGGCCCAAAAGATAGCTAAGAGAGAAGAGGTTGAAAAGAAGAGTCTGATGGAGAAATACAATATGATAATTGCAGAATATAGTAGGATGCAACAAAGGAATGTTGAGCTACAATCTAAAGTAGATAGGTTGAAATATGGGAAGGTGGGAGAATCCTCTAGTGCTCCTGGTATCAGAGAATTACCTTCTATTGCAGGATCGGTCCCCCATACTAATCCAATTGTTTCAACTCCGGGGTCCCCCATCCAGGCACCTGCTCTTAGTCCTACACTAGGGCCAGTTGAAGAAGAAGTTGAATATTCTGTAGATCCCACCAAGAAGAAAATGTTGAATAGGATCACATAATTGCAGGCTGCCTTAAAGGCAAGTGAGGATGATGCAATTGCCAAAAAAAGTGAGGTGGTTGACACAGTTTTGAGGCATCATAATGAAAAGGTTGATGGTGAATTACCATCTGTACATTCTCTGTATTCTTTATTCTTGGATGGAATAAAAAATATCAATAGGGATTGAGAAATAGTTTTTCTTTTGGTTGAGAAATGGATCCCTAGGTCCAACGATCTAGATATTATGTACAAAGCTTCTAGGTTTGATGCAGACAATAGGCCCCTGTCATTGAAGCCTACTCAAAAATTTGTAAAATCATTGAGCGGATTCCAGGCCCTACCTGATGATTTCAGTAGAAGAATTAGGGAGTTGATAAAGAGCTTTGATGACTAGAATGATACATTTTTGCCAGACATTATTGATGCACAAGGAAATGTTAAGACATTGCAATAGTGGCAGGATGGGGCAGAAGAAGTTATCAATGCACAAATCAAATTGATTTGTGATGATTCAAACTATGATTTGCTAGTAAATAGTATGGATAAGATAATTAACACTAGCACATTCTTAGGGTTTTCTGAAAGGGAAGCCAATCAGGTTGCAGTGAAGTACACACCTTATAATAGTAAGGTGAATGAGGTCGTGAAATTTCACTGGCCAACAGATGAAGAGTATCAGAGATGGGTGGAAAAGCACTTAACTGAAGAGGAGTAAAATAGTGTCTATTACCACAGGATGGATGAAGGAATGCCAGACGATGATGCAAACAATTCTCGAGATAGCCACAATAAATGATTTAACAATGGATAGGGCATGCAAACAGAATGAGAAGATGTTCAAAATGGAGCTAGCCATAAGGAATGCACTGGAGGATGTTGATACACACAAGCGGCTAGCTTACCAAGATTATCTGTCAAAACATGTATTTATGGCTTAATAGAGCATAATTTCTAGTTTGTTATTGTTGTTAAGCAAAAGACATTTCTCAAAGGATGCACCCTTTCACATTTTTGATATATTTATATCTATTTAATAATGTAAAATAGATATAGGTGGATAGGAGAAAGATACAGTAGATAGTTTGCAATGAAACTTTCCTTTAAAAGACTCAGATGCTTGTATGAATTTTGATGAAGTTAATGAAGATGTTTGAACTTATGGCTTAATCTTGGTATAAGTTATTTGTGGAATTATATAGTTATCTGGTTGTCTCCATTTTGATGCTTTTCTGTTGTCTAAATTGATATATGAAGCATATAAATATATTCAGTTTATCGATACACATTTGCTGTATTTGTGTGATGTGATTATTTGGTTCTTTTAAGTAAAGATTAAATCCTTCTAGTACTCAATCACAGTAACTGAAGAGTATTAATTGGATCAATAAGAAGAATCACATAACTAGGATTTTCATTCTATCTCAAGTAGAGTTTGTCAGTCATTTACTTGCACATTTATACAAGTTATAAACTACATCTGTGTGCCAAACACTTTGAATTATTTCCATCATAGATTACACTTTTATAGATCTTCATTAGACTCCATACACCCAACAAGGCAGTGGTCTCATGCTTTCATCTTTTGGTTTATCCATTTTATTTTTTACATCTGTTAACTGAACATATTCTAATATAATTCAAATATAATTAAAATTAAAACATCATAAATTAATTATGTAACCACATAAGTCAAATATAATTCTATCAAGAAATTAATATCAAATAGATAATAAAATCACATAACTCATACATTTCAATGTCATTGATCTTCTTCTTCATCCAACTCTTTTTCTATATCATCCGATCCAGATTCAACATTGTAAGGATTGGTCATATCATCATCATCGTCATTGATATCAGTTTCGATAATGTCATCATCCACGTGGATATCATCTTCATGAACATTAACTCCTACATCATCATGATCTAGTTCCTCCTCTTTGACATCTTCGTCAGGCACATCATCAACTAACTGTTGATCCTGATCATCATCTACATCATCTTCTATTTCTTCAGTATCTTCTTCTTCCACCACATTATACTTTACAGACCTTCCTCTTGGATCATGTCTAACAACATATGACCAACCCGCTTTACCTAGAACCTCTGAGTAAAATACCTGCTCACATTGGCTTGGAAGAACATAGGGCTCATTTCCATCTCGCTCAAAATACCTTGTATTAACCATGGTAAATCCATTATCATGTTCAATAACAGTTCTCTCGGGATCATTTTCATTCAATCATAGCCTGTACCATTGGACAACAAACAAAACTAATTTGAAGGACTTCAAGTCACACTCAAGTATATCATCCAAAAGCCCATAGTATTGATTTTCTGAGACTTCTGGATGTATGTCTCTTCTAGATGAAACATTAGTCACCTGGAAGACTACAGTTATCCCAGAATCACAAGTTTTATTCGTGTCATCCAAATTTTTGATTCAAAATTTATGACCATTGCACCACATAGCCTTGTGGTGTTTCACCTGCAATATGTCAAAAATGTAAAACTTATTGCAATACCATCAGTTGATAAACATATTTATTCTTGCCGAATGTATGTAAAGAAAAATAAATCTCAACATATATATACATTAATATAATTGAAAATAATTAAATAATATGGGTGATTAATATATTTATACATACTTGTTTATCTCTTAAAGCATATGCTAAATCAATTTCCCTTGGTGTAACATTGGAGTCTCCATTACGATGAGCTTCTTTAACCAATGAAGCCACACCTTCCCATGTTAATGCGCGACTAGATTGTTGACATCATTCAATCCATACCGTCATCCAATCAAGATTGTTTGCGACGTACAAATGTAGTGCATCCCACTCTTGACCAACTGTATCAAAAAAAAAAGAAATTCACAAACGACGTATAACTAGTTAATTACCATGGTATATGACCTTAATTTATAATTGATGAATATTGAAAGATTAATAATTAAATAAGTACAATATACATAAAAACCAAATGTAAAATGTATTCTAATTAATCTCCATGACCATCTTATAATTACCTATCACTTTCCTCAATCTACCTTTCCCCATCAGGTACTCCCCTTCGAATTTTTAAATGGACTTGGGATCCCAAATGCGATCTATATGGATCTTTGCTGCAAACTTAGGAAGATATTCAATAATGTACACGATAGTCTGGTATACCATGTATCCCTCCACCATAGAACCCTCGGGATGTGCTCTTTGTCTAACCAAAGCCTTCAAAAATTTCAAGTGCCTCTCAACCATCCACATTGACCTTGTGTGTACAGGTCCACACAATTCAATCTCCCCAACTTGGTGTATGAGGTAGTGTTCTTGTGCATTGAAAAATGTCGAAGGTAGACACTTTTGTATTTCACACATTAGACGAGGAATTTTTCTCTTCCAATAATTTATATCTTCTTTATGGATTGCTTTAGATGATAGCCATCTACAAGTGATTCAAGGCACAAATATATTAACGAGATTTAACAAAAATATACAACGAATTGAAAAAATATCGCTACTTACCTCATGTATTTTCCAAGATCATATATAACTTGCTTGACATTGTTGTCAAAGTTGTCTAGGAGAGATAGAGGTAGAACATACTGCAACAATTATAAAATGATCTATTCATTAATATTTTTCCAAAAGTAGTAAACATAATACACTAAAAAGTACATGTAGTATACATATATATATAATATACCAGAATAATTACCTTAATGAATGTATGCCAATCATGCGTTTTCATCCCTGACCCAAATTCACCTTTCTTTGTTATGATATTGTTTATGTTCACAACAAATCCTGTGGGAAATCGAATTTTTCGTATGACTTGTTTTATAGCATTGCTTTGTTGCTCTGTTAATAACCAGGGAAGGGAACTTATATTAATTTGGTCTCCATCGCTATTTAATTGAATGACATTTTTCATTGCATGACTAGCTTCCTGAATGTCACTACAAATTTTGGGAATTTTTTCTTTGTCATGCCTTCCATCCAAAATTTTCCATAACGTTTCTATCATATTCTTTCCGATATGCATTGTATCAAACAAATGCACAATTTGTAGGTGCTCATAGTAGGGAGACCTACTAAATTGTCTGGGATAACTTTTCAGTCCCTGTGGAAGCCGACCATTAATGCCTTGATGACCTTCATGAAGCATATAAGTTAAACAAATTAACAATGACAATCATTGTCAATTACAACATGAGTAAACACAACACAATATAAAAATATAAATTCAAAACATATCATAAATGATAGATAAACAATTTGATCTGATGTATAACCTTGATGATTAATTCTATTATATTCAAACTTCCATAGGCGAGGTGTCATTCTTCGTGGTTTTGATGTAGTCTCTTCTTTCCCATTGAAAAGATGTTTTTCAGTAGTTCGATACTTATGATTTTTGTGGAGGAAGTTCCTATACTCATCAAACACCTACTTTCCTAAACTTGTTGAACGACAAGATTTCATCTTTGGACTACAAATTGGACATGCAAATTTTCCCTTTGTTTGAAGACCTGCAAATCATATATAATTGGATTAAATATGTCATTTTTTATAATTATATATAATGAATAGATTACTTAAAAAACATGCATGATATCTACCTCATAAAATTAAATATCGTTAAAGTCATGCAGTCGAACGTTATAACATACTAGGAAAATGTGTTAGCCCTGGGGCATCATGAATTGTCCATACAAGCATTGCATGGAATTGAAATTGTCTTTGTCCTATTGGTCTAGATACGTCATACATAGTGACGCCATTCTATAACTTTAGTAATGCATCGATAAGAGGCTCAATATATACATTCATATCTTTAACTTGGTACTTGCCTAGTTGAATGAACATAAAAATTACATAATTATTATAACCATTTTTCTGCAATATATATAAATTCATGTACATGACTATTAAATGAAAAAACATATAAGTCATTGTGCAAAAATTAAGATAAATGAGATGCTACTACGTTAAAGAAAATTGATGTAAACAAATACCTGGAACAATCATTGCCAACATTATGTGCTCCCTCTTTATTGACATCCATGGAGGAATGCTATTGTTGATAACAAAAACAGGCCACACCGAGTAAATAGATCTCAACTCTCCAAATGGATTGACACTGTCTGCTGCTAATGAAAGCCTAAGATTACGAGGTTCTTCTTTAAAGTGTGGCCATTTTTCCTCCATGTCCCTAAATGCAAAACCATCTGCAGGCATTCAAAGAATCTCATCTCCACTTCTATTACGTGCATGGTAATCCATAAATTGTGCTAAGCTTTCACACCTAAATAATTTTTGCATACGTGGAATAATGGGAATATAATGAAGAACCTTGTGAGGCACCTTTTTTATTAGTTGATCTATTCGATATCTACTGATATGACATTCTGGACATTCTGTTGCAAATTCATATTGTTTATGATATATAATATGATCATTGGGGCATGCATCTATTGCTTGATACTCCATTCCAATATCTTTCATAATGCCAGATAAATCTCGGTATGAGTGAAGTAAAATATTTGATGGTGGTAACAAAAATTCACTAATCAATCTACAACAAAAAATAATTTTTTAATATAAAGAATATTAAAGGTACATACTTCATCCTTTATTTACTAGCGATGAACTAACAACAATTAAAATAGATGAAAAAAGATGACATATATGACATACCTTAACATCCGTGAGATTGCTATGTTGGATAAACCATTCATAGCCTTCAAGCTCACCAGCAACAATACAACAGAGAGAAGAGTTGTTTGGGAGCCTTCATAAAGGGGCTCGTATGCCTTCTCAAGTACAGGCAAATCATGAACATCATCAAAGTCATCTTGATTAACATGATCAGATGTGCCACTACATGTGTCATGGATCAATGTATTTGTACCATTATCTTCAATTGTGTTTTCTGGCACATCATCATCTTCTTCCATAGGATCATTACCTTCATCTTCGATATGCATAGCTCCATGTTCCTCCACTTACAAAAACACATTCTCTGGGCCGTGATAATTCATATCGTGTGCCCTAGGGCGCCCCACCTTTATAATAATGATAGATACAAATAAATCATGATCATGATCAAGTGATTTTATATATATATCAAATGTTAAAACAATATAAACATTTTCAAATTCAATCAATATAAACACATATAATGAAAAACTTACCAATGGACAATAATCATGCCCCCCTTCAACATGACCATGTTGCCTACAATGTTTCTCAGCTGTTGTGATTAAAAGTCTTCTCGTCTTTAAGCCCTTGCAATTATTGCAAGGACAATAATATTTTCGATCACCTTTTCTTTTCAATATAGCCCACAATCTAGCATCTGTCTCTTCATTTTGTTCTGGACTAATATTATCTGACATGATTTTTCTTTACCAAGCTTGAATATTTAGATCTTCAAAAAATATCAAACTCACACTCCAATAATTTTTAATCATACTCAGGTAACAAAATATAATAATTATGATATTTTACACCAAAAAAATTTGGCATGCAACCACCCTGGCAAAAGAGAAGATAGTCTGAAGTTAATGACCCCAAAAAACACTTTCAAATGCTAATTATAGAAATTATTAAATTCTAATTTTACTATGATTTCCAACTGTTAGACTCCTAAAATCAGAATATTGAACTTGCACAACAAAATATGGAAATGAAATTCTCAAAATGCAGCTAATAGGCCTCAACAATTAAGGCCTACTCAAGACTTTGTGAAGTCACTGCAAGGTTTCCAGGCCTTACCTAATGATTTCAGTAGGAGGATTAAAGAGTTGGTAAAGAGTTTTGATGACTGGAGTGACACATCTTTACCAGATATTGTAGATGCCCATAGAAATGTTAGATCACTGTAGCAATGGTAGGATAGGGTAGATGAAATCATCAATGCATAAATCAAATTGATTTGTGATGACTCAGATTATGACATGATGATGAGTAGTATGGATAAAATCATTAACACTAGCACATTGTTTGAATATTTTGAAAGGAAGGAAAATCAAGTAGCAGTAAAGTATACACCTTACAGTGCCAAGGTAAATGAGGTGATAAATTTTAATTGGCCAACGAACGAGGAATATCAAGGATGGGTAGAAAAGTACTTAACTGAACAAGAATAGGACAGAGTCTACAAGAGACAGTTAACAACTCAACGGTTATGGTTATAACAAATTTTGGTTGTCTTGGTGGCAGATTTGGTGCAAGATTTCAAAGTTTGGCAAATGCACCAGTTATTCTCCAGTGGATGGGATGAACAAGAAGATTCTCCAAGGACTCAGCTATTGTAACCAATTTTTGAAATGTCATAAGGCAGTCCAAGTGACCAATGACAGGTGTATTTCTGGTTCGATGCTTGTTGCTCCTTCATTTTCCCTATAAGAAGGATTTTAGGACTATAATTATGAGTTAGCAAGTTAGATATCTTTAGGTCGAGTCTAAGTTACAGAGCGAATTTGTAAAGAGCCTGATATTATAGTGAAAATACTATTCTTAGGTTTGCTATCATTCTGTTATAGGTTTTAGTTTCAAAGGTACTTAATTTTCAAGACAGTACTAGCATCTGAATGAAAATTACTCATTTCAAGGTCATGTATCTCCATTGTATGAATATATTATTATCTTGAATAAAATTATCAAGGGTTATTCTATTCATCTCACTGTTATGGTGTGTGCAATTATCATTTTGGCTTTAATTCAAGGAATTAATTAAAATGCTTGAGTGAGGTTATAGGTGACTATTTTCATATAAGGATTTGATAAGTAGTATTGGGTTAGAATATAGATTGATGGTATTGTAAGGCAGTATTATTTGAGATTTTATATGCTATGTGTCTAGAATATTAACTTGGTTACAGTAAAAAGCAACCAACACCTTTGATATTGTCTAGCTATGGCTCCCAAATCTATTGCAAATTGATCATTAGGGTTAAAATTGAAACCTTGCAAATATAATCTTTGTCCAAATCCATCAAGAATTTTCCATCAGTTATAAAAAATTCCCTTATAAAGAATTTGTGAAGCGAGGTCTAAAATATATAAATGAAATTCAAAAAATGCACAAGACTAAAAATGAAATCTGATGAGATGTTGCTTTAAAATATGATTTTCAAACCTGGAAGTACAAATCTAACTTCACAAATGAATTATGGAAAAAGACAATGACTATCCTCAACCTAGCGATATCTTCTTGAGTTTCTTCTGATTTTCCCCAAGAAAAGTGTCGAGCAAAACACTGTCGTAATAAATAGTCGAGCTCATTTCAATTTATGCTTGCCACAATTAAACTTTTTAGGTTCGTCGCAATTTCCGTGAAAGATCTTCATCGAAACGTTGATGAAACAAAGGTTAGTCGACGTTCCGACGAACGTCAGGGGTAAAAATTAAAAAAAATGAAAATTCGCACTAGTGCCCGACGATACATCTGATTATATAGCTTTCGTCGGAAGGTTTTGTCAAAAATTGGGGTCAAATGAGTTAGTGACCCCTCATGATTAACAACATTATCACAATGAACCTTGTTGCGAACCTAGTATGGCCAAGACTTGACTTAATCAAGCCTTGGGATTAAGATGACTTAGCCTAAAGATTTAGGTTGTCTTGGTTCAGTCTTTCAAGTAAAGATAGGTTCCCATAGTATATCTGTGAGGATTTATCTACACTATTGGTGTGCGATTAACATCATGATCAACAAGTAGCTTTAGGATCTTTGTTAGCATAGCTTGATAAGAATAACAAAGAAAGAGTGATGTACTACATCAGTCATACCTTGGTTGGTTATGAGATAAACTATACACCTATTGAACAAGCTTGTTTAGAAGTTATTTTTGGATCCCAAAAGCTTAGAAATTACATGTTGAATTCATAGATCAAGCTAATACCCAAAGTCAATCCCTTGAAATATCTATTGCATAAATTTTTTCTCATAGGAAGAATGGAAAAGTGGGTCTTGATACTTAGTGAATTAGGCATAGAATATGTGGACAAAAAAGCAATGAAATGATAAGTAAGAGAAGACCAATTAGTCGAAGCACCTATAGAATATCAACAACCATTGATATAAAAATTTATAAATGAGGGTATCCTTGTGACAAGTCAAGTAAATCTTTGGTCTATATACTTTGATGGATCTCATACTCAACATGGATTAGGGGACGATATACTCTTTCTCACACCTCAAGGAGATAGTGTACCTAAAGCATACAAAATTTCCTTTCCTTGCAAAAGAAATATAGTCAAATATGAAGCACTAATTATTGGGCTAAAAATGGTTATTGAATGGAAAATCAAAGAGCTAAGGGTTTATGTTGATTCATAGTTTGTCATTAGACAAGTAAATGATGAATACAAAATTAAGGATGATAATTTGATGCCTTATAAGTGAATGGTGGATAGTTTTCAGTAGTACTTTTTGGCCATCCTCTTTGAATAGGTTCCAAGAGTTAACAACAAATCTTTCAATTCCATGGAAGTTGTTGGTTCACTTCTTGATACACCATGCAAATTTTTGAGGTTTAAATTCCTTGTGGAATAATTTTTTATACTAGCATTCAATATCCTAGAAACCAAACTTGTGTGTGATGTTGTTGGTCTTGATTCACATTGGTACCAAGACACCTAGACCTACATCCAACATGAAACCTTACCACCTTACCTTACAAGTAACCAAAAGAAAACTATCATCCACTGAACCACACACTTTACTAGCCTCAAAGATACTTTATATTGCCAAATTATTGATGGAACATTACTCTGATGTATCAAAATGAAAGAATCTCAAATTGACTTACAAGAGGTACATGAAGGTGTTTGTGGGTCTCATTCTAGTGGGCCTAATCTAGTAAATAAGTTGGTAAGAACTGGATACTAGTGGTTTTCAATGGAACAAGAGGTTATACATTATTCAAATAAGTGTCTTCAATGTCAGCAACATAGTGATCTTGTTCATGCACCTTCACAAGAGATATTTCCAATCACAACACCTTGTCCCTTCTCACTATAATAGGACCCGAACTTATAGGAAAGATATCCCCTACTTCATTTTATGGACATAAATTTATCATAACTACCATAGAGTATTTTACAAAGTGGATAAAAGCAATACCCCTCACCTATATCACTGACAAACAAGTAGAGAATTTTATGTTGAGAAAATGTGTCTCAACCTTGCATTTACATAAGTTATTGTTGATACATAATGTACTATTCATAAAATCATGACAGGGGGTGTGAGGGTCCCTCCCGTGAGGGGTCTAAGGGGATCATCCCCCTAGTTGGGGGTCTAGGGGGCAATGCGCCCTGACAAGGGCTTGGGGGCAATACCCTCAAAAGCCAAAATTTTTGCATACTTTATAATTATAAATCTGGACTATTCATCATTATGTCTCAATTTGATGGTCAATATTTTTATTGTCTTGACTTGCCCTAGAAGGAAACCCTATTTTATGAGGGTATTATAATACGACTATGTGTGGTTGTGTATTTTGAGAGTTTGATATAGATTGCATTACATTTGGATCTTTGGTTGGTGATACTCTTGTGAGAAGCTTTCTTTGCAAGTATATTGTAATCTTTGTGATTTCTCAATAATATATTAGGTAGCTTTTGGAGCATGGGGATTTTCTCTCGAAAGGGTTCTCCCCATGTAAATCACTATGTTGTGGTATGCATGATATTTATGTTTATTTTTGTTTAAGTTTCCTATAACTATTAAAGATCTATAATTTTTTGCATTATTATCCTCTGAAGATTAGTGTAGGAAGTTTTTCTACTACCTTAGCTTCCTTAAAATTTAGCCTTAACTATTTGATTTTTTCATTATGGTATCCCTCAAACTATCATTACTAACAATATAACTCCATTCAAAAACCAAGATGTTTGTGAGCTTTGCACTAGATTCTCCATGTAACATCGCTTCTCTATCTTGTACTACCCCCAAGGAAATGGTTAGGTGGAATTTTCTAACAAAATGATCCTCAAGATCCATAAGAAGACTGTTAATGACATTGGTTGTGACTAGCACCTTTAGTTGAACCCTTCTTTATGGGCCTATAGAACTAGCATCCACACACCCATATAAACAACACCCTTTTTCATTTTATATAGGTCCAAATCTATCTTTCCTATAGAAGTTGATATTTCATCCCTAAGGGTATCCTTGAAAGATATTTTTAGAAATGAAGAATATTGAGTATCCAAACTCCATGAAATTGAATTTCTAGATGAAAGACATGTTGGTTATTTTTTTAGGAACCAAACTTAATCTCACCAAAAACCTATGAACTTGCCAAGAAAAATCATCAGTAAGGGTAAGGATTGGCCAACACAATGAGCTTAGGAGTTTTTGATCCTTACTCCTTAACTTTTGGCTATGTCAGGCCAGGGAGGGTAATCCTGAAAAAAATATGTTCCTAGATACCAGTGTGTCTAGAATCAATACACAGTCTAACAAATAGATAGTTCTCCTTATTTTATCAAAAGCATCATATCCTGAAAGTTTGGCTAACTTTCACAATAATGATCATCTTAAATAGGAGATTATGTGATCCCATTAACATTCATACACACCTAGTGAAACATTCAGAAAATGATTTAATTATTGTTGTATGATCTTTAGTCGAGTCAGCTACCAAAAGAGAGCATGAATACTAAGCCATGCCAATGCCATATTCTAGGGAGCAGAGTCTAACCTTAAGACTATATGATTGGACAACACCTTTGTATTTTAGAGAAAATACCTACGGCCTTAGAGATACCGCCTTACAATATTCCCACTAGTTATATATGTAATTAAATTCTTACTAAAATCCTTATACACAGATTATAGCAAACCTATTGCTAAATTCAAGCAACTACGTGCATTCCTTGAATGGACAAGCAAGAATGAAAAAAAAATACATTGGAACTCAACAAAGATAAACAAGATAACCTTTGATCATCATATTTATAGCTTGTATAATTTGCAAGGAGAGAAAATATACAAAGATTTTATATCACTTTATCATCTATATTGCTTATCCAAAACATATATTGGCCGACTTGCTTCTAAAACATGTGACTGTAAAACTTACTACCCATGTTCTTGTATCTATTTTCCTTGAAAACAAGTACCTCTTTACCTATTGAATCCATGACCTACTTGACCTCTTTGTATCTAGCCTTAGAATCCCTTTTATAATCCAAGGGAGCAACAAGCACCGGTTCAAAATACACATGAAATTATATTTCATTTTCATTTCAAAGCGAATTTTAACAAAATATCTCCCAACTGATTTTAGGGAATTCGACCTTCAAAATTAAAAAAATAGAGACCAAAGAACTGTTGATCAGATCCATCCCACAAGTTATCACAAAGTGTTTTCATGGTAGCATAAAAAAACAAATAGGTCCATATCACCTCGGAAAACATCCCTATCAACACAAAAATCCAAAAAAGCTAGAAACCCATTTTATGTCGCACCAACCCAAAAGAGAAAACATCACACAGGACCAAAAACCTGAGCACCTAACAAGGAAAGTAATAGGATATTAATTTTCCTTGTTACCAGGTGAAGAGGTGTTCCCACTCAGTGTCCTTATCTTTAGTGGAGTATCCATCATCACCTCATATTTGGAGTCAAACCAATCCTTCATAGCCATAAGATACTGGCGATAACCAAAATTAGTTTCATCCCCACTATCAGAAGGATCATTAAAGACCTCAATGGAAGACTGATGGAATCCCATATAGGTGTGATGATATTGGTTCCTCTTGATAGCTTCTCTTTCTGGCCTTTCAAGAAATTTAACTTTTCCTTTGATCATTTCATCTGAGATGGTTCGGCCCCTGAGGTGGTAGGCATGCCTATGAACACCTCATTTTGAACCTCTGGTAGCTCTAGTCTTCTTCAATGGAGTTGTTGGTATCTCTGGTCCACATTCCTCATCCTAAAGAGAGTTCTAAAATTCCAGAGGATTGAGTATCTTGGAACAATGAATTGTCTAAGATTTACACTTACCTTCCCCATTTTCTACTTTGCTACAAAAGTTCTCCCAAAACAATTATCAATTCACTCATAAATGACTATCTCAAAATCACTTCTTTACACATACCTTAGATTCTTTCTCAATTGGATAGTGAGAAAATCAAGTAAGTGATCCTCACTAAATAAAGTAACTGGTGTCTGTCTGCACTAAATTTCCAGGAGAGCTTATGTGAGAGAATTATCAATCAACTAACCTTTTTTTCAAATCTCAACCTTCAATCAAATCTTTGACCTGAATCAACAAGCAAGAATTCTAGATTATTAATGATGAAAAGATTAAGCACATGCATTTGATACTCGTCTCAAATCAAGAGAATTAAGCATTTTCTTAATTTTCATGTCAATAACATGCTTAATTTTCCAACCATACATGTCGTGTCACATTTACCCACTTTCCCGCAAATAATAACTCACTTTTAATTCATCATAGCAGGACATCAAGGAATGATCATGTTTTTCCTTTAGCATATTTGGTCGTACCATGCCTTACTTCAATTTCACCTTCCCACATGTACCATCCTCTGAAAAAATTGAGGGCCTTGAAATTATTTACCAGTCTCACAAGCGTGCTAAAGAATTAGCTCTAATTTTAGTTTTGTTTCTACCTTGGAACAAACTCAACTACTATCTCTGGTCGCATCCATCTTTATTAGAACTATAGAAGTAACCTATGTGACACTTACCTGCATGCCCATTAAAAAATATAGGACATAGGTGGGACCCATATGTGATGGTGGGGAGTGGTCAGAATTAATCCAGATCACTCACCATCAACCATCAATTTCAATACATAGTTAAGAAAAACATGGTTTCCCAAGATCCAACAAATCAATAAAAATGATAGATGTTGTTTCACCCACCAGTCCATATGACCATTACTCCTTGATGCCGAAAATATATGGGTGTGCGGGGAGAAATCAAGATGAGAACAAATGCCATAAAATTTTCTATTGATTATGCCTTGAACAACTTCCACTTCCATATGAGGATTTAGGTCCCACCATAAAGCAATACCACATGGACATCATCCGCTAGCCCATGTCTTTAAAATAGTATTTAATAGAACAAGATGGGTTGCTGGGGAGCGGTGAAGATTTGACCACATCATTCATAAAACAACCGCCAATCATATTTTAAATGGTCCATTCATCCTTACCAAGGATAGTGGGCCCACCATCATACCAAGCACGTGGCCGAGGCCTGCCAACCCATGTGAGTAAAATATGAAGTGATAAAACATCACGAGCCTACGAGGAATTGTCAAGATTTATTCAATCAATTGAACAGTTGATACAAAACTACATCTGCACATGTCACAAAAGTTATTTATAAAGATGAAACATTCCTAGGTAAATGAGGTGTTGACCCATAACGAAGGCTAGGTTTTAAAAAATATATTTTCTTTGGATTACACAATCGACTATTAATATCAGGAAAGGCATAAGACAACCGTCAACCTAAGACACGAGGATGTTAAATTAATGATGTCAATGACACAAGTGATAACTTAAATGACTTGGAATGAGAAAGACAGGTCAATGCAAAATTAAAATGATCAAGGGCTATGACAGAGTTTGGGAAAATTTTGAAATTAAAAACCCTATCACAATGACAAGGAACATGACCAAAAACCAGAATACAAGGGACCAAGCCAAATTTTTTTCAATTCTCATGATAGAACTAAGAAATTTTTTAGGGGCTCTATCAAGACATTTGAGTGCTCTAAACCATCTCCAAGATTATCAGAACTGTCTCAAACAAAGTTATAACAAGAGAATCAAGAACATGAGATTTCAGGTTGGTGACTTAGTCTTGAGAGAAAATCAAAAGATTCAACTTAACCAAGATGAAAAAGGTAAATTTGAGCCAAATTGGTTAGGTACCTTTGTCATCACAACAATTTATGGCTTTGGTGCTTATTAGTTGGCTACTCCAGAAGGTGAACCCCTAGAAAAACCACTCAATAGTAGCCATCTCAAAAGTTATATACCCAACACATTAGAATATCCTAAGTAAAAAAGAAAAAAAATGGAAAAAAGAAAAAAATCAAGAAAAAAATAGTAAAGAGAAATAATTCGTCCTTTAAGTGAAAACCACCTTGTGGTGCTTCTAGGATAGGTGTCAGAGGAAACTTGGTAAAAATTTGCTACATTTGAATAAGTCCTACATCATCATCTATCAAAATTTTTCATTCACCTCATCTAATCCTTTGATCCCATCTACTTTGCTATATCCATCCTATTATTGCATCCATTTCATTCCATCCATCACATAATAAATGTACACCCAACTATGGCTGAATAGCCAATTAAGGATTGAAACTTTGCTACACCTTATTGAACCTAGTAGACAAATTGGATCCTTGTTCATCCCATCATTTATGTAAACATCAAAATCCAAAAAAATCTAAAACCATAAAAAATAAAAAAACATCCAAAAAAAATTGAAATCCAAAAACATAAAAAACCATCAAAATCCAAAAAATAAAATAAAATGGTATAACATAAAAATCCCAAAAATATCATTGGTTGTCTTCGTACGAGCCACTTTGAGTACAATAAAGTGAACTATGATGTCTTTGCGTGTATAAAATAGGAAAGGCCATCAGTCGATGAGCCCTCAGAGCACTAGGTCAGTCCCCTTAGGTCCCCCTCTTGGTCTCTAAATCTCTCAAAAACACCAAAAAAATCCAAATAACCTGAAAACACCAAAAAATTCCAAATATTCTAAAAATATCAAAAATAGCCTCAAATAACCTCAAAAGTACCAAAACATCCAAAAAATCTAAAAAATCCTATCTCCACCATCACCTATCTGCAATAAGTTATCCATCCATAGTAAAAAAATTATCACCTTCACCCTTTGAAAAGCAATCAAGTAAAGAAAACTTCAAAATCCAAAACATCTAAGAAAAAAATCATAAAGACTTGATCATTACTAGACTGAAACAATGCCTAAATGTTAACTACCTACCTATTGAAATCATCATCAACATCATATGTGTCTTAATGGATAAATCATTCCTACAATAGATATTATTGATGGATAACCTCCTCAAACATCAAAACATCTATGGCAAGTGATACTGCAACATTGTTTTATCTATTTTGGTCTTATCTTTTGAGTCATCTTATTGTCTCATTCCCAGGATCTCTCAGGATGTCCATAAGGATTTAGAGAGGAAGGAATGGGTCATTGATCATTGATTTTGTATTCCTTTTTGATGGATTTTTTTTGCAATACTAAAATGGCAAATAATTTCCTTGTGTGTGTGTGGACGTCATTTTGGGAATCATGTTTGATTGTTGCATGATAGGTTCTTCATACCTCTCTATGCACTAGTCTGAAATTCTCTAAAATTGTCATCCATACACTGTAGCAAGTTTTTTGTATGTTTGGTATGAGCAAGAATAATCCTTGTTTGTGGAGTCAAATTTGATGCAATAGATACAAATCGACCTTGATCATTAATACCCTGGTGCATCATGTGTATTTTCTATATTAATAAGGATTTCTATACTTAGCCTCTCCATGAAGAAAAATAATACTAATCATGTTTTACACATCATCAAATCATTATACTTCATTCATTAGCATCAATGCATTCATCCATATCTACAATCATAATCATCAAATTTATTCTATCCTTGGATCCTACTAACATTTCTTTTGACTAACATCTCCATCTTGTATCACGACATCATTAGTATCATCTAGATCTTGCATCCAAAAAATCGTTAGTGCATATAATATCTAGTATATCATAGAGTATCAAACATCATCCATTTCATACATGGGTGATCCCACAATAATCGTTTACAATTTTTGGCGAAACTAGACACTGAAATTATTATTTTTAACTAAATCTTCACATTCGAGCACCTATAGCAGCTAAAATGTGAGGAATTTGAAGATGATGGAAACTAGAGTCTCATTGCATTTTGTTTGTAGATTCTAAATTTTTTTTTTTCAAAATTTTTGGAATCAGACTGCACTTCTATTTCCATCTCCCATGAAAACTGGTATTTTTCTTCAGAAAATAGCATTTTTAAAAAGTGACGCACACCGTATAACACATAATTCTTTTTCCATGAAGGATAAAATTCTAATTATTTCAAATTTAGATTCATAATTCCGATATCTAGTGCTTCAACTTGGTTATATATTTTTTTATTGAATATTTTTTCTTTAATCAAGTTTTGAAGTGAAACGAATTACAATTCAGACATAACGCGACCGTATAACGCGTAATTTTTTTTGCATATATCAAAATTGATTTTTTTTGTTGGATCAAGGACTTCAATATCTAGTGCACTCATATTTTTACATTTTTTTTTATAATCTACTATTTTTCCACATGTGTAGAATAGAGACCTTCATTTTCGGTGAAAAACCTATATTTAATAAAACTAAAAACCCAAATACATAATAAAACCAAAATATATCAAAATTATATTCATTGGATAGCTCATTTTGAGGACTACCTGATTGCAGTTGAGTTTGTGAAGTCTTTGCCATTTTCATGTTTAAACTGAGCTTCAAAGTGAAAAAAATTAGGTTTCTTTTGTGTCTAAGGGGGAGAATGAGGGATAAGGGGGGTTCGTACAAACCCCTAAGGGTTCAAGCAAACCACCTCACATAATGCATTTTTATTTGGTTTTTGGGTAGGCAACTAGGGAATGGGTTCACTTGAACCCTGGTTTGAACGGACCCCTTATGGGTTCACTTGAACTAGTAGGTTCATACGAACCCCCAAAATCACATTTTTTGGCATGTGGTCATTTTTTGTGAGTTTTCCTTCCTCACTGGAATTGTAAACCACTATTGTGGCTTCACCCACAGTCATCATCATAGATCATCCACATCATTCATATAATATAAAAAAATCATCCACATTATGCATATCATATAAAAATCATCAAAAAATACCAAAAATAAGTATCATATCATCATAACATCATCATTGCATTGCATATCATGAATCCATCATCATAAACATAATGCAAATCATAAGAATATCATAGGACATCATATTTCACATCAAAAAATGGTATATCTCATATATCATAAAAAATGGAAATGTCAGTACATCAATTCCATCATCAATAAATATGTGATACAATATTAACTAGATAAATAATATACATATATGTGAGGCTCATTTAGACGATGAAGGTATATACGAAATCATGTCTATATCAAGTCCATGGAAATAAATGAAAGATCATAACAACAATGTCGAATTTGATACTCCATGTTTGGAGGTGGTCCTTGATGGTCATCATGAATTGGAGACCTATAAACAAGTTGATCATGCCCTGGTGACCTATGTGTATGCTGGGAAGACCTGTACACTAATACCCCTACTGATTTTCTCAATCTTGCACTTGTAGTTATGCTCTGAACTCCAAACCTAGGATGTTGTTGAGCCCTATGAACTTGAGCCTTGTAGACAGTCCTATAGTAGGTCCTCTCCATCAATTGATCCTTCTCATGCTAATATTATTCTTGAGGGAAAAATTATATCTATAACTACATCCTCTAGCTTCACTTTGTGTCATGATCTTGTATGGATGCATCCCTCTCTTTGAAATCATGATCCTTCTCTGCGGTAAGAATCATAATCTAGGCATTTGCAGCCTTCCTCTGGGCGATCTTAGCATCTTTCTCTCCCACTCTAGTATCCCTATCCTAGATTTACTGATCATGCTCAACCAGAGATTGATATCTCTTATTTGTGATTTGTGCTAACCATGCAACCATGTCTCTAAGGAGGCGGTTCCTGTGGTACCTATACATGTACCGTCTGTTAGGGATCATCTAGGCCTTGTCCCTTCCCATCATCTTGAATCTGATCTTGTTGCCTATCATCATGATCTTGATCCTACTATGCCCTTTTCTACTACTCGTGGGCTATCCTTTTTCTTTAGCGAGCCTCCCTTCTACCAAATTCTCCACCTCTCCTCCTCTAATCGATCACTAGGCCTCCTACACCTGCTCCTGCTTGGAATATACTAAATCTGAGTGGCCTCCTACTGACCCACCATACATCAAAATCCTAAGTCATCCCTACCTCTCTAGGTTTGATTTCCCAATCCCATACAAAAGGTACCAATGCTCTGAAATCTATCATTGCTCTCCTAGAATCTTCTCAAGGTACCCATACGTTGACCTCTTTCATTGTGCAAGCATATCTAGCATGATAGTCATTATCGGGCCTAGTCTATCTCTCCTTGAATTGGTGGAGGACTCTATCTAAAAGATACCTCTCTAGGATGGTATCTACTCTCCTAATCAGGTATTGGGTTTGTCTATAATAAATGAGTTGATCATGATCATCTATCCACACCTAGTAGTCTAGATACAAACTCTAAATAAACTTTACCATATCATTGAATACAACCCTCCAATACTATAGCCTCCCAATCCATTGGTAGTGGAGCCAATTGTGGTACCAATATGAATAAGGATCATTTGGATCCCTCCAATAAATCCACTCCCATGCGAAAAAAATAGAGTAAGTTGATGCCTACTCATATGATATTGCCTTTGTGGTAAATCACCTCGTGCATGTCATTATATAGATGTGCTAGTACACAGGGTCCCTATGTGTAGCGAGTACCCTCCTCCATCATCATCTAGATGGAAATGCACCAAACTACAAGAAATCTTTGAGATATTGTATTCGACATCAAAGGTCAAGTGATCAAACCAACTAGAAAATAACAATATCATTTTTAGTATCTAGGAATGGAGTCAGTTCGATCTCTGAATCTATGATAGTGAGATGTTGGGCACTCAATAATATTTGCAAGACCAGTGTAACTCTCTTGATGTGATAAGTAACTAGCTAATTGTGAATAGGGATATGTAGTATCCTCCAAATGTCCTCAAGCATGATGGTACACTCCCTTGTGGGAAGGTGGAAGGTGGCTATCTCTGATCTCAAACTCTCTACTAGTGTTGTCATCATAGCTCTATGTGATCAAATATCAGAAATATATGCGACATGTCTTAATCCAATGACATATAGAAAATCTCTCTCCAACTCCTAAATTGGGCTATCTAATCTAAGATCCATGGTATGCACTCCCTAGAATGTAGAGGATGTAGTGCAGCCTACAAGAATTCAACCCACAACATCATTTTTTTCTAAAAATCAAGTCAGGGAAGGGTATGTGCACGATCATGATGGGCCAAAAAGTGGCGATATGTAAGTGATATGATGGACCATGTGACTGACAACTTTTTTTTACCCAAAATTGATGAAATGAAAAGGGTTTTTAAAGGAGATTCTAAGATTTCCACCAATACAAATTATTCTTTACTTTGAATTTAATAAATAATTGTATACACCTAAAATTGGTTTGGAGAATCCGATTAATTGAATATGACTTATTTGATTAATTATCCTAAATTCCTCTACTATTAAATAAATAGAAATATTTATTTATATAGTTCATGTTTAAATTCACATTTTAATTCTTCTAGTTCTACTATTATCTCATATTAATTAAATAAACAAAATTAAATACTTTGTTTGATTTAATTATCAATTTCCCCTATCTTATTCTATCAAATCAATCTAAATTAAATAAATAAAGGTCAAACACTTTATTGATTAATTATCATATTCTTCTATTCTTGTTTAATAAACAAATTCTATAGTTTAATTAAATTATTTATCCCTCTTTTGCTTATTTAAATAAATAAAAATATTTAAATAAAGGAAATAAATCAATTCCTCTATTTACTCAAAACCAAATTAGATATCATATGTCTAATTTATGTCAAAAATATGTTTAAATTAATTGATTCAATCATCACAAGAAGATTTGGAGACAAATTGGAGACAAATTGGAAATCAATCTCTCAATCCTATTCCATCAATCCTTCCTATCTTCTTTCCTGGTGTTTTCATGGGTAGGGACAATTCCCAAAATCTTCTCAATCTCCTCCATCTCTCACCATTCAATTCTCCATATTGAATCCAAGCCTCTATTTGTTGCCCTTGTGCAAAGCTGCTACCGAGAAATCTATAAATACAGCTTCATTCAGACAGTAAATAAATCCAAGATTATTGAATTTTATGCAATCGTACTCTGCAAGAAAGAAATCAAAGCACCAAGCAATCAAGAATCAAGCATCAAGCAACATCAATAGATTTTATATCACGGTTGTACACAGTAGCTTCATCCATCAGTTTTCATGTAAATTCATATTACAGTAGTTTCTTTTATCATTTAGATATTATCATATAACATCACATCACTGCATTCAACATCATTTCATTCATTAGATTTTCATTTTAATAGTCATAGTGTTTTACTAAATGTGAGAGCACTGTAGCTTAATAAATATTTAAAGATAGGAGACAATGCGATGCTTTTAGTAGATTCTTGCTTTAGATTAGTTTATTTGCTAAATCTTTGATATAATGTTTCATTAAGAAGTGTATTTACTCTGTTACTTATTCACACTTACAATTTGGCACCCACCATGGGGCCTTAACCCCATATTTCACAAATTTTTTTGAAAAGTGTCACACAGGTTTTCAACGTGTTCAAATTAGCACGATCCAGAATTTTTCTGGTGCTTCCATCAAAAACTATAGTGCTTCTGTGGAAAAATATGGTGCTTTTTTGCTCTATTTCAGCGCTTCCATAAAACTACAGCGCATCCATGAACTAATTTAGCACTTCTGGGAAGTAAAACTATAACGCTTCCATGAACTGTTTTAGCACATCGACCACCCATCTCTAGTATAGCTGATATAGCGCTTCCATGGAAAACTTTAGTGCTTTCGAGCTCTATTTTAGCGCTTTCGATTATAGCACATCTGGTAAAAACTATAGTGCTTACATTTACTATTTTAGCGCTTCTGTAATTGTTTACCTGGATCCGACGCGATCGTAACCAAAATTTTATTTTGATGCATTTGGATTAAAAATAATCAATTCTAGGGTAGTCACTTTGTTTAAAATTTATCAATCCTAGGGTAGCCATCACACATTTGCTATATCAGTTAAAAAATTGACACCATGAATTTTCTGAAGCAAAATCTTCACATAGATTAGAAAAATTTGTCTTTTGGGCTTAAATATTTTTATTATCTATTGTGCTTGTGTGGTGAATAGGTTTATGCTCTCCCCTTAACTGGGTGATCAAAGTGCCAAATTCATACTTTATTTTCATGCAATTTTATGCTTTTGTTAAAACCTTTAGAAGGCCTATCGTAGTGGAAAAATGTACTCACCCTATGGGAATGACCTAAGTGGGATTGCCTAAAGCCAAGGATTCCAACCCAATCTAAACAAATGCGAGTTGTTGATGAAAGTCCAACTCGATGGTAGTGTGCAAGATAACCATCCCTAAAATATTGGTTCTAAAGATTGGGAGGCCTTCTGAGGGAGTTTATCATTTTCTGCCCCGCACATAAACCCTATCTAAGAACCATAGCATAGTATCTAGCCGAGTCAGTAACCAGACATTGTAATACTCATAGTGCAAGGGGAGGGAAGAATTTGCCCCCAATAAAACTTACCATATAATTTCCAAGGACCGTTTGCTCAAGGGACAAGAAATCCAACTTTGAGTATGCACCTGGAAATGACAAAAACACGGGCACCCTCTACGGGGTGACATGATTGTGTGAGTCAACAAAATTTTAAGATGTGGGTTGTTGAGTATAACGATGACCCTTTTGACTTTAAGAGTGAGTCTATTTGAAGTATATATTTGTTAAATCAAACTAGTGAAAATCAATAAGGACCATTTGTGGTTCTTGAATATACACTATTTGTTAATATTCTAGGAATAAAACAATTATTCTACAATTTTCTTGCTATTTTTTCAAATCATCATAACTTAGATAACAGATCATCCAGAAAACCACAAATCAAATCAGGTTAGAAAAATTAATGATTCGAGATTGGAAATAAAAAATGTTTGTCAAGAAAACCATCAAAATCAAGAAACCCAAGAGACCACTTGGTTATCATAATCTTCTAAGAAAAAGGCATTTCTTATATCAGAGTCGAAAAATCTTGTTGCAACATAGAACCTTCATACATAGGTATCACGAATTCGCTAGAGGTTACACTGGGGATTATGCCTTAGAACCTCTTTATTCATGAACCTTCTTCCAAAGGAGAGACCTTACACAACATCATAATCATAGTCAACCCATACGTTAGTCCTACATCCCACAATTGATGATTGAATACTCCACAAGGCCAAATCAAGTTTTGCAATAAAGAGACTTAAACCATCCACCCTTTTTTTAGTACTTTGGGAATCCGTTTCAACGCTTTGGGACTCTATTTTAGAACTTCCACAAAATAGCACTTCCATCCTTTGTTTCAGTGCTTTCGAGCACTGTTTTAGCACTTTCACAAAATAGTGCTTCCATCCTCAGTTTTAGCGCTTCTAAGCACTGTTTTAGCACTTCCACCATTTGTTTCAGCGCTTCGAGCACTGTTTTAGCGCTTTTACAAAAATAGTGCTTCCATCATCTATTTCAACACTTTTAAACTCTGTTTTAGCGCTTCCAAGTCTTGTTTTAGCGTTTCTAAAATCTGTTTTAGTGCTTTCAAAATAGAGAATTTTAAAACATATTAGTCAGTTTGATTGTCATCTAAACATGGATTTTTTTTCAAAATAGAAGTATCTTTTCAACATAGAGACTGTCTAGAAACCAAAAGCAAACAGGTTCCTATAGGTTAACTTTCTTTTCAACTAAAACACAGATCTTGCAAATCATAAAGTGTCAAATCAAAACAAAGTCTTGATTATTAAGCTAAATTTTCATCATCAGGATATTATCATCCTACTATCACAAAACGAGGCATAGTAATCAACTTTTTAACCTAGTCTTATCAATAGGATAGATCATCCTATTTGACTTTGTTAAAAATTCTCTAGACATTTTTCCAACATAGAAGATCATAGTTTGGTAGGAAGAAGAAAACACTTGTATGCCAATCTTCACCAGGTTACAAAAACAAAGGCTCTTAGAAAAGGAACTTGAAACATCAAATACAATGGCAGAAGAAAATCCATGGAATAGTCTACATCAAAGTGACAAGAATGAAATAACTCCAGAAGACATACAAAAAACACAACAGGATCCAAAATTCCATAAATTCATGGAAAAAATCTTAGAGCAAGACATGGAGAAATATCTCTTAATGTTGGCTGAATCGGGTGCTAAACTTCCCAAAGACTTCGATATAAATCACTTAAAAGAAGCACCTGGAACAAGCGAAACCAAAATACCACCACACACACAAGGTGTAGATCTAGTTTTTTCCTTAACAAACTAAATGCATACCTTACAACAACAACTACATGACATAACAAAAGGAAACACAAAGAGGTATGTATTATAGGACATTTTTCCTTATCCTTTTGACTCAACGGTAGACATGATACCTTTCCTTCGACACTACGAATTCCCAAAGTATGAAAAATATAATGGAAAGACAAATTTGAGCAATCATATCTGGGAATTCAAGACAATGAGCCTAGAGTTTGCACAAGAGGAAAATTACCTGATGAGGTTATTCCCAAGAAGCTTGGGAGGTCCATGTATGGAATGGTTTTCCAAATTACAACCAGGGATATAGAATTTTTAGGATCTTGTCAACAGTTTCATATCCCAATATTCTTTTAACATCCAACATGATGTCACGATAAAGGATCTATATAACATGAAAAAAATAGAGGGGAGACATTCTTGTCCTTTTTACAAAGATGGCGATGACTATTCGCTAGATATCCTCGCTCCATTCCTGAGGAAGAAAAAATGGAGTTGTTCATAGACAACTTGATAGACGAAATGAGTTACAGACTCGAATTACAATGTCCTCCTACATTCGAAAAGGTGATAGAAAATAGCCTTAAGATTGAAGAAGTGCTGGTCAAAAGAGGGGTTATTAAACATTACAACGAAAAATCAAATAACACCAGCTCCTCAAATCAATACCCCAGCAATGACAAACCAAAATTCTGGCAAAAGAATAGAAATACGGGGACCAACTAAACAAAAAATAATTTACAAAATGCCAAATCAGTTTTCAATTTGACAACATCTACGTCAAAAAAAAATCAAAATAATGATCAAAATGTCAAGTCAAATATCATTCAAAACAATGAAAAGCCAAAACCGCAAACATACCAAAAACCATCAAACTAGCGTAGGTTCCCACTGTTAGGCCAAACATTAGAATAAATGATGAGGGAACTAGTTGCAAGTGGTCTTATCACTACATGGGAAGTAAGATTCTGGCATCCAAAAGTCAAACCACCATGGTGGAATGACGCAGATTATTGCAACTTCCACAACAATAAAGGCCACAAGACTAATGATTGCATGGAGTTAAAACACACAGTTCAAGATCTAATCAACAATAACAAGGTATACATAGAGGGACATCGAAAAATCAATGATCATACAACCTTCAAGGACCCTTTACCAAATTATGACAAAGGAGCATCATCTTCTATGAACAATAAAGGTAAAAATATCAATCATGTCTATGATACCACAATCCTTTGTATTACCGAAGTAGAAAATGATAATAACGTTGGTCATCAATGGAAACCCACAAAACCAATGGCATTACCCCACTAGATTTTCTCCCAAGCATACAAGTCTCTGAGAATCAAATAAAAAATTTAAAAATTAGAGAACGACATGATTATCAACTAGTTAATTTAATGACAAGGGGACAATCCAAGGTAGTCTTAAAGGGAGTTGCACCTAAAAACACAACTCCACCTCCATCTCAATACAACATTGTTGATCAACTTCAAAAAATTCCAGCACAAATATCAATACTAGAACTCTTTAAACTATCACCATCGCATAAGGAAGTTCTAGAACAAGCATTAGTTGTCACCACAGTACCTAACAATCTAGATGTTTTCCAATTCCAGACTATGGTGCGACATTTGACTAGACCACATTGTCTATCATTCTCTGAGTAGGATGATGTGTCATTTAACCATCCCCATAAAACCACCCTCCATATTCAATTTTTGATCCACAATCATTGTGTCAAAAGGGTCTTAATAGATGGGGGTGCTAGTTTGAACATTTGCATTCTAAAGTTAATCCATGCACTAGGGTATTCAGATATTACTATTGATGTTCAAAGGAAGATGACAATAAAGGCCTATGATGAGGAAGATAGATCTTCTAAGGGACTGATTGCATTACCCATTCAAGTGGGACCAATGATGAAAAACATAGCATGCCAAGTACTGGAAAAAGAGTTAACTTACAACATTCTCTTAGGATGCCTATGGATCCACAAAATGCAGGAAGTACCTTCCACCTATCACCAATGCTTAAAATTCCTAGTTAATGGACATGAGGTGACTATCTCTGCAGATTATAACCATCTGCAACATTGTGACACACTCAGAATCTCTCAAGACACCTTTGTGCCTCACAATAGGGAGGCATGCAGTTCAAATTCATTAAATGAAGAAAACGTCCAAATATTACATCCAAGTGGGTTGAGAAAAAGGATAAATCAAAATATTCAAGTCTTGTTGAAACTACATTAATAGACAATCAAGATCCCTAAAATTATTTATCAAAGAAATTCCAAGAATAGGTCTAGGTGACAGACAAAGGAATGGGACAATATTTTATTGAGAAAGCTCTTAATATTTCACAATTTATGACATCTCCAAAGGCATATGGTCAACCATCAATGATAAAACATCAACCATCAGTACCTACCACGGTTCTAGAAGAGATATTTTTGAAAGTTGACACTATAGAGGATGCATTAGAAGAGAAAGCTATCCTTGATTGGTTATACAAAGATGGAGAAACATCAACATCAACAAACATCAATATCAACATAGATAAGTATGGCAAAGGGAAGGATATTTTAGAAAAAATGGGTTATGAAGGATACAGACCTATTGGAAAAAGGAAGGAAGGAATCATAGAACCTATTCAGCCTCTTACTCTTCATTCAAAGGATAAGACAGGGCTAGGATACTCAGAAGAAGAAAAACAAGAAATAACAAAGAATGTTGTTGAAAGAATTCTTTAGGTTAGAGATAGCTCTGAAATGGATTCAAATGAATATGAATGGGATCTATATTCTGATATATCTTACACAAATGTCCAAATCAATGTCATAAAACAATACACACCTGCACATGAGGAGGGATAGAGCTCTGGTTCTAGACCACTTGAATTAGGATCACAACATATCGATGACTCAAGTGAGGAAAAACAAACATTGAGTGAACTAGAAAATCTTGAAGAGGGTACCATAATTGATCTCGACATCCCAAATAACAACTATGAAAACATAGTGGTCCAAACCCTTACCACCATTAACTTGAGACAATCCGATGACTTCATGCCTTTAGTCCATCCCGAACTCATTGAATGGGAACCCATTGAAGCTATAAATGCACCCATATTTGCAAACAATGATGCTATTGTAAATTTCCTATGCTATGAAGAACCTAATACAAGTTCTATCCATAATTATCATAACAACGCGACTCAACAGGAGGGTGTCAAATCTTCCAATTACAAAAGTAAAAAATGGAATAATGGATCTAATGGTGAAAACCATTCTATGACAACATTAGATCTTGAAAAATAAAAAATAAAGAACACATCTGATAGTGAAAACCTCTCTGAGGCATTGAAAGATGGGAGATTTGACACTCTTCTAGAGAATTATCATGAAAGTTCATTAGTTTTGGTGGAACCCACAGAGTCTGTAAACATTGGCACCAAAGATAGAGCAAAGATTTTACATCTGGTAGAATCTATGATAGAGCAAGAAAGACTTGAGTTTATCAAATTTTTTGAAGAAAGGAGCATTAACTTTGCTTGGTCATATTTCGATATGTGAGGTTTAGACCCAAATATTTTAATGCATCATTTGTCTTTACCTATTGGAATAAAACTTGTAATTTTTTTTTTGAGAAAAATGCATCCACATATTGCATTAATGGTAAAAGCTGAGCTAAAGACATTATTGGATGTAAAATTCATTAGGTTTATTTATTATGCTGAATGGATATCCAATATTGTACATGTCTCAAAGCCGGACAATAGTATCAGGATATGTACAAATTTCAGGGACTTGACTAAGGCATGCCCAAAGGATGATTTTCCATTGCCTAATATAGAGATCATTGTAGACTTAAAAGTAGGGCATGCCATGTTTTCAATAATGGATGGATTCTCTAGATACAATCAAATTAAGATAGCTCCAAAAGATCAGGAGAAAATTGCATTTACATGTCCATGGGGAACCTTCTACTGGAATGTCATGCTGTTCGGTTTGAAAAATGCAGGGGAAACTTATCAAAGAGAAATGACCACAATATTTCATGATATGATGCATACCTTTATGGAGGATTACATAGATGATATTCTGGCTAAATCTTGTTCTAGGGAAGGACATCTTGATATCCTAAGAAAAATATTCACAAAGCTAGAAAAGTTCAATGTTTGACTAAACCCTAAGAAATGTGTCTTTGGGGTTACATCAACAAAAATATTGGGATACATAGTCCCAAAAAAGGGTATTGAAGTAGATACGGAAAAGGTAAAGGCAACAATGGAAATTCCACCACCTAGAAACATCAATCAACTAAGCTCACTATAGGGAAGATTACAATCAATCAGGAGATTTATCTCCCAGTTAGCAGACAAAAGTCACCCACTCAATCATCTATTGCATAAAAATATTGTATTCAAATGGGATCAAGGTTTTGAAACAACTTTCAACCAAATAAGGAGATATTTGATGTCACCACCTATTCTCATGCCACCTACAAAAGGAAGACCTCTAATACTATACATCACAACAACAAATATTTCTTTAGGAGCACTATTGGCACAAGAAGATTATGAAGGAAGGGAACAAGCCATTTACTATATCAACAAAACTTTGAATGGCTATGAAATAAATTACACTTTCATTGAGAAATCTTGTTTGGCAGTAGTATTTTCTACTCAACAGTTTTAGAATTATATGTTGACTCACACAATCAGGCTCATAGCAAAAATTGACCCATTAAAATATCTACTTAGTAAGGTGGCTTTAACATGTAGACTTGCCAAATGGGTCATGCTTTTAAGTGAGTTTGATATTTAGTATGTGGAAAGAAGAGCCATCAAATGGAAAGTAATCATCGAACAATTAGTTGAAGCTCCTTTACCAGATGATCAGCCTATGACAATAGAGTTTCCTAATGCAGACATTCTTATAGTGACACCACAATAATGGATACTTTACTTTGATGGATCATATACACAAAGAGGATTTGGGGCGGGGATTTTTTTCATCACACCCCAAGGGCACACTATTCCAAAATCTTATAGACTAATTTTCCCATGTACCAATAATGTGGCAGAGTATGAGGCATTAATCATTGGGGTCAAAGTAGCAATTGAATGGAAAATCACAGAGTTACAAGTATATGGGGATTCTCAACTAGTCAATTATCAAGTAAATGACAAATATCACATGAAAGATGAAAATTTGATGCCCTATAAGCAGTTGATAGATGATCTCAAACAATACTTTGTCAATATCAAATTTGAGCAAATTCCAAGGGTAGAGAACAAAGTAGTAGATGTTGTGGCGACAATTGCTTCACTTTTACAATTTCTAGAGAAACATGGTCGTTATGAGTTTATGGTAGAACAAGTATCTAATCCTTCCTATAAAAGTTCAAAATCACAAACCATATACCATTTAGATACCGTTGAATACTCCATCTATAAAAAAACTTGTGTATACCTAAGGGACAATATCCTTCCTCTTGATCTTTCTAGGAACCAAAAATGCAACTTCATTTGCCAATCTGCCTGAAATACTTTGATCATCGACATAATTTATCATCGAGGTCTAGATGTTACTCTTCTCCGATGTTTAGAACATAACGAATCTAAGATGACCTTCTATGAGCTTCATGAAATATGCTGGGAAATGTTTTTCAAAATTTCACAATTCAATTCACCCATTAACGTTAATGAAAAATCAATCCAACTAAAGGGAACCCTTTCCTCTGATCAACCCAGATCCCAATGCGGGCAACATTGAGAGCATACTCGAAAGGGGATCGTTAGCATTACTAAAACTTGCTGAAATAGTATTAGAAGGGAAATAAAATCACTCAACCACTTATTCAGTGGGAGGACTAAAATGGAAAGTATATTACTGAAATTAAGATGCAACTCGACCTCTTATTCAGCGGGAGCATGTTGACAGCTTAGCTGATCAACAATATGATGCGATAACGCATTACATTAAGTAAATAGGCGGCAAGCTGACCTCTTCCACTTGTTTAGCGGGTGATGCAAGAATTGAAACTTGAGCTACAGACTGAAATGTGGCCAGTCTCTTCCATAATCGTGGAAAATGGCAAACAATCAAGAATACTGATAGTACTATTGTTTAGCTTACAATCTTATAGAATTGCCTGTCATCAAGATCAAAATATGTGGTGCTGAAATAAAATGGAGAGACTCTCCTATACCTACCTTGAATTCTCAAACTCACATCCCAACTCACAAACCCAAATTTAACAATCTGATATTGATAGACTTGCACTAAAAGTACATAATCAACAACACCGAAATTTGCCAAAATGCTACTATCTCACTGAAAACCCAACCAAACAATGTGAGCCAAATTGATAAAGCTTCTAATACCAATGGTGCCCAAGATGAAACCAAGAAACCACCCAAAAGAACTCATATTTATTTTGCACGAAATTCAATGCATTTCCAAAATGGTACGACCCTCAAGGAGGGGAGATTTTGCTTTATAAAATAAAATACTCAACAATAAAATTTGAAATTTGGAGGAAAGGGTCACTCCAACCTGCAAATAAAATTCATCAACTACCCATAACTAGAATAAAATCTCTCACAAACATCTAAGCAAAAACCCAATTCAGCCACAGTCCAGCTAACAACTGTAAAATTGACTGAAATACAAGAAACTCAACTACAAAATGCAAAAAAACTCTACTGTAACCAATTCTCAACTAGTTTCTATCTCTCAAGAAATAAGTTAAGCCATCTAGGAGGTATGCATCCCTCGAAGCAATTCTGACACCATTTCGATAGCATAACAATACTGAAGACAAAAGATAATGAAGTGAAGAGAAGAGGCCTCCTTATATAGATTTAGAGACAAACATCCAGAAACATCTAGAAGGAAGCCCAAACTAGAGTCAAAGTAAATTCAAATTGAAGTTGACTTCATAAATCTCCAAAGTGGTGTCCATTTTCATGAGGCAAGAATTAACTTTTAATTTAATAAAATCTCCTCTTCAAGTTGGTGTCCCATCTCCAAGAAATATTTTGACCTTAGAAATATTTAAGTCACCTCTTGATGAGGCGTCCACCCATGAGGTCCCCCTTTTTAAAATAACTTAAAGTCATGAAGCTAGGCCAAGAGGTTATAACATTAAAATATAACATTATTTTAATTAAATCAACTTATCTCTCCAGAAAAAGCATCTAAGAGTCAAAACACAAACTACCAATTAAACCAACTGAAGAGAGGAGCCAATTGAACTGCAACCATCATAACCAATGCTAGAAATGAAATTTACTAAAAATAGTATATTCAAGAAGTTTCTCAGAACAACATGCCCGCTATATTGTTGCGAAGCTCTCAAAAAACCCAAAAGGAATCCACAAACAGAACTCCAGTATTCCAAGGGAAACTTTCAAAAAGAGCTGAAACAACCTCCACGAGAATAGGAAACCCTAATTTCCAGTTCTGAGTAGCCTATGGGTCACCGGAATAGGCTAATAGCCAACTACAAGATCACTGTTGAGAAGGGGACATTACAGTTTGCCTTTCCCAAAATTGCTTGCCCACAAGCAATTGCAAATCGGGATGCAACAAAATATCCTCATTCTCCCAAGTGGCATCCTCCATGGGCAGATTTTTCCACTTCACCAAGTATTCCTTGATTGAAATTATCCTCAAGGAACGTTCCATGGAATTAATGATTTCTTCAGGAACTAGAACCAACTATCCCTCTTCATCCAAGGGAGGAAAATCAGATGAAGCAACAACATTGTGCCCAAGTGCCTTCTTGAGGCGAGACACTTGAAAGAAATTGTGAACCTTACTACTAGCTGGTAATTCCAACTCATAGGCCACTACTCCTACCCTTCTAATTACTCTAAATGGCCCATAGAAACGAGGTTTGAGCTTCTCGGCTCCACTCTTCTTGAGAGTAGACTATTTGTATGGCTAAAGATGAAGATATATGATGTCCCCAACCTCGAAAAAACGTTTAACACACTGCTGATCAACATACAACTTCTGCTGATTCTATGCTATCTCGATGTTGTTCTTCAAATATTTCAAAATATATTGGCTTTTTTGCAACATATCTTTGGCCTAAGGTGCCTTTCTATCCCCAAACACCAAATCTGCAAAGCTAGCAGCCTCATAACCATAAAGAGATTTGAATGGAGACATCCTAATAGACATGTGATAGGATGAATTATAAAAATATTGCCCTAAATGAATCCATCTAACCCAATCCTTCTACTATTCTAAAACATAGTTCTTGAGATAACCTTCCAGCCATTTGTTCACAATCTCCATTTTCCCATCGGTTTGGGGGTGATAAATAGTGCTCGAGGTAAGCACTGTACCACTCATCCTAAAAAATTCTTTCCAAAAGGTGCTTAGGAACTTGCTGTCCCTATCACTCACAATGTTCTTTAGCAAATTGTGCAACCTAAACACCTCATGAATAAACAACTCAACAACCTAAGCTACTGTAAATGAACTAGTGATGGCAAAGAAATGAGAAAATTTTGTTAATCTGTCCACCACTACGTAGATGCAATCTTTCCATTTTGTTTTGGGCAACCCCATGATGAAATACATTGAGATGCTTTCCCATTTTTGATTGGGAATGGGTAGGGGCTGCAAAAATCTGGCAAGGTATGTATGCTCATTCTTGTTATTTTGGCAAGTGTGGTATTCTTTGATGTAGCTCAAAACCTCTCAGGGATGTGTCGGTAAGTTTTAAAGTACCCATAATGGCCAACAAGTGGAATTTCATGGAATGTCTGCAAAATCTTCTTCTTGAGCTTAGAATCAGCTACCAAGAAGATCCTCTCCTTGTAATGTATTAATCCATCCACCACTTTGTACCTTTCATCATTAATGCAGAGTTACGAGGATTCAACAAAATATATCACAATCCTTCAAAATTAATCCAAATCAATCTTTGTATAACACATTCTATTATTCATTCTATGTCACAGTGGAAACATAACCATGGTAGCCCAAAAGAAAACTATTTCATTTTTCCCAAAACTGCAAACCCTAGATAGGGTTCAAACCTGCCCTCACTAAAATGATCATAACTTATTCAAATCTTCATGAAATTTGATGAGAATTGAAGCAAATGAAAGTAGATTCATATAGAAACAAAATAAAATTGGATTCAGACCCAAAATATATATTTTAAAATCCGTACCATCACATTCTTTCAGACTGTAAATTCTGCATAATATTGTTAAAATAGGCAGTCTCACCAAAATAATCATATCTCCCACAAAACTCAATAAAATTGAATGAGACAAAAAGAATTGGAAACTAGAAATAGATATTTTTCCATCCATATAAAATACTACATTATTTGAGTGCATAACAGGCCATACAAACCACAACTTCAACTTGGAAACAATGTAAAATCAGAAAATGCACACAAACTTGAGGTTGCCATTCACCAAACTTCAAAAATAATGTCTCGAACCTCTCCAATTCGAGTTTTGGAGGGTGTAATTATACATTTACAACCAAAAACAACTATTTTCAACCACCTTTTAGTTAGTTTGTTGACAAAACACCTTAATGACACTTTTGACAAGTTCCTTGACAACTTTCTTGAGCAACTTTTACAATTTTTACAATATGGAACAACTTTAAACATTATTTGACAAATGACTTCAAATTTTACTTCCTAAGACTCAAAAACCTATAAAATAGTTTTATAAACCTTATTATAAGACCCAATACATAAAATAGAGCAACTATTTACAAATGGCCTCATGGAGTCAAGAAATCAAACAAGTGCTCCTGCACCAATCATGAAAAGTACCTTCAACAATGTTGGTTGCAAACTGATTTTTGGCATAATCAGCAAGCAACAACTCTATCCAATCAATAGTAATCTCACACAATGAGCTCAAATGAGGCCTTCGAGATAAGGCATCAACCACAATCTTATTCTTCCCCTTGACATACTCAATGTCAAAATCGTAAGCCTGAAGCTTACTCACCCACTTTTGTTGTCTTTCGTTCAAGTCCTTCTGATGCATGAAGTGTTTGAGACTATTGTGATCGGTCTTGACAACAAAATTGCTTACCACCAAGTATTGTCTGAACTTGGCTAATACATGCATGATTGCAAGCATTTCCTTGTCATAGATATAGTATGTCCTTTCGATACCTCTTAACTTTCTGCTTTCGAACACAATGGGGTACTTTTATTGCATCAAAACAACAAAAAATACTTCTCTTGAAGCATCACATTGCAGCTCAAAGGGCTTGGAGGAATCTGGCATGGCCAAAACCGGACAAGAACTCATGATCCTTTTGAACTTATCAAAGACAACTTGTTCCTTTTCTTACCACAAGAATACTCCCTTTTTGGTTAGATCAGTAAGGGGATAAACACTCTGAGAGTAGCCCTTCAAAAACCTCCTATAAAAACCGCATAGACCCAAGAACCCTCTCAAATGAGTTAGATTTTCTGGAGTTGGCCAATCCACGATTGCCCTGATCTTTTCTGGATCAAATCTCACTCCTTCGACACTGCTGATGTGGCCAAGGTAGAAAAGATCTCCGATACCAAATTCACACTTGGATTCCTTTGCAAAGAAGCTTTTTGTCTCAAGGATACTAAGCACTTGCTCCAAGTGCTTGAGGTGTTCCTCCCAAGTCTTGCTGTAAATGAGGATGTCATCAAAGAATATCAACACAAAATTCCTCAATTGTTTTTGGAAAGTTATGTTCATACAAGACTGAAAGTTGGATGGAGCATTAGTCAACCCAAATGGAATGACTAAAAACTCAAAGTGACCATAGTGGCATCAGAATGCCTTCTTCTCAACATCTGACCCCCTCATCCGAATCTGATAATACCCTGACCTCAAGTCAATTTTTGAGAAAAACTTGGCACCATGCAGCTCATCGATGAGCTCATCTATTTTGGGAATGGGGCACCAATTATTGATGGTGCTTTGGTTCAAGGCAATATAATCCGCACACATGCAGATGGTGCCATCCTTCTTCTTCACAAGGACAACTGCTAAAGCGAAGGGACTTTTTCTTGGGTGAATGAAACCCATCTCCAAAAGTTCTTTTATGTTCTTCTCAATTTCATATTTTTGTTTCTTAGGATATCTATATGGTGTTGTGATAACTGGTTTGGCCCCTTCCTTCTACTTAATGACATGCTCAAACCCCCTATTTGGAGGTGGTCCTGAGGGTAGATCAGCAAACACCTTACTTCTTTTTGTGAGCACAGATTGAATATCGGGTGGATAATCCCTCTTTGTTTCAACTAGACTAGCTGGAAGAACCATACACTCCGCAACCCACTCAAATATATCATGTTGAATCAACCTTTCCATTCTCTTGAAGGAGACATTTTGAGGACCCCCATTTGTAGCACTACCTTCTTCCCATCTAATTGAAATTTGAGCTCCATGGTTTTTAGGTTCAGATAAATCTCTCCAAGAGATCGCAACCATTGAATGCCAAGAACGACATCTGTGTCTCCAATGCTAACAAAATAGAAGTCATCTTTGACTTCATAGTTACCCAACTGCAAGGACATGTTGGTAACTTTGTGAGTGCAAGAAATGTGGAACCCGTCAGCAACCATAACTTTGAAGCCTTCAAATTCTTCTATCTTGAGTTCCCTCTTTGCAACCACTCCTTCATTAATGAAGTTGTGCATTGCTCTAGTATCAATCAAGGCAACTACACGATGCTTCCCAATCAAGCCATGCAATTTGAAAGACTCATTCTTTTGGAAACTTGAGAGTTGGGAGAAGGTGCCCTCACCCTCTTGCTCTTCGTCCACCTCTTTTGGCTCCCGTTCTTCATCACTTTCAACAAATTTTGAGTGCTGCTCTAAGTGATCAGATTCTGATCCGTAATCAGAATAGGCCTCCATATGGTTAGAATAGCCTCTTCCATAGAATCTATGTCCCATTGACCAATGTTCTTTACATGTGTAACATTTCCCCTCTTTCCTAAGATTTTCTTGGGCATCATCATCCAACCTAGGAGGAAACTTCTTATGTTGATTTGAAGGATGCCTTTTGTCTTGTCTATGAGGAAAAGGCTTGGACGGAAAATTTTGCCTAGGTGTGGAAAACTCCATGTTTCTAGCCTTCTTGATGGATTCTTCAAGGATTGGTGGGTCAAAAGCCTTTACCCATCCCTTCAATGGTTCCATTAGTCATTCAGAAAACAACACCACTAATCTTCTTTCAGTGATGTTGGGCACCATCATGGAAAGCCTTTGGAAATCTCCAATGTATGATTCCAATGAACCATGTTGTTTTAGCCGAGAAAGCTACTTGGATTTCACCTCAGGATCCTTAGTGTCAAATATGTCGATTAGCTTGTTGGTGAATTCCTCATACATTCTAATTAGGTTGTGGCCAAGGGTGACCACACCATGATACCACCACTCGTGGGCAGCACCTTCCAAGTGTAGGGTGGAAAATTTAATTGCGTCCTCCTCCACCATAGGTCTCAAGGACAATTAGTTATCCAACTTTTGCACCCATGCCCTAGCTGTGCATGTATCACCTCCATCAAAGTGTGGGGAGACCTTCCCAAGAGCTTGATGGTAATCCGTTCTAGGACCCATATGATCTCTATATTTAGTTCTTCCACCATTCCTCTGGTTCCTTTCATTCATGAATTGATAAAAAGTCCATTGTTCCCTAAGATCAGGAGGGAAGGAGGCATACTCCAAGTAAGCCTGTCTGGCATCATCTGCAAAATTTGTTGCAACTTCAACTTGTGGTTCTTCTCTTTGCGTGAATGTAGGAAAAAGTGGCATAGAGGCTGATCCTCTAGAAGTGGCTTCATGTTGGCCAATGGTTCTATCTCTCCCACTTCCATTGTTCCCATTAAATCCACTATTTTCACCATTAGTGTTGTTTTGGTTATGGGGCTGATTATTTGTAGCCTATTGATCCATTCTTGCAAGTAAGCGAGACATCAAGCCAATCATTCCATCAAAATTCTTCTCTATTCTATCATCTCTCTCATCTATAGCCTGCTTATGAATCTCTACCATCTCTTCAACTATTTTACCTCTGTCAACTGCTTTCCCAGTTTCTCTCAGTGCCTCTAAGAAAGTATCTTCCTCTGGTGTAGACAAAAATTGATATTGCAGATTTCCCACTTGACTTATGGTTTAGTAATTGTGGGCTCTATCACTCATCGGTAACTGAACTCTGCTGAACATAGGTTGGCAGAATCATGGATTTGATACCACTAAAATATGCCAGGCAATTTTTTTCAAAATTTCACAATTCAATTCACCTGTTAACATTAATGAAAACTCAATCCAACTAAAGGGAACCCTTTCCTTTGATCAACCCAGATCCCAATGTGGGAAAGGTTGAGAGAATACTCGAAAGGGGATCGTTAGCATTACTGAAACTTGATGAAAGAGTAATAGAAGGGAAATATAATCATTCAACCACTTATTTAGTGAGGGGACTGAAATGGAAAGTACATTATTGAAATTAAGATGCAACTCGACCACTTATTCAGCGGGAGCATGTTGATGACTCAACTGATCAGCAATATGATGAGATAATGCATTACATTAAGTAAATAGGAGGCAAGCCAACCTCTTCCACTTATTCAATGGGTGATGCTAGAATTGAAACCTAACCTACAGACTGAAATGTGGCCAGTCTCTTCCACAATCATGGGAAATGGAAAACAATCAAGAAAGCTGACATTACTACTATTCAACTTACAAGCTTATAGAATCGCTTGTCATCAAGATAAAAGTATGTGGTGCTGCAATAAAATGTTGAGACTCTCCTATGCCTATCTTGACTTCTCAAACTCACATCCCAGCTCACAAACCCAAATTTAACAATCTGATATTGACAGACCTGCACTAAAAGTACATAATCAGCAACACCGAAATTCCCCAAAATGCTACTATCTCACTCAAAACCCAACCAAACAATGTGAGAAAAATTGCTAAAGCTTCTAATACTAATGGCACCCAAGATGAAACCAAGAAACCACCCAAAAGAACTCATAATTATTTTGCATGGAATTCAATGCATTTCCAAAATGGTACGACCCTCAAGGAGGAGCGATTTTGCTTTATAAAATAAAATACTCAATAATAAAATCTGAAATTTGGAGGAAAGGGTCGCTCCAATCTACCAATAAAATTCATCAACTACCCACAACTAGAATAAAATCTCTCACAAAAATATAAGCAAAAATCCAGTTTAGCCACAATCAAGCCAACAATTGTAAAATTGACTAAAATACAAGAAAATCAACTACAAAATGCAAAAAAAACTCTACTGTAACCAATTCTCAACTAGTTGCTATCTCTCAAGCAAGAAGTTAAACCAGCTAGGAGGTATGCATCCCTCGAAGCAATTCTAACACCATTCTGACAACATAACAATATTGAAGACAAAATATAATGAAGTGAAGAGAAGAGGCCTCCTTATATAGATTTGGAGAGAAAAATCCAAAAGCATCTAGAAGGGCATCCAAACTAGAGTCAAAGTAAATTCAAATTGAATTTGACTTCATAACTCTCCAAAGTGGCATCCATTTTCATGAGGCAAGAATTAACTTTTAATTTAATAAAATCTCCTCTTCAAGTTGGCATCCCATCTCTAAGAAATATTTTGACCTTAGAAATATTTAAGTCACCTCCTGATGAGGCGTCCACCCATGGGGTCCCCATTTTTAAAATAACTTAAATTCATGAAGCTAGGCCAAGGGGTTATAACATTAAAATATAACATTATTTTAATTAAATCAACTTATCTCTCCAGAAAAAGCATCTAAGAGTCAAAACACAAACTGCCAATTGAACCGATTGAAGAGAGGAGCCAACTGAACTGCAACCATCAGAACCACTGCCAGAAATAGAATTTACTAAAAATAGTAAATTCAGGAAGTTGCTCAAAACAACATGCTCGCTATATCATTGCAAAGCTCTCAGAAAACTCATAAGGAATCCACAAACATAACTCCGAAATTCCAAGGGCAACTTTCAGAAAAAGCTGAAACAACCTCCACTAGAATAGGAAATCCTAATTTCCATTTCCTAGTAGCCTATGGGTCATCGGAATAGGCTAACGACCAACTGCAAGATCAGTGTTGAGAAGTGGACATTACACTTCATGAAGGTATTTGTGGCACTCATTCTAGTGGGATAACTCTTGCAAAGAAACTCCTCCATTTAGGGTATATTGGCCAAGTATGGAGAAGGACTCTTATCAATTTGTCAAGAAGTGCCAAAAGTGTCAAATTCATAGTAATCTGGTCCATGCACTAGCCCAAGAATTACATCCTTTCACATCAACATGGCCCTTTTGTCAATAGGGACTGGACTTGGTAGGAAAGATAAATCCGTCTTCATCCAATGGGCACAAGTTCATAATCACAACAACAAAGTACTTTACAAAATGGATAGAAGCAGTTCCTCTCACAACTATCACTAGAAAACAGATCTCATCATTCATATTAAATTACATAATCTATCGGTATGGCATACCTTAATCTATTATCACTGATAATGGATGACCATTCAAAAACCAAGATGTCTAGGAATTGTGTGATAAATTTCATATCCAACATCATTTCTCAAAATTGTATTATCATCAAGGAAATGGCCAAGCAAAGGCCTCCAACAAGACAATTCTAAAAATACTCAAGAAAATGGTTAACAATGTTGGATGTGATTGGTATGTTTAACTTAATCCTGCACTATGGGTCTACAGAACCAATGTCAAAACACCAAAAAGAGCTACACCATATGCCTTGGTATATGGATCAGAAGCCATATTACCCATTGAGGTAGAGATTCAATCACTCTGTGTATCACTCAAAAGAATCATTTCAAATGAGGACTATATAGTATCTAGGCTTCAAGAACTAGAACTATTTTATGAGCATTGTGAGTAAGCTGCTAATCATCTAACAACTTATCAAAAAAGGATGTTAAGGAGCTACAATCATAGGGTAAAGCCTAGAGTCTTTCAAGTTGGGGATTTGGTCCTAAAAGAGAACCCTAGAAATCAACAAGACAGAGAAAAGAAAGAGAAGTTTGAACCTAATTGGTTAGGTCCCATTGTCATCACATCAGTTTATGGATCAGGCGCTTATCAACTATCAACACTTGAAGGGGATTTATTTGATGAACCTCTCAATAGTATCCATCTCAAAGGATACTACACCTGAATTACCTAGTGCATGGGTCAAACTTCTGGAAAATGGTTTCCTTGATGAAAACCTGGCAAACAGGCGTCTTGGTAATAGAAAAATACAAAAAATAAAAAATAAAAATAAAAGAAATGAAAAAAAAAGTGAGGAAAAGTGAAAATTCAAAACGAAAATGCAATCAAAACATATGGGAAAAACTTGGAAACATGCATCGTATGTGATTCTAAACCAGCTTTTCCAACTATTTTGATACATATCATTAGTCTTGCCATCATTGCATCCATTATTATTTCATTTCACATGGTCATGTCTCACTCTAGCTTGGAGGTAACATCTGGATCTCACTGGGGGCAATAAAATATTAGCTTAGCCAAATGGGAAAACAACGTTATGACAAGTACAAAAAAAACAATGATAAAATTGGAACATCAATCACCATTGGAACACATTAGTCATCCATATCACATCAAAAAATTGCAAAAACAAGCCAAAAGTCAGTCTCAAAAAAGAAAAACCAAAAAAACATGAGTCTGTGTTAGTTGAACTATGTGGTCGCTACGTGTATAATGTAGGCAAGGATAATCTTTGATCAGCTCCTGAGGCCCCTAAGATAGGTCTTTAGGTTAGTTTAGATTTCAAAAAAATTGGAAAATCACAAAAACATCACAAAAATTAGGATGGATGATCTAATCTGTATAATGATTGAAACACTCTAAGTAAAAGGTGGATAAATTATATTTTGGTTAATTATTATCATTTCTTTGGAGTAACTCAATGATGTAATAAACTAGAAAATCAAGGAAGAATAGTATTTTTATTGTCTATTGTCTATGCATTAATTATATAAATGTGTGAATTGTCAGGGGATGTGCTATACAAATGTATCACCAATGACATTCTGAATTCACACACTAAAATGATTAATCTTTGTCTGTTTATGCAAGAAATGCTCAGGTCATCTCAGTTCAATTATACGTAGATGCTTGTGTTTGCTTGCAATATCAAAACTCATGAAAGTAATACTCAGGTGGTCATTGGTCTAACATATACCATTAACTCTTGTACTCACTTTCAACATCTTAAAAAGCTCTATGATGATACCAAGCACAAAAGTACTGTTAAAATGTCAATGGTCTGCATATAGTTGCATGATAAAAATTAGACTGCATTCATAATACTTTCTACATTTGCAGAGTAGTTGTTACACAAAGGATTCAAATTGATGATTATCTTTTCTAGAAATATGATGGAGTATACTTGACATAAACAAAATTCATCAAAAAAATATATAGGTGCATCATATTTTCATTTACATACATCAAAGCATTGGAATTTATCATCTCATCATTCATACATTTGACATCAAATAGTTGTGCATTCATCATATCATGTTTCCCACATCATATAAACATTCCAAAAAAAAAATTCATATCATTGCATTTATCTCATAAATACATCATCCATTCATGTTCTATTATTGTCATACATTTATAACCAACATATATAATTATCCATCACAAAATCATCATTCTCATCCATATATCATTATCCATCACAAAATCATCATTTTCATCCATATATATTATCCATCACAATACATTGTACATCCATACATCATATATTCATACACAAGCATTTAAATTAGAACGTCCTACATCTATACATCATACATCCATACATCATATATTCATGCATAAGCATTCATCATAGAATCATCACATAACATAAAATAAAAGAATTCATCATAGAATCATCACATAACATAAAATAAATGCATTCATCATAGAATCATCACATGGCATATAGAACATTAAAATAAATGCATCTATCATAGAAACATCATAGATCAAATAGAAATCAACTGCACATCATATAAATAATATATATCATCAATGTCAAGTATACAATGAAGTCTGAAATAGAAGAGATACATAGTCAAAACTGGCCGACTCGAATTGTACATCATGTCTCAAAAAGTATATCATAGTATCATAAAAGCAACATCTAGGATCTACTGCTACCAGAAGGTGTAGACATCACAAGACCAATACCTCCACCACCACCAGATGGACTGGGATCTCCGGGATCTCTCTGTGGAGGTTGCATCATACCCTCGCTAATTGTTCAAGTATGTGTTCTACCAGATCTAGAAGGGGCATAGCTCACTCTGTGCTCAGCAGGAACTGCATCATGATATTGGCCCTTGTAGAACTCTGTCTCTCAGCCAACATGAAGAACCTCTCTCATATAATCAACAATAGAGGTACCATCAACTATCCTCTGTAAGGTCTCAACAGTCCCTTATGCTCGCTCTGCAATCTATCAGGCATTGTCCCACTCGGCTGTCAAGTACCAACCCGTGTTTGAACAGTTGCCAACTGTTCCTGAACTTGTGCTAAAGCCTGTGTATGAGACTATGCTTGGGTCTGCAGCTATGTCTACACAAGTAAACCAGGTGCTTGAACTAGCTGACCTTGCAACATCTGTAACTACACTTGTAAGTTGGCAATCTGTCATTGTTGATCTGGAGAAGGCATCTCCACTGCTCGCCTCTTATGAGGCCTACTCAAAGATGGACCTATGTCGCCTAGCCCAACCCCTTTGCCACCTCTACCACCATCATCCCCATCATCACTGCTGCTATCCTCACTTCTTCTCAACTCACTATCATCTCCACTATCCTCTTCACCCTCAACAGCTATGGCTAGATCCTCTGCAACATCCTCCTCAAAAACTAATGGTGCTAGCTCATGTGGAATGGTAATCTGAGGACATAGATTTAAAGCCAAAAACTAGGCATACTCTACAATCACTGGTACCTCTGCAATATCTCGATGCATATCCGAAGTTGACAATTGTAAAGCACGATATCCCTCCACTAAGGTATCATATGATAGGTACGACCCCCAACTTGCTATATGACTCCGCTGTCAGGAATAATGTGTAACCCTCTGAGGCATGCACTGAATAATACCATACTACCTATAGACCCGTCGTAGTAAAAATATCTCTAAGATAAAATGGGTCATGCCAATCAGATACATAGAATCACACGAAAATCTGAGCACTACATCACCCTCCTCCCACTGCTCGCAATCCAGATAAGGGCGCCATGTGACACTCTCTAAGTCATCCAAAACATGTCTCTAATGCTTCAAATTACCCATCCTAGATTGGGTAAGTCAACCTCTATATCGGAAAACATATGGCCTACCTGTAGGTCTATCTCGTACCAGCAATGGTCGCGCAATGGAAAAATGCTCCCACACCCAAACCTGTAGAAAAGTAACCCCCGCTGATAAACTGTGTCCCCCCAAATAAACCACTGAATGTAGATCATGATAAAGGTGGGCTAGCATGCACATCCCCCATGAGTATCTGGTCCCATGCATGACCATGATCTCAAGAATTCTGCTCCAACCCAAAGAGAATCCCTTTGACCTGCGATCAGGACAAAGGAAGCCTCCAATGAATCCAGCTAGTATTGTTGGTAGAGTAGCATAAGCATCAGCCATTGTATGCCACCGAATCGCCAATCTGGCAATATGATCATCTTGGAATACTCTGTGGAGAGCATCTCTCCCACCAGCCTAATGTGAATCATAAACTACAATCTCCCCCATAAATAGTATTCGTAATATCCGCCACACGTCCTCTGGGTGACTGCCATCTCACTAGTGGGTAGGTGGAGGTATTATCATTGTTGTGCCACCACTCGACTAATGCTTGGAGGAGACCTCGATTAATCCTAATCTGGGGCATGTCAAAGAGAGAAGAAAGATCACATTGAGAGATGATCTGAATCTCATCAGGAGTCAAATACGGAATCAAATCAAAAGTCCATGGAAAATGCTCTCGCATCTGGAGGTTATCTAGAGGATCCTATCATCATAAAAGGTTTAGAAATCATTGCACTATGTCAAAAATTACAAGTCATTCTACTATCAGATCCAATCAAACTTTGTTAAGAATTTTTTATCAAAATTCATGAACAAACATAAACTAACCTCAACTATCATGAGGTTCATTGCAAACATAATCTAACCTCACCTATCATGAGGTTTATCAGATATAAAGTCATTCCTCACCTATCATGAGGTTTATCAGATATAAAGTCATTCCTCACCTATCATGAGTTTCATCACAAATGAGATTATTTCTCACCTATCATGAGAGCAAGTCTTATTTATCATTAGAATCGATCATCGGGGTATTTGGATTATCAAATCATACCAAAACAAAGAATGGACATGATCAAAATTGACAAAATCAAGTTTAAATGTGCCAAATTTGGAAATTTGACATGGATGTGCTAAAAATAGAATCCTAAGCGCTAAAAAACTAAAAGCACCATTTCATCACATGGATGCGCTAAAATAGGCATCCTAAGCGCTAAAAAATCAGAAGCGCTATTTCATCACATTGATGCGCTATAACAGGCATCCAAAGCGCTAAAATACCCGAAGCACCATTTCATCACATGGATGCGCTATAATAGTCTATCAAAGAACTATTTTACTCAAAGCTCTATTTTGGAAGGTCCCACCAAAATATTGCATCAAAGTGGTAAAAATTTCTATGCGCTAAAATCATACATCAAAGCACTCATTTAGCCTATCTAAGCACTAATTTTTCAAAGTGCTAAACTATCCTACAGAAGCACTAAAGAAATTAATGAAAGCACTAATTAATCAAAGCGCTAAAATAGATCCTAGGAGCGCTACACAGGAGTGCAAAGCGCTAAAGCGCAAATTTGATGCGCTAAAACTACAAAAAAACTAAAATACGAAAAAATGGCACAAAAATTGAAAATGCACAAATTATGAGGTGGATTATGGGTACGTACCGGAGGTCCGTAGGCAACCGAGCGCTAGTGATGTCGCATACGCACGAACCAGTGGGTGTGGTAAGGGATCGACATCTTGCTCCAAGTGGCTCAAAAGTCTCTCTCACTAGGATTTGAAAAGTAAAAAAATAGAAATGAGTGTGAAAAGGACATTTTGACCTTATATAAGTTTTTCAAAAGGGATTTTTATTATTTTAATTCATTTTATTTGAGAAATTAATTGAAATTCATCCATGGGCTAAATTTTCTTCATCAATATCAAGAGATAAATTATTTCTTCATCGAATCTTCGTCGGATCATCATTAGAATCATTGAAAAATCATAAAATCATTAATTTATCTCTTGAGGGGGCATATTATCATCAATCATCTGAAAATAAATATCTGGGGCATGTCTGGGGCATGTCTGGGTGTATACTGGAAAAATGTATAGACCTAAAATTGGTCTAGAGAATCCAATTAATTGAATATGACTTATTTGATTAATTATCCTAAATTCCTCTACTATTAAATAAACAAAATTAAATACTTTGTTTGATTTAATTATCAATTTACCCTATCTTATTCTATCACATCAATCTAAATTAATTAAATAAAGGTCAAACACTTTATTGATTAATTATCAAAACCAAATTAGATATCATATGTCTAATTTATGTCAAAAATATGTCTAAATTAATTGATTCAATCTTCACGAGAAGATTTGGAGACAAATTGGAAATCAATCTCTCAATCCTTTTCCATCAATCCTTCCTATCTTCTTGCCTGGTGTTTTCATGGGTAGGGACAATTCCCAAAATCTTCTCAATCTCCTCCATCTCTCACCATTCAATTCTCTAGATTGAATCCAAGCCTTTGTTTGCTGCCCTTGTGCAAAGCTGCTACCGAGAAATCTATAAATACAGCTTCATTCAGATAGTAAATAAATCCAAGATTATTGAAATTTATGCAAACTTACTCTACAGGAAAACAATCGAAGCATCAAGCAATCAAGAATCAAGCATCAAACAACATCAATAGATTTCATATCACGGTTGCACACAATAGCTTCATCCATCAGTTTTCATGTCAATTCATATTACAGTAGTTTCTTTTATCATTTAGATATTATCATATTGCATCACATCACTACATTCAACATCATTCCATTCTTTAGATTGTCATTTTAACAGTCATAGTGTTTTACTAAATTTGAGAGCACTATAGCTTAATAAATATTTAAAGATAGGAGACAATGTGACGCTTTCAATAGATTCTTGCTTTAGATTAGTTTATTTGCTAAATATTTGATATAATGTTTCATTAAGAAGTGTATTTACTCTATTACTTATTCACACTTACAATAATTATTATTCATTTTCTATTTGAATTACGACTAAAGTCTTGATTTATAGGTTGATTGAAAAACATCTATAGCTTTCAAATGGTATCACATATTTTGAATCTGAAACATGTGTCACATTATATGCTTTGCATACTATAGGATAAAAAAAATTGAATTTCATGAAGTTTTGACCAAGTTAAGGTGGTCAGACATATGAGTTTTCATATTTTTTAAAAGTTGTAATAAAAAAATCATAATTAATTATGTACTTGGAAAAAAATCACAAAAAAATATGCATCACATTGGGACATGAGTCCTCTACTTATATCTAAAATATTATAATAAAATATTATCATTTTATTGTGGTTAGGATGGTCAGATAGACACCTACTTCTTATTTTTTTCCTGAAATTTAAGTACTACTGCATTGAAATTTCAATTTTTTACCAAATAGATAAAAAAAGAAAAAAAAACCTAGTAATTTAGAAAACTACATTCAATTTTCTATAGATGAACTATTCTTACATACTTTTGAAATAATATAGATAACTTATTCAGTTTTTTATGTCAAGTTGCCTAACTTTGATTTTTTGCATGATGATCCTGCACATACCCGAAACCTAAATATGTAGTTAAACTATCTATATTAGTTCTTTTTGAGAAAAAATAGAGCATCTTTTGGAACAACCATTATTGGTTTTCACAATAGAAAGTTTGTTTCTTGACAAGAGCGGTCACCTTTTACAATAGAAAACTTATCAATCCTACAACATTGTTTCTCTTTGACAATATTAACAATATCCTAATAACCTAACCCACATGATCAAATTCTACAACAAACTTACAATAGCACTAGGATTCAACACTAGTGTTGCTATTTGATAATAACACTAGTTCTTAACAATAGCATGTTTTGTAAAACTATAATAATGCTAAAATTGTGTCAATAGCACCATTCCTAAATCCTATCACTATTGTCTAACCTAACTACATGAAAATTAATTATGAAAAATGAAATAAATCAAAAGAAAAAATTAGAAGCTTACATACCACAACCCCTATATCGGCTGACCATTGGTACAAATGGACAATGTTTGCTCAATGTGGTGTTCTTAGAACCCTCACCATCATCAATGTGTGTTTGTAACAAAAAATCACTAGAGAGTAGAAATCTCCTAAAGCTGAGTGTGCAAATGAGAAGCTAATGAACCCTAATTTCCTATTTAACCACCCAAACCCTAGGTTTTTACCCTCAACCACCCTCCTAGGTTATATTTCGAGCACTTGGATCATCCTGAGCCTTAACTATGATCCCTAGGGCCTAATTTTTCATCCTCTACACGTCTGAACTAATCTTGAACCTTTTTGTGAGCTCGACCTGAAAAAATATTTTTTCTAGCTAACCTCTCGAGGGGGCAGCCCAACATCCTATCATCCTTTCGCTAACCATTGGGGTATATTAATTTTTCTCCATCTTGATTTGAGCATCAAATTCTTTGAAACAATACAATAAGTACATTGTGTCAAAGAGAGGCAAAATGTAGACATGTAAAAATGACTGACACACATTGCACATCCTGAAACTACATTTTTCCATCATTGGTAACATTTTCATTATCATTATTGCACTTAACATAATTTCACATCATTTTCATCATTAATCCTCTTTTAATATCATTTCTAACATTTAACCTTATTTCCCTCTATTAATTAAATAATCTTGAATTGTTTAATTAATTCACTATTCATCACTAATTTTCCCCTTTATCATCTAGTAGAATAATTTTAATTGTTTAATTAGGATCATCTAATATTTCTTCTAATCCCATATAATTAAATAATCTTAATTTAGTTATCCCACTTGCTAATCTTTTTCTTTTATTGAAATATTCTTTTAAAAGAATGGCATATCCTTATCCTCCATAATTAAATAATTTTAATTAGCCTAATTTCCCTCAAAATATCTCAACTTAACTTATCTCAAACATCATCCATTAATAAATATTATTTTTCATGCATATGGGAGTTAAGTCCTTTTATTGTGATTTGGCAAATATGGTTGGACAAAAATCTTGTAATTTAAAAAATTGAATCATCAATTTCGGAATTAGTCATGTCTTGTGTTTTAATAAATACTAATAAGAAAAAGGTTTTTTCTTCCTAGGATGATTGGTTTTAAAAAGTTGGCCTCTCCTTAAACCACCTCCTTCTCAGGGTTTAGTGATTGGTTTGTGGAATAAGATTAATAGGCAAGGAGTGAAATGGGTCCCTCCTTTGGAGGGAATGGCGAAAATTAATTTTTATGGTGCTTCTCGAGGTAATATTGGTTTATCAAGGGTTGTAATGGTCATTAGAGATCATAAGGGAAATATTTTAGGGGTTTCTTGTCAAATGTTGGCTTTTGGTACAAACAATTTTGTAGAATTTAATGCTTTGATCCTTAGTTTGAAGTTGGATTTAAGTCTTAAGATTTCTCATATCATTGGCAAGGGGGATTCTCAAGTGGTGATTGGTGCCTTTTCGAAGAGTGAATCAAAATATTGGCATTTGAATTATTTGTTGAGTCATGCAAAAGAGTTGCTTCAAAATTTTACAGGAGGCTAATGTTATTGCAGATAATCTTGTTAATAGGGCTATTGATAGTTCTCTTCCTTTTACAGTGTTATCCCATAACGAGGCTTCTGGTCTCTTAAACTTATAGTGGTAAGAAATTTGTTTCTTAGAAGCTACATGGTTCCTTGAGAAAATAAGATGATCTCTAAACTCCCAGAAAATGGTGCTTAAATGTTTCCAAGCAGCTTGTCAACATGGTTTATCTGCTCTTCTATGGTTTCTTCTCATGGTATCTTGGCTTTTGGCATATATGGTAAATATGGGTTTTCTCTCTTGCCTGAAAGGCTTGATGGTATATGTTAAATGCTATGCTTATTGGGAGCATACAAATGGGTTTCTGCTTGAGGTTCTTGGCACTTGTTCTTGGCTAAGATTTGGCTATACTAGATCTTGCTTTTAGCTTGTGAAAATTGTTTGGCAATAAATGTTTCTATGATCCTCTATGAGAAACAATATACTTTTTGACACTCTAGGAAAGAAGTAACTATCTTTGACTGTTGAGACTCTTCTCCAACATTCATTTTATTGATATCCTCCACCGGTCAATTGGTATTTCCCAATACTAGATTGCTAGTGTTGGAGATGCCAGGCTGACATTGGTGAGCAATCTTGTTTATTTTTTCCAGCATGCCTTTGTTGCTCTCTTTTACCGGCCAACTGGTATTACCCACTATTGGCTTACTGGTGTTGGAGAGTCTAGGGTGGTGTGTGATGGTATTTGAATATGGTACACAATTTATCATCTGGCATCTTTCATCAGTGGATGTGGTTTGTACTTCACCTAGCAGTATCTGATATGGGAAATTGGTTTTTGGTATTTCATTCCCAATATGTAGTATATCGGGGTCTTTTCACTCATGATAATTTGTAATGTCATCCTTGTGGTGTTGGGTGTTTATGTGACATCTTCTCTGGGTGACATTGCCTCACATTCTTTGGTACAGTTGCTCAAATTTATCTTATCATGTACATGTGCAGTTTCATGGTTTCCATTTGGGAAATTGATTGTAGAGTACAAGTTCAATATCCTTCATTTAATTCTGAGCATTTAATTTTGTTATCTTTCTCGTGTGTATTTCCTTATAATTATGCTAGCATATGGTTACAATGCATCATATTTTTCTCTGGTGATCGCTTCTTGAAGGTGGTCTTTCTTACAAAAATTTGGTGTAAATGCTTTCTCTGTGATGGATACACTTTTTCAGAGTTTTTATTCCTCCCAAGTTCTCGGAGTCTAGAGATCATCTTGTTTTCTCAAGGGACAAGTTTTGTATCACTTTCATCTTTTGGTGCACTCAGGTGGAGGATGCTCTTCGTCAGATAATTGGTTTTGATTGGCTTTTTAAGTTTCTGATGGCACGACCTCATGAAGTTGCTTCTATCTGTCTCAAATGTAATGGATGTTACTTGGTGTTTGAAGTTGGTGTAATATATCGCACTCTCATACTTGTTGCCTTGTTTTCTTTCTCCTCTTTGTTGGAGGCCTTAGAAAATTATTATCTCTGCAATGGTTCTTCTGTAGTTGGTGGCTTCTTGGATCACAATTCCTGCATCTTCTCCAATTGGTCTATCTCCTCTCTATTACATTTGACGGATTTTACTTTGGTGGGGGATAATCCCCATGTTTTTTATGCACAAATTTTATGTCTTCGGCCTCATATTGGTGATACCATTTTCTGTAAAGCTTAGTCTACGTTTAATGCAATTCATTTTCTGTTCAAACATGCCGTGGATGATCCCCATTTCGCTATATACTTCCCTGCGCTTTTGGAGATGGCTTCTTCTTCTGAAGTTTATTCTAGTTAGTGAATTGTATGTATTTTTTGGCTATTTCTGGGGGAGATAGTAATATCCACTCTCTAAAGCTATACACCTCCTCTTTGAAGCTACAATGGCTCTGCCACTTTTATCTATTTTTTTTTTTTATAAATTATTAATCAATTTGCAATTTATAAAAGAAAATGATGAGATAGATGATTTAATTAAATAATTTAAAATTATTTAATCAAATAAAAATGGTAAAATTTGAATTTTAAATAATTAAAAATTATCTAATTATCTAAGATGAAGGGGAAATAACATTAATTTAATTAGATAATGATTTTTAATTTAAATCAAAAGATGAATTGATGATTTTTTGGAAGAAACGAGTTAGTCAAATTTAGGTGTCTACAATTGTTGTCCAAAAAGTGGGTTCATTCAATGGGTAACAACCTTTAAATGGATTTATCTTATGCTACCATCCTGGTGTGTAGGGAAGATGTCTAATTGCACAAGGAAAATAAAATTATGGTCATTTTGGAGAATTCTAATGAACTAGAGAATGAGGTTTGTTAACTTGATGTTGGGTTTGATTGTCTAGTTGGCTATTGTGATGATTAATTTGATACGAAAAATTCTTTAGATTAAACTTTGAGTGCACCAATAATGTGGTAGAGTATGAATCTCTACTTCTTGGTTTAAATGCGACTTCCAAATATGGAATCAAATGTATTAGAGTGTATGGTGATTCATAACTTGTAGTGTCTCAATTTAGAGGTGCATATCTTGTAAAAGAAAAAAGGCTAAAAATATATAGAAATGCAGCCTGAGATTCCATTGAAGCTTTTGATGCATTCAACATCATTTGGGTGGACATGGATAATCATGTGGTTGCTAGTGCACTTACTATGTTAGCTTCAATATTTTATTCTTCCTTTTCTCCTTGTCATTGTAAGTATGATGTTGAAATTATTACTAGGCTTAGTATTATAGATAACATCTACAATTGGTAGGTTTTCAATAATGTCTGATATATTTATGAATTTTTAAATTGTATATTTTTATTTAGAAATGACAAATTGAATGGTAGACCATGGTGGAAAAAGATTAATGTAAGGAGTCTTTTCTTGGAATAGAACTATCCATCTTAAAAATAATACTATTCCCAAAGGTCTTCTTTCCTTAGAATGATGTTTGACAATGTTGATTATTATAAAACCAGGAGTAAGCTTGTAAAAGAAGAAGACATAGATGGTATAAATTTAGGAATTGATTCAAATCCTAAAATGATTTATATTGGTAAGAAGTTAAAATTAGTAAATAATAAAATCATGACTTCACAATTACGAAAATATAAAAAATTATTTTCTTGGTCTTATGATGGGTTGAAGGCTTACAAAGAAGACTTGTTTCAATATATTATCTCATTGGAACCTAATACAAGTTCATTCAAACAAAAGAATCATCCCACCAACCTTACTATTGTCTCTCAAATTCAAAAGGAATTGATGAAATTGAAGGGATGTATTATTAAACTAATTATATATTCAAAATGGGTCTCTAACTTTGTTCCAATCAGAAAGGAATGGGGATATTAGAATATGTGTGAATTTTGAAAATTTGAATATCAAGTCCCTCATGGAAAATTATCCATTACCCAATATGGACCATTTGTTGCAGCGAGTGATAGGGTTGAAGTTAATGTCTATGATGGATGACTTCTCAAGTTACAATTAGGTCATGGTTAAGGATTATAAGTAGCACAAGACAATCTTCACTATACCATAGGGAAATTTTATGTATGTCTAAATATCATTTAGGTTAAAGAATGATGGAGTCACATTTCAAATTGCTATGGATGTTTCTTTTGTAGGCATAAAAAGTTAGATAATGGGACTCATATAATAAGATGATTTGACTTCCCACTCTAAGGATTAGAATCATCATTGCAAACACTTGGAGTTAGTATTCTAAAGATGCTTAGAGTATGGGATATCCTTTAATCCCAAAAAGTGTATTTTTGGTTTGGAATAAGGTAATCTCCTTGGACACATTGTGTCTAAGGAAGGGGTAAGGATTGATCCAAAAAATTTCAAAGCCATAGATATTACCCCATAGCCAAAAATAGTTAAGGTAGTTCAAAGGCAATTTGTAAAGTGTTGAATAAGGGGCAATATTATAGTTGGGATAATGAATCAACTGATTTATTCTTAGAGATAAATATTTAAGAAGGTACTAGTGCTAAAAAGTCTAGACTATTCTAAGACCTTCAAATTATTTTCTTTTTCATATTTTTACACTATTGTTGTTGTTCTATTTAAAAACTATAAAGATGGCTTTGAAAAATAATAAATATTTATTTAAAAAATCATTGAGAGATTTTGAATTGAGCTATTATGTGATGGAGAAACATACCTATGCTCTTGCGAAATATGTAAAATTTTTAGACGTACCTTATAGGGGTCAAGATGATTGCTTTTGTGCCATGTACTATTGTCAAGGACATCTTTGTGCAACAAGAGGTATCAAGAAAAGGGTGTATATGGATCAACATGATCCAAGATAATGACATGGAGGTGTAAAGTATGAAGTTGGTCAAAGGTAGGATTAGAAATAATGATGGTTGATGCAAATTTGAATGTTGCTAAAGATCATTGGGTAAATTCTCACCCAGTTGTTGTCCATTGTCCATTAAAGGATTGTCCTTGGTATAAGGACATAGTGTTTCATTTAGAGAACTTGAATTCTCCTCCTGATTTGAATGATAATCAAAAGAGGATATTAAAACTTGAGGCTCAAATATATACGCTATTGGAAGGACAACCAATGTGGAGAAACCTAGATGGTGTGCTCCTTAGGTGTTTAGATGAAGAGTAATTAGCAAATTTTGTTGATGAATGTTACCATGGTTTATGTGGTTGACATTACATGTCAAGGATGAATTATCATAAAATTATGAGTTGATATTGGTGTTGCAAATTATTCAAGGATGTGGTAAATATTTTTAAGAGGTGTGATTCTTGCCAAAGGTTTTCAAACAAGATGAAATTTGTAGGTGTACTTCTGCTTACAACCATTTTGGTGGAGGCTCCATTCTAGTAGTAGGGTATTGACTTCATAGGGGGAATATAACAAAAATATAGTAACGGATACAAGTGGATGTTGGTGGCCATTGATTATTTTACCAAATGGGTAGAGGAAAACCTTATAAGGAATGCAACCTCAAAAGTGGTGATTGATTTAAATTTCTTAACAACATAGTTACCGGGTTTGGTATACCATAAATAATTTGGATTGATAATGCAATGTGTTTCAAATCCAAGGAATTTTTTGACACCTGTTCACTATACATGGGATATATTTAACACATTCTTCACCTTATCACCCAAAAGGAAATGGACAAGTTGAATCAAGCAAAAAGAGCTCATCATGAACAACATTAGAAAAAAATTGGATTCTAACAAGAAAAGGTGGGATGATAAGTTAAAATTTGTTGTTTGGGAAGATAGAATAACTTACAAGAAGGATATTGGAAAGAGCCAATTTGACTTGGTATATGGTATGGAAGCCAAGTTACTATCCAACCTTAAATTTCTAGTGTATAATTTGCAACTACAAATTGAAGGATAGGAGGAAAGTGCAATCTCGCAACGAATACATGAGTTCACCAAATTAGAAGAGACAACAATGAATTCCCATAAAAAATAAAAATAAATCATCTCTTTGATAATAGGTTGTAAGAAGAAAGTTTTAGATTAGGAATATTTCTATATCAAAAGACAAGGGAAAATATGGAAAGTTTGATGCCCTATGGGTTGGGCCTTATCAAATTATTGAAGGTTGTTGTTGTGTAGTCTCATAACACACCTAATTTTTCTCCTTGGAAAAGAGTGGACCCCACTTTTCTTTGTTTCTTTTCCTTTCTTTCATTGGATTCTAGTTGCTTGGGCATGCTACTTTTAAAGGAAATGGTAAAATTGAAGTTTTATTTCAGCTTGCCTAGTTATTGCCTCAGTCCCTGTCCTTATTGGATTTGAAGTGTTGAAAACTTTTCTCCCTAGTCTTATCAATTTACTGGACCCCCAAGTCTCAGAGTTGATGTGGTTGTGCTAAGGATATTGTATCTTTGGTCAGTTTTAGTTTTTTCACTCGATTAGTAAGCCAATCCTAGTGAGTCATCACCAGGGTAAATCATCTTGGTACATGCATCCTTTTTTTTGCTGGCTAACCCAATGGTTTTTTTTTTGTTTTCTTTAGCCAGAGGTTAGAAACTAGTGGTTTTGTTGCGAATATGTTTTTAATTAATTTGGTCCCACTTGAACTCAGTCCCCAGTCCTTCTTTTTGCACCTAGTTCTCATGAACTCAGTGGGTAAAGGTCTTGATTCTCTATAATCTTTCTAAAATTCAGTACTAGAGGTTTCAAACTTTGTGATCATTAACATTCATGTATCCAAAGTGACTTTACCTTATAAATTATTTGTCTCGTAAGAATCAAAGTGACACGCAAGTGTGCCACATAAGCTTTATGTTCCTTCTTCTTTTCTAATGGTGGGCCCTACATAAAACCAAGGTGTTGATGATTTGAACCCTAATTTGAGATGATTACACCTTTATTTAGGGAAATTAATGCATTGTAATAGGAAATTAATGAAGGTGGTGAACTACACATGTACTTGGCACCACCTCGAGTATGAAATTTATTTCATAACACTCTACCTTGTTCTATACTACTAATTTGTAAGGACATTGAAGAATCAAGATCAATATTGTGGCGTGCAAAGAAAGGTTAACCTTGAGAAACAAAGAACACAATTGCCAAGGGTTTTGAAATTGCATTCTAAAACAATCTTCTTGCCAAAAATACTAGGTATGTTTTGAATAACTAAAATTTTGTTAGCCATTTTATGCATGCATGTCTCGAGATAATGGACTTTCCCCTAGAAATTAAAAGTTTTATTATTTTGAAATCAATTTAACCAAATTATAGATTAAAATTTTTATGAATTGTTGAAGATAACTGGTTAAATTTAACCCTAACTCACACACAAGGCACATATTTGCTAAAAATGCATGACCCTCAGGTAAATATGAGCACTTCCAAGGCTAGGCCAGAAGATGAGTTTCAATATTTTTCTTCGCAAGACGTATTAGTTGGTGGGATAATTATTGAAACTCATTCAGGATGGTTTTCTGAGGTTGAATTCATCACACAGGTCCAACAAGAAAATGCTTCTCAGTATACAAAGAATGTTATAGCAAGTGGGTTGCATTTAGCAGGAGGGTTTCTGCCAGCAATGGAGGCCCTTGAATTTTTAATGGAATATTTACATTGTTATAACCTAGACAAGAGAGTTGTCAAAAAGGAAGGGAGTGTCTATGTAGACCTCTTTATAAAGGGGATTGTATATACATTTGGGCTCCTTACATCTCCCTAGATGTATCTGGTGGATATAAAAACAATGGCCAAAACCTACATAAGCATAAAAGAGCATAATAGAAAAATTATGAGAACACAGTGGTGCCAAGAGGAGATTACTAAGAAAATAAAATTGATTTTGAGGTCTGTGTTCAACCTAGATGTTCAATACGTCATAACTATTGTAAGCAAGATAGATGGACTTAGAGATGCCAATAAATGTGAACCCCGAATGTTCATAATCATAGAAAAATTAATGGAAGGCCCTATCCAAATACATTGGGGAATTTTTATCAACGATAGGTTTCATGAACAAATATAGACCTTTCCATAGTCCCTATGATTTTTTGTCCTCATATCTGATTTATTCCTATGCCTTAAGGGAAAATATACAAGGACTAAACAAATTTAGTACCCTAGGCAGAGAATAAGGATTTTTTTTTATATTTGATCATTTATTTTAGATTACTATTCATGAATACTGAGAGCATTATTAGAGAGTTAATGATGTGTTTTCAATGAAATTAGTAAGGATAATGGAGGGAAACAAAGCTAAAAGGTTGTATTTGGAAGCTCACAAAGTATTATTGAGCAGGTTGGGGGTTGGTATGTTTAATTTCCTACTTTCACCTACATCAGGGTGGAAGGATTCAAAGTTTCCCCTTCATGTTGCCCAGGTACCCAACAAAAAGAGTGTTATTATTGGAATTGGTGAGTCATATGAAACCTTCCCATGCCCTTTTCAAGGCGACACATAAGAAAATCTCTATTAAATTTCCCATCACAATGGGGAATTACAAATGCAATATGGCTAAACTAGCCTATTTGTGCAAAGAAGAATTGAAGATGTAAAAATTGGAGTTCTTTACACTCCAAAGGAATAATTATGATCTAGAGGGAAATATTGCCAAGCAGATAGCCAAAAAATATACTCATTCTCATCATTTAGAGGATTTCTAGCATAATTATGATGACAAGCATCAAGTAAGGAAGAGATCATATCAAAGGTTTTCATTACAATAAACAAATATTCTTAAATTCCATGAAATTATAGAGAAATTGGATGCAAATAATGGAGAAGTGTTGAATCTAGTTTACAATTTAACTAAGGTTTATGATAAACCCATCCTAGATCCAAATTATGAAAAGAAAGAAATAATGACCATTGAGGATATTTCTAAATTGTTTTTGGTGCACACTCAATGTTGGATTGATGATTATTGTAAAGGTTTAAGAAAAGATGGAATAAGGCCCACATACTCGCTCAATATAAAGAAGAAATAGAGAGAAGAAGGTGAATTTGGGTAGGAGGAGCTTGCTAAAAAGAAAAGGAAAATTGGTAAATTAGATGTAGCTAGACATTTTGAGAAGAGAACTCTTGATGCCCCAAGCTAGAGAGTTTCATTAACAGCAACTAGCCAATGTAAAAAAACTGGATGAAGTAAGGGAAAAGTGACGGTAAAGCCCAGGGCATCATTTTATTCCATGGCAAAGACAAAAAATCAACCTATGATTGATGAAGAGGAGAGAATGAAAATAGACACCCATGCTTAGACAAGGTCTACATCTTAGAGGGTTGCAAAATTCTTCACCTCTCCCCCTTCAGTTAATATGGTTGCAATAAAATACACTCAGAAAGAATCTTGTAGTTATAGAAGAGAGTTCTAAGTTAAATGAAGAACAAATCAAAGAATATTGTGAGTCTAAATGAGTTTCCATGATGGAACGGGTAAAAGAAAAGAAATATTAGGAGAAACCCATGGTATAGCCAATGGTGGAAGAAGTTCCAAATATAGGCTCAATTCCTATAGACATTGAAGAAGAAAAATTCATAAGAGGAATAGTCACCCCCGAGGAGGGAAACCCTGAGACACTAAGTGAAAAGGAAACAGGGGATACTGCAAGCCATGACCCCATTGATAATATTGTTATTGAAGATACAAATGATTCCCAACTTTTTCTAGGAAGTAAAAGAAATGATGTTGAACAACCACAAGTTTTTGAAAAGTGAGAAGACTAGGTTGAAGGTGAAAATGTAGAGCCTTCAAAAACATTGGATGGTGGAGTGAGAAATGAAGTGAATCATGGTGTATCAGGACAATGTAATAAATCAATGGTACCCAAGGACTGGTGTTGAGCACATGGCTAGACAAGAAAACATAAGTATTGAGAACAAAGAGACAGTGTCAAATCAAGGTAATCAAGAATCCATGCTAGTGGGTACTGAAAATGTTCCATTTTTGGAAGATGTGACGATAAAATTTGATAATGTAAGAGGAGAAGTTCCTAAACATACTAATAATCAGGAACAAAGAAATGTTGCAGACTTGGTATATAATGAAGACACACCTAATTGGTTAGTCAGGGAATTAGCTCCCTTGTTGGAGGTGGAATTGATGCCTCTAGATCTTAGAAGTTTAATGCAAGAATTGGAAACCCCTAAACCTAGGGGAAGAGAAAAAATAAAACATATTATGCAGAAAAATGCAGATGGAGTCCAATAACACTCCACATAGCTACCTCGATAGCAGATAAAATAAAGCATGAGATAATGCCTAAGGATTACATGGTGACAAGTATTAATGTTGGACATTCATCTTGGGGACGAGAATTAGATGAGATGAAAATGAATTTAGAAACAACTATCGGTAGGGTGCAAAAAATTAAACAAAAGAAAACAAAGCTGAAAGAACGGGTTGCCCGCTTAGAAAATTTTATCAAATCATTAGCCCAGTTTGATCAAGCATAGGATGGATTGCCTCAAAATATAGTTCTTATGTCCAAGGAGTAAGTGGATGCTATTGGATAAATTCATCGTAAAATAAGTGTGTTTGAATCGTGGATGGATTACTTGGCAAGGCAAGGAGAATAATTAATCACATATGCAATTGGGAAGTATAATGCTGAAAGGAGAAACTTAAAGGCTATTTCTCAAACACATGTCCAAGAATTGGTAAGCGAGAAGATAACCATGGAAAAAGAGGTTCCAATGTTTGAAAAATGGAAGAAACAAGTGAATTGGGAAGGTGACACCTTAGTACAATGTGTGGAATGATTTGAGAAAGTCACCAAAAGATGTAATAAATTTATTGACAGAGATCAAGGTTGTATTGAAATGATAGCATGATAGAATTGTGATCCCTAGACTCTAGGGTAGGATGGTAAAGAAGTAAAATATTTCAAGGGGTGGCTTGAAAAGGTAAATAAGGACCCTATTCATTTGCTAAACTGGGAAGTTATTGATGAAATTATATAGTGCAAGAATGCTATGGTCAAATATGAGAGATAAAGGATGCAAAGGAATGAAAATATCCTCCATATATCAAAAGACTATACCAAGCTCAAATATAGTTGGAAGGTAATTCAAGAGATTTCAAAAGAGTGTATGCATCAATTATCAGCTTCCTTTCAAGAGTATCAACGAAAGAAAGGTGATGAAGAGTCTCTAGACTCAAAGTTCGATGCATGGAAATAAATAAATGGATATCAGATACCAGAGGTTAGCACAAGGATATGTTGTTGAAATGAATCTTGCAGGTTCTTCTCGGTCCCGGTGGAGGTGTCTTGTTTCAAAATTTGAAGAATACCAATGGTCGTGTTTTATTTAGAGTATTTGTGCACCGAAGCTTGGAGTTGAAGATTGATGTTGATGAAAGAGTCAAAGCTTTGACTTTGTCTAAAATATTCCAATGACAACTAGCATCTCCCACATGCTACTTTTTTTTTGTTGTTTATGATTCCCTTTGATAGACTTAAGTTTAAAATTTTAGGCCTTGTTCCTATAAAAGGCCATTTACTAATTTACTTTTATTTTTTAAAGTTTAGAATTTGTGGATTTTGAAGAATCAAAACTTCTTTAAGTTTTATTCTTTTTTCTATTTTTTGTTTCATTCCAGATTAAAAACTTGTATGCACATAGAAGCTAATCAATATCAAAGCCAATTTAAAAGCTATTTCCTGATACATGAAATCTTACATAGCTGATGGTTTTTTTTGGCGGGACAAGATTGTGTGTTGCATTGTTTAAGGGTACATATATAACCTCCCAGTGTCCAAATAATCTCCCCTCTCTTTAAAATCTCACATCATTCTATGCTTAGCTGTGAAGTAATCTAGTGACGTATGGAATGGTTTGCTTTGTTTTGGTTAATTCTTGAGGCATGTGTGGATAATACCTGGGAGAAAATTTACTTTTTAGTATTTTTGATGCTTTATTTTAGAATAGATGTTTAAATTTAAAAAAAAAATTCAAAAAAAGAGAAAATGAATGGAAAATTAATTGCAAATCTTTTGATTCCATGATATTGCTGAATCCTTAAAGCTAAATCTACTTAAGTGAAAGCAAGTTATTTGAATTTCATGAAATGTTATTGCAAATTTGTCGATTTCATGAATTTGTTAATTGATTGGACCAAGCTTATATTTTATCTATCCCTATGATTCTTTGAAAATTGCATCAAAAAACCATTTACCCCTTGTGATTAACAACATTATCGCAGTGAAACCTAAAGAAAACTTAGTGTGGTCAAGACTTGACATAAACGAGCCTTGGGATTAAGTTGAGTAAGCCTAAGATTTAGGTTGCCCTAGTTTAGTCTTTCAAGTAAAGATAGGTTCTCACAGTCTGCCTGTGAGGATTTATCTGCACTATTGGTGTGTGACTAACATTGTGATCAACATGAACTATTTTAACTGGCAATCCACATGTGACATTAGTTGAACTTAGTGGTATAAAGTCATCTAGACCCCAAGGGTTTGGAAGTGCAAGTGCAATAATGCAAAATCTGACTATTTTTATACCTCCCTTGCTCGCACTGATGGATTTCTTTAATGTAGAGTCACTGATTCAATTTTTTGTGTACAATGTTCTTTCGAAGAATCCAAACAAAGTGTGTCCTAAGTATTATCTTCACAAAGATTTAGAAGAACATATCGGTATCTTTAAGGATACATGTTTTAGAGAAAGGATTCAACATGAAGATGTTGTATGTAGGTTAATTATGTATAACCTAAGTGATGAGGTTTACTAGTGGTACATCAACTTACCTTGTAATTCGGTTAGATCATGGAAAGATATAGAAATTCAATTTTTATCCAAGTTTAGAACACTAGTTGATCCCGCTTTGTTATATCACCAGTTTGCTCAAATCAAAAGGTTTGATGGTGAACCCATAACTACTTTTAATGATAGGTTTCAAAAGGTTTATTCTAGGTTACATGCACCTTACATAATGGATAATTTGTCTACCATTGTGGTTTATTATACGATAGTAGATCCTGTAACTACTATGTTTTCGAAACGAAGGGAAAATCCTCCCACTACTTTACCAAAAGTCTATGCTGAAGCCGTAAGTGTAAATTTAGAAATGAAACACGTCAGAAGTGTATCATCTATAAATGGAAGAAATATATTGAACAACTATACTATTCCAAGTGTGAATTAAGTTCCATTAAATCATCCAATGAATCCTAATTCATTTCCTTTGACAGTCTAGAATGGGACATTTTCTCAAAATAGTTTCTTCCAACTAGGAAGTAATCAAGCTCTAGTCTCACACCTTGGTCTAGCCATCACAAAGCTGCATACTAACATAAATTCTTTCTTCTCACAAACTCAAGAGAGTCAAAAGGTAAAAAATTTAGATGATAAATAAGAAATTAAGGAAATCATAGCTCAACTCAAAATATTAACAATAGAAGTTATGCAATTAAGAAATCAGAATTTTTACTCTCAGATTAATAATCAAAGTTCACAAATTTGAGCATATAATTCCCCTAGACCAACTAGACCTTGGAATACATGACCAAATAATGGAGGAATATCCACACCTTTAGTTAATGCTAATTACTTTGATGATAGAACTACTCATAAAGACCCAAAACAAGAGAGAGAACAAATAAACACTTGACACATATAATCACAATCTTAAACAAGGAACAATACACACACAAGAACCACCTCATGGTTTAAGGAGGCAGAGATAAGAGGATCAAAACAATTGGTCAAGAAATTAATTAACATGTTCTCCAAAATCACCAAGTTTCAAACCAGAAACTCCTCATAAAACCTTCTTCACACTTATACAATCAAATTTGTAATACAAATAGGGTACTCATACCAATTTACTCCCATGAGAGAAAAAATCCCCAATATGGATCTTTCTTCCTTAATCCCATACATGGGTTGCTCACAACTAAATTGTGGATCCAACCCAACACTTCTTCGCACATACAAGAAAATAATTGCACACAAAATAGCATCAAATGATACATATTATGCATAAAAAAACAATATAATAAGGATCATAACTCAAAAAAATTCCAAGGATGAAAGATTGAAGATGATCCCAATTACTTCCCCAAGCTTCTCCAATTCCTCTTTAAATTTAGCCAAAATAAAATTTAGAACCCCTTCTCAAAACCCCTCCAAGTGTATTTAAGAAATTTCAATTTCAACCTCCTTGGATGAGATGGTTACACTTTTCATTATCTCATCAAATCTCCTATATTTCACAATGACCCAAGTATCAAAGTCCTCTTCCACATTAAAGAGGGATGGTGCAACATGTACATCCCTTCCTCCTAGTCCCTTCTCATAAATCAAATGGGAGACCCAATGGGTATGGGGATGGATCAAGTCCATCCCTTCATCCCAAATTCACCACTTCCCTTAGGGTAAGTGCAAAAATATGGGGGTCCAAAAAGGGGTCTTAAGTGGCCACTTTTTTTTCTAAAATCAAGTAATCTTGACCTTGGATGAGAAATTGAGGATAGTTACACTCAAAATTTTAGGATTAAACAAAAATAATGTTTATAGTGCTTCGAGTCTACTTTCTAAGCTACTAATTATTTTTGAAAATGGTAGAGATTAAGGGGCTCAAAAAAGGGAGCCACATAAATTGGTATTGTTTTTGTCAGACAAACATGTAACATAGCATCTTTTATGGCTTCCTCAAAGGTTAAATTTTTTTTGGTATTTTTAAAATTGCTCTCGTGAGAAATTACCTAGCAACGTGTAGTTAATGTTCAATTTTTTTGATAAATTTTTAATGAATATTTGAGTTTTTACTAATTTTCAAAGTAGACATATCCTAAAAGACAAAATTTTGGGCATTGCTACCCCTATAATTTTTGAAAACTAATCAAAAATATATTTTTTGAATGTGTAGAATGCAGTCTATTTTATTAAAGTGTAATTTATGTGAAATTTAAATAAATGATTAAAAAATGAAGTAAAAATTACCAAACACTGGTTTTTGATAAAAAAAAATAGACACACAAACAAAAGAAATTAAAGATGAAAGCCTTAAAATTTTCAAAATGTGAAAAAAATTATATCGTTAAATAGCTAAGAGAGATCCTAACATTACCCAGGTGTTCGATTTACTTCACCTTGAAACACGTGTAAACTTGATGGTTATCACGAACGAGATTATGTGAAATCTCGTAGAATATACAAAAACATGTCTTTGGACATTGGGAAGGCACTCCAAGCCTTTGGGTTGACAATCCAAAGAAAATTACAAGCCTAAGGCTTGGGGATTCCCAAAGTAAGACACAACACGAGCGTGTTATAACACTCACGTTATGTTTTGTTATGTATTTTGCTCCTTTGTTGCAAAATGTTGTTGCATGTTTCTCAACCTTGACATAACGTGAGCGCATTATAATGTGCTCACATTATGTGTCATTTGGAATTGATTTTGTGCAAGTTTGTTAAGTATTTTTTATGTATGTATGTTTGTGTATATATTTGTATGTATGTCTTTATTCATGTACGTATTCTTGTATTCCTATATGTATGTTTGTATGCATGTGTAGGTCTGTATGTATGTATGCATGCATGATTATATGTGTGTATGTATGTATGTATGTATTTATGTATGATTGTATGTATGTATGGTTGTATGTATGTAAGGGATTTGGGTTTAGGGTATATAAGGGTGAGGGTATAGGTTATAAGGGTGAGGGTTGAGGTTTTCGGGTTTAGGGTTTAAGGTATAGGGTTGAGGGCTTAACTAACAGGTTGAGCATACAAGATAGAGGGTTACAATTGAGGGATAATATTCAGCTTGTTGAGTGTATAATATTAAGTGTGTAAGGTATAGGGTTTAGGGTTAGGATATTGGGTTTAGGGTTTATGATATGGATTGAGGGTATAAGGCATAGGGTGACTTCGGTTGAGAGTACATATGGTTTTGGTTTTAAGTATAGGGTTTAGGGACAATATTTAAGGTTTAGGGTATAAGGGTGAGGTTATAAGGTATACAAATGAGGTTTTATGGGTGTAGGATTCAAGGTTTAAGGTATAGGGTTGAGGATTGAGGGATTAGGGCTTAAGTATATGGTTGAGGGTATAGGGTATAGGGTTGAGATTTTACAATTGAGGGATAACATATTTAAGGTTGAGTATCAAAGATATAGGGTTCGTGGTTTAAGGTTAAGGGTATAAGGAATATGGATGTGGGTTGAGGGTTTAGGGCATAAGTATAGAGTTGAGGGTAGAGGTTTGAGGTTTGAGGGATAATATGTAAGGTTAAGTTTCCAGGGTTAAGCGCATAGGGTATAGGTCCATTAGGCTTTAAGATATTGAGTTGATTGATTAGGGTTTACGTATAGGGTTGAGGGTTGTGGTTGTAGGATTTAGGGTTTAAGGGTTGAGGGTTTAGGCATTAGGGTTGAGGGTTGTGGTTGTAGGGTTTAGGGTTTAAGGGTTGAGGGTTTAGGCATTAGGGTTGAGGTTTGAGGGTTTAAGGGTTGATGGTTTAGGGTTGATGGTTTAAGGGATAAGGATTTAAGGGTTAGGCGTTTAAGGGTTGAGGGATTAGAGGTTGAGGGTTTAGGATTTAAGGGTTTAAGGGTTGAGTGATTAGGGTTTAAGGCATAGTGTCAAGGGCTGAGGGTTTATGGATATGGTTTAGGGTATAAGGTTTAAGGGTTGAGGGTTTATGGATAGGGTATAGGGTTTAATGTTCAAGGGTTGAGGGTTGAGGCTTTAGGGATAGGGTTTAGGGTCAAGGGTTAAGGGATTGTAGTTTAAGGGTTGAGGATTTAAGGTTTAAGGGATTAGGATTTAAGGGTTGAGGGTTAAGAGATTAGGGTTTAAGATATAGGGTTTATGTATTAGGGTTAAGGGTTTAATGTATAGGGTAGAGGGGTGAGGGTTGAGGTTTTAAGGGTTTATGGTTGAGGGAATAGGGTTGAAGGTTTAACTTATAGGGTTCAGGGATTGGGGTTGAGTGTCAAATGTATAGGGTAGAGGGTTAAGGGTTTAGGGTTTAAGGGTTGAGGGTCCAATGTATAGGGTAGAGGGTTGAGAATTAAGGGTTGAGGGTTTAATGTATAGGGTAGAGGATTGAGGGATTATTGGTTTAAGGGTTGAGGGATTAATGTATTAAGGGTTTAAGGTATAGGGATGAGGGTTTAAAGTAGAGTGTAGAGGGTTGAGGGTTTAAGGGATTAAGGGTTTAAGGGTTGAGGGTATAGTGTTGAGGGATTGGGGTTGAGGGTATAGGGTTGAGGGTTTAAGGGATTAAGGGTTTAAGGGTTGAGGTTATAGTGTTGAGGGATTGGGGTTGAGGGTATAGGGTTGAGGGATTAGGGTTGAAGGTCCAATGTATAGGTTAGAGGGTTGAGAATTGAGTTTGAGGGTTTAATGTATAGGGTAGAGGGTTGGGGGATTGAGGGTTTAAGGGTTGAGGGTTGATGGATTAATGGATTAGGGTTGATAGATTAAGGGGTGAGGATTAAAGGGTTAAAGGGTTGAGGGATTCAAGTTGAGGGTTTAGGGTATTAGGTTGAGGGTAGAGGGTAGAGGGTAGAGGGTTGAGGGTTTAAGGGTTTAGGGTTTAAGGTTGAGGGTTTAAGGGTTGATGGTATAGGGTTGAGGGATTAGGGTTGAGGGTTTGGGGTATTAGGTTGAGGGTAGAGGGTTGATGGTTTAAGGGTTGAAGGTTGACTATTTAGGGTTGAGGGTTTAAGGGTTTAAGGGTTGAGGGATTAGGGTTGAGGGTTTATGGTTGAGGGTTTAGGGTTGAGGGATTAGGGTTGAAGGTTGAGGGTTGCAGGATTAGGGTTGAAGGTTGAGGGTTTAGGATTGAGGGTTTAAGTAGAGAGAGAGAGAGAGAGATGGTTTAGTGTATAGGGTAGAGCCCGTTGATGGTTTAGTGTATAGGGTAGAGCCCGTTGATGGTTTAGTGTATAGGGTAGAGGGATCAAGGGTTTAAGGGTTGAGGGTATAGGGTTGAAGGATTAGGGTTGAGGGTTTAGGGTATTGGGTTGAGAGTAAAGGGTAGAGGGTTTAAGGGTTTAGGGTTTAAGGGTTTAAGGGTTGAGGGTATAGGGTTAAGGGACTAGGGTAGAGAGGGAGGGATGGAGGGAGGGTGAGATGGAGGGAGAAGTGAGATAGAGAGAAACAAAGAATTGTATGGAAGGAGAGAGAGATGATGGTTCATGATCCAATGTATAAGGTAGAGGGTTAAGAATTAAGGGTATAGGGTTTGGGGTTTTGGGTAGAGGGTTGAGGGTATAGGGTATAGGGTATATGGTTGAGGGATTAGGGTTGAGGGTCAAATGTATAGGTTAGAGGGTATAGGGTTGAGGGATTAATTAAATTATTATGTGAATGACTTTATTAAGGTATATGACTAAATCTACGTTGATTGATACTATAATTTGTCATGTTATATTGTGTTGCTAGGGTCCTCATGTAGTATAATTTCTTACTTATCATTTGAATCATGTTGATTTTGAATATCTCCTATATAATTTAAACGTGAGGTTCCTCATATAGAGAATTATAACTAAATGCACTAAAGGAGCCTTATATGTTTTAGTAAAAGTGATCATAGGTAAGAAAAATATTAGATCCCTATAGTACTTCTTAACTTAGAGGAATTAAGATATCAAGTAAATAAGGAAAGATGAATATTTTTAGAGTCTATGGTGCTATTGAGTTGGGACATATCATTGAATTATGATCTACACTTAAATTAGAACATCATATCTTTAATTATAGTTGGGAGATGTTAATAGAGTGTTAATCTGATAGGGATGGTTGAACTTGGCTATATTTAGATTAATCTATCAAGAATATGTATCTTAATTTACCATCATATGCTTAATAACCATTCTAACTAGTGTTTGAGATCACTATTGTAGTTCAACAAGGTCATGAAATTTCTATGTTCAATAATGGAGTATTCAATCATTGATTAAAGTACCATGACAATATAGGGAAATATCGTAGAATTTAACTCAGGTGGAGGAAGGTCAGTCTTTGAGTGAACATAGGGAGGATTCCACTCCAAAAGAGAAAACGATGGCACCATATCCAAAATGTCTAAAATCAATGAATCTGGAAGGTACTTCGGAAAAACCCGTGGCTTCTGATAATTTAAGAAATCATGCAATTGCAAATTGAGGTTCCTCTATTGCAGGCAATAAAGGAAATTTTTGAGTTAAACCAATTAATCAAAAAATTATGTATTAAAACACTAGGAAGGAAGCCAAAGAAGATAATACTGTTCATATTGATGGTTATTTAGCTGATTTTTTGTCTGGAAAGACTATTGCTCCAAAATACAATGATCCTAGGAGTCCACTTGTAACCATTACAATTAACGAGGTAAATATACCAAATGCACTAGTGGATTTAGGAGCAGCTATTAACATGATGACTGTGGATGTAATGGAAAAATTAGGTCTGATTGATTTACATCCCACAACCATAGTCTTACAAATGACAAATCAGTCTATAGCCATCCCAAAGGGTGTTATTAAAAACATTCTCGTCAAAGTTGATTAAACCCTAACCCTATTTGAAACTAAATTTAACCCTAACCATAAAGGAACTTTAATCCAACCCTAACACTAGTAGTGATTACAATTAGTCATATAATAATTAAATAATCAAATCATCACAATATTTTAAAAAAATGGATTTCTTTCTACAATTAATCTAAATTCTAATTTCTAACATCCATAAAATATTTACTATCTAGTTGTTAAATTAATAATTAACTAAATTACAATGATTATCTAATAAAAATGAATCAAATGAAATGAAATATTCATTTTAAAATAAATATACAATTACTAATAATAATTTTAGAATAAATCAAAGACTAAAAATTAGATTAAAATCATATATATCATATTAAATTGAAAAATTATAAATAAAATTAAAACTTAAATTTTAATAGATATATAACTTCTTTGAGTTTAAAATATATAAATTCTAATTTCTAAAACTCATAACAAAATTAAACAAAATTCTAATTTTTAAAATTCATTCTAAAATCAAACTAAATTCTAAATGAATTATATATCAATTAAAATTTAAATTCATTCTATAATTAAACTTACAATTCAACATATACAATTACATTCTAACCTTAATCCTAACCTTAATTAAATCCACAAAACTATCCCTGGTTCAAATAAGTTTAGGGTTACGATAAGGTAACAATTAGAGATATGGTTGGTGTTCTAGTTAGGGTTAGGGAACTCGGGTTAAAATTAGAGTCAAGGTTGGGGATAAAGTTAGGGTTATGGTTACAAAAATGGTTAGAATCAGATATGGGGTTTAGGGTAGGGTTAGGGTTAATTTTAGGGTTAGGATTAGTGTCAATATTATAGCTAGGGTTAGGGTTAGAGTTATAATCAATGTTAGAGGTATATGTAGGTTTAGGTTTAGGTTTAGAGTTAAAATTAGGGTTAAGTTTGGGGTTACAATTAGAAATAGTGTTAGTTTTAAAATTAGGGTAAACATTAGGGTTAGATATAGGATTATAACCATAATTTTAATTATAGGGAAAACCTTAATGTAAATGCTAATTCTAATCCAAAATATAACCTTCATCCTAACTCTAACCCCAATAGTAAGTGCGACCCTAATATTTATCTAAGAACCCTAATTATATTATGGAATTAATATCCTTAACCATAATCACAACCCTCAGCTTTATCCAAGAACCATAAAACTAATTGTAATTGTAAAGTTATTTAATTATAACCATAATTGAGTCATAACTCTAAGCCTAATAGTAACCATAATTAAACCCTATATGCAAGCCTAAATTAATTATAACCCTAATTGAATCCTATATGTAGCCCTAGTTCAATCTTATCCCTATTTTAACCCTAACCCTAATTGTAACCATAATTGAACCTCATCTACAATTGAAATCTATTTGTAATTGAACCATAACCCTAACCTTAACCTTAATTGAACCCTAACCCCAAGATTTAATGTAGAACACTAACGTTAACTCTAAGTGAACACTAAACCCAACCCTAATATTAACCCTATTTGAACCCTAAATCTAACCTTATTTAAACCCTAACCATAATGATAACACTAAGTGAACATTAACTCGAATGAACCCCAAACATAACCCTAATCCTAAGTGAACACTAACCCTAGTTAATTAAAATCTAAAACTAACCCTAATTTATCCCTAACCATGATATTGACCTTAACCTTGACAGCATTACATTTTAACCTTAATCCTAACCTTAATTAAACCCACAAAACTATCCCTAGTTCAAATAAGTTTAGGGTTTGATTATTGTTACAACTCGTTTAGGTTCAAGATTCAATTAGAGTTAGGTATAGGGTTAAATTAGGGTTAGGGTTTCAATTTAATTAGTGTAAGATTAGGTTAGGGTTATGGTAAGGGTAAAGGGTCTATGATAAAGCTTTGGGTTAGTGTTAGGTTTCAACTAGGGTAAGGGTTAGTATAAGGGTGAGGGTTATGGTTCAATTAGGGTTGTTATTAGTGTTAATTTTATAAGTAGGGTTGTGTTTATTGTTAGTTATAGAATTAGAGTTAATGTAACCCTAATTGAACCCTAGAAGTACATAACCCTAACCCTAACCTTGAACCCTATTTGAATCTTAACAAAGCTTATTACTAACCCTAATATACACCCTAAGTTTCATTATAACCCGTAACTCTAAGGGTATGTGCAGGATCATCATGGAAAAAACAGGCTCTTAAGTGGCAATGAAAATTCAGAAAATTAGAGTTAGGCAATTTGACATAAAAATTTGAATAAGTTATCTATATTATTTCAAAAATATGTAACAATAGAATCTGTAGCAAATTGAATGTAGTTTCTAAACTACTAGGTTTATTTAAAAAATAAATAAATCTATTTGGTGAAAATTTGAAATTTCAATGTAGTAGTACTTGAATTTTAGGGAAAAAATAAGAAGTAGGTGTTTGTCTGACCACCCTAACCACAAATAAATGATAATATTTTTTTATAATATTTTATATATAAATAGAGCACTCATGTCCCTATGTGATGCATATTTTTTTGTAATTTTTTTCCAAGTAAATAATTAATTATGATTTTTTTAGTATAACTTTTGAAAAATATAAAAACACGTATGTCTGACCACCTTAACTTGGTCAAAAATTCATGAAATTCAATTTTGTTTTTTTTTAATCCTATAGTATAAAAAGCATAGAATGTGATTCATGTTTTAGATTCAAAAAATAAGATATCGTTTGAAAGCTATAGATGTTTTTTAATCAGCCTATCCATTAGGACTTTAGTCGTAATTCAAATAAAAAATGAATAATAATAATTTATTAAATTCAAAGTAAAGTATAATTTATATTGGTGGAAAGCTGAGAATATCGTTTAAAAAATAAATCATTTCATCAGTTTTGGGTAAAAAAGAAGTCGTCAGCCACATGGGCCATCATATGACTTACATATTGCCACTTTTTGGCCCATCATGATCCAACACATACCCGTAACTAGATTTTAACCCTAACGTTAAACTCTAATTCGATATAAATCCTAATTAAACAATAACCCTAACACTAACACTTACCCTAATTGAACCCTAAGCTTAATCTTCATTAAACCCTAACCTGATTCCCAATTGAATTATAATCCTAAACCTTACCCCAACCCTCACTATAAATCAAACTCTAAGATAGTTATCTTATAAAAAACCATAACTATAACCCTAATCCAACCCTAACCCTAACCTTAAACCATAATTGAATAGTAATCACAATAGAACAATAACCCCAACACTAAATATTACCCTAATTTAAAACTCTAACCTAAAACCTAGAAAAACCTTCATTGAACCTTAATTAAACCCTAATCGTAACCTTAATTCAACCTAACCCTAGTCCTAACCTAATTTAACTCTAATGCTAACCCCAATCGCAAGATTATTTTTAGAACCATAACCTTAATTGAACTTTGATTAAACCCTAACTCTATTTGAACCTTAATTTAATTTTGACCTTGATTGAACCGTAACCCTAATTGAACCCTAACTAAACCTTAACCTAACTCTAAATTAAATTGTAATCCCAAAACTACCCTCAACCTAATTGTAACTCAAATCCTAATCTCTTAATCCTATAACACAAACCATAACTGTAACCCTAATCCAACCTTAACCAGGTAATTAAAACCTAAATGTAACCTTCCAACCTAATTGAATACTAATGATAATAGAACTATAACCCCAACACTAAATGATACCCTAATTTAAAACTCTAACCTTTACCCTAACAAACCTTAATTGAATCCTAATTAAACCCTAACCATAACTCTAATTCTAGCTAACACTAGTCCTGTTCTGCAAGTTTTGCACACATGCCCCACTAAGGGTGGGGACCCTTTATTTTCGCTCTTGGCATTTTGGCCCTTCTTTTCTTGGGGTTTTGCTTGCTTGAGTTTTTGCTTTAATGTCCATTTTTCCAATTGAAGTGGCATACTTTTGAGATCTATTGAAAGTCTCAGGTTTTGGCTTTATCTCTAGTTTTGCCCTGTTTTTGGCCTGGGTCGGATTCTCTCGGTTCCCCTTCATTGTCCGAAGTTGTTGCCTTTTCCCCTACTTTCAGGAAAATCCGTATGGTCTGGATTTCCCCGAAATCCATTCCCCCATCAAATTCCCGAAGTCCGTCGCAACGTCGGATCCCCGAAGTGTTTGTGGCCGTGGTTGTCTTGTCAAATGCATTAATGGAGTTTGTGCGAGCATCTTGGGGTTTTGATATATTGATTCTTTGAGAAGTAATTGATCATTTGAACTGTGCATTTGCTATCATTTGGGCTGGTGTCTTGAGGTTCTTGATGTTTTGCTGGATATCTAGATTTTTGATTCCATTTTGATTGTGTGTTTGCATTTCCTATACGTGGACTATATCTGGTTTGCATCGAACGATTATTTGTTAGGTTCATCAATCACAACCTGTGTGCTTCTATGGTATGTAAATACACCTTTTTCTCCTTTGATTTCGATTGCTTTTCTTCGTTTGCTTGGGAGTCCTTCATGGGTTTCACAGTTCTTCTAGGTGTGCATTATCATTGAGTATTTTGGGGTTTTCTATTAGTACACCAGTACATTAGTTGATTGAACGTTTGCATTTTGGTCTGGTGTTGCTTCGTATTTGGGCATTAACTTGCTGTGGTTAAAAGTCTCTATTTTGGTGTATGAGCGAGTTCTGCTTCGTCGTCTGTGCTTTCATGGCGGACATTTAGTGTTCTTAACCTAGGGCATGATTGGTTCTCCTCAAAATTGGTGAGAATTTTGTCCTTAGTTCACGTGTTATGCATCAGAGTCCTAGGTTGAGTTGGCTATGGAGTTATAGCCTAGATCCAGAGTGATTTGAATTGATTTGGTAAAAGTAGCGAAGATGTAGATAGGTTCGGGTTTTCAAGGTCTTCGCGGAATTTCGCTTCCCCCGAATTTCCCCAATTTTTCTATCTCCTCTTCTTTTACCACTTTCTACCGGATTTCATTTGGTTTCACCAAAAACCGTTCCATCCAGATTTTCTCGAGGTCTGCGATCGGGTCATTTTTTTGATTTCGAGCTTCAATACTGTTATATCTGGATTTTGCTAAAATCCGTTCCATCCATATTTTTTTGAATTGTCCGTGTCTCTTCTTTTTTCCCGGGTCAGTTCTAACTGTTGATATTTTCACCAAAATCTGTCTCTGGCGGGTTCTCCCAAGTTTTCTTAAGAAATTCTGAATCTAATGGTTATAAATGATGGATTTATTGGTTAATTATTTAAGCAGCTTATGCTAAGTATTCTCAATGCTTTTTCCTTGTTAAATTGATGATTTAGATGATATTTTGGGATTTTGGTTTGTTTGGTTCACTGGAATCCGCCTGGTTAAGATTTTCCCAAAAATTCTTTCTAGTGTAGAATCCACAAGGGGAGCTAAATCCCAAACTTTGAGGCAATGACCTTCCACACTTGTTACTTCTTATGGATCTAATTATGGTTACCTTCATGTGTTTGCAGACAGGATCGGGACAGAATGTTGCTGGTCAAGGTAAGGGGAAGGCAATAGATCCAGGTGCAGAGGCTTCTGCCATCACGAATCAAAAAAGGTTAAGTTAGATATAAAGAGAAAAATTCTTGAAATCAAGTTGACCTCAATTTGGTCAAGAATCACATATAAAAACGTAGGCATGTGGGACTACGAGGAATTCAAGGCTGAGATGTCAGCACCTAGCCCTCCTCTATTGGCAAGAAGAATGGTGGAGTCCGGTTTGGCCCATGTGGCAGATTTGCCTTCTTCTGTGTAGTGCTATGAGTTGGTGCTTGAGTGTGCCAGAAATTATGATAGTGGGACATAGAGAATAATCAATCCCCAGGGAAGGATTCTTGTTGGTTTCAGTCCTATGGCCATTGCTACAACCTTTGACATGCCGGATAGGTCTCATGTGGTAGGCTTCGACCTAGAGGTTGCTAAGAAATATTATGAGGAGAACATTGTCAAGTCCCAACAGGTGATCAACTCTTGGCTAGAGAATCCTAAATCTCATTTCTCTAAGTTGCCTAAGCAACTATTCAGACTGAAGTTCAAGAGGGAGTATTATAATGCCATCACCCTTCTTAGCAGGTTGGTAGGATTGAAGAGTGCAGGTGTTTTTGAGACATGGATGTTCAATGTGATAGATAGAATGGAATAGGGGATTGATTATCATTCGGAAGGTGTTATCAGTAATATGATCCATCATCAGTTGTGCAATGTCTTGTAGATCAAGACCTTTACTATGACCTCTTACCTAGTGTATTCATTGGCCAAACATCATCCATACAAGGGATTGAGCACTAGGGGTATCTTTGGGCAAGATGCTATCTATGGAGTGTATCCACAGTTGCACCTGACTGGTGGAAGCTATCGGAGGTCAAATGATGCCTTTACAATGTACATCACCAGACTACTCCAAGGTGCAGAGCATGTGAGGATCTCAGATAAGAGAAAGGAGTTGATAAGGAGATATGGAGCTTGGTTTATCCAGTTCCCAACCTTCTCATATATCAGAATAGATGGTTTTCAAAGGGCTCCCTACAGACTCCCTAGGTATCCAACCAATCATTTTATATTGCTGGAAGTTGTTAGGAAAATTTGTGACTTTGATAATGTTGTGAAGGAAGAAATGCACAAAACAGGTTTTGGGAATGATTTCCCTCTAAAGATTAGAATGGGAGAAGTGTGTCCTTCTATTCAGTCAGCCCATGCTGCTGAGGAGGAAATGGGTACTCTTGGTCTTTCGTTCCACACCAAGAGGACAAGATTTTACATCACTGGTGAAGCCCAAAAGAAGGCCAGTAGGGAATATGGCCCTAAAACACACATTGAGGATTACTGGATTAACTTGGCCGATGAGTTTGAGGTAAGAAAAAAGAAGTTTTCCAGGTTACCAGTGGATTTGGTGAGACTATACAATGTAAAGGCCATCCTTGACCAGACTGAAGAAGATGGAAATGTGATCTAGGGCCATGTCTATGAAGCAGTAAAGGATAGGCTAGTTGGAGAGGTTGACTGGCTGGAGGAGGAAAAGACTGAGTTGGACCAAGTCATGGCCCCCATGATTAAATATACTAAGATTTGGTTGAAACACAAAATGTTAGAGCTAGAAAGTGAGGGTGTTCCATGCACCTATGACCTAATGGGAGACTTGGAGTCTCATTCTGCTTTCGAAGGGTCGCTTGAGCCAGAACAAAAGGCAAAGAAAAAGTAGATTCTTCTTTTAGAATTCAGGTAAGGGAGGTTCAACCTGAGAAGGATGTAGAGGTAAGCAAACAAAGAAAGCCTGTTGCTAAGAAGAGGAGGCATCCATCTGGGAAAGAAGTTGAAAAGAGTAAGGAGGTTGAAAGTACTCCACTGTTGGTAAAGAGAAGAAGAATCATAAAATTGTCATAGAAGATGGAAGAGGTTCCTAGGATTGACAAGGAAATAGAGCCACCAGTGGTAGAGGTGGAAATTTTAGGGGAAAAGACACAGGTTTACATGAGGAGGTCAAGGACTCCTTCCCCAAGGGATGCTACAATAAAGGAGAAGGTTTTAGTTGATATTCCTGTTGTTGAACAGGTGAGTATCTCTATTTCTCAGGATGCTGGTAACCCACCGGAGGAACCAAAGAATGATGAGGATCCTAAAGATTTGAATGAGGAAGAATTTCAGGAAGGAGACCTATATAGCACAGAGGTAGAAATTGATAAGGTAATATAGTCTCCCTTGGTGGCATATGTAGATTCACCTACAAGGGAGCAAGTGAACAAATCCCCTCAACAAGAGGAAGTAGTAACTCAGGTCTTATCACCAGCCCGAGTTGTGGTGGAAGAGCAGGTACAACAGGAAGAGAACCCAATTGTGGATGTTCCCAAGAGTCTGAGTATTGAAAAGGATGCAACTGCTTATCAACAAGACAAGCAAGATACAGTGCCTTTTCGGTCAACTATTCCAGAGTGGCTTGAGAAAGGTTTAAAGAGAAAAATGTTAATAGTGGAGGATGCTCCTCCCAATTGGGATGCCCTCATGGCTAATGTAGAGAGGGAAAAGACCAAAAAGAAAGCATGGATTGTATCCCGAGTTGAAAGGGATGAATTAGGTAATCGGGTGGCCCATATTGCTACCCCTGCTCCAAACAAAGATAGGGACAATGTGACTGCCCAGGACTATAATGTGCAGACTGTTAATTTGGGGCATGCTACCGTAGAGTAGGATATTGAAGAATATGAGGGCTCTAGTGCAGTGATTATGGGGAGGGTAAAAAAGGCAGTGTAGACAAGGCATGAATTGGAGAGAGAGAATGAAAAACTGAAGAAATACTTGCAAGAGTTGATGAAACCTTTGTAGGCTATTGGCTCCTCCTCTTCTGCTGCAGGATTCCTACCCCAAGAGACCATTTCTAAGTTAGAAAAGATGAAGGGTACCTCACATGCTGCAGTCACTTGGTTACAAGGTGTCCAAACCAAAGGGGATGATGCCATTAAGAGTATTATGTCTACTATAGGAGATGCTACTAGGTCAGTAACATGGTTGAGGACTGTGTTAGCTCATGACAAGGAAGACACTGATCTCCTACTATAGAAGGTTACAACAATCATGGGATTCACTGAAGACAAATTGGTGAGATGTGGGATTCTTCCTCTTCCAAGAGTTTCTGAACCTTGGGAGTGGTTTGAAATCCTGCTAATGAGGCAGAAGGCCTTGAAGATGATCAATAAATAGACAAAAAAAATTGAGGATGCTCTGACTAGTGTGTATGATAGATGTATTTCTTTCTTCGAGGTCATGACTGGAAGGAATAAGTTTGCTCCAAAACATCTCAGTTTGGAGCAACTTAGAGAATGATGGAGGGATATTTATTCTCCAGTCAGCGAAGGACCAGTTACTGAACATCAGTTGAATGATGTTGCAACTTATATTGTAGTCATTGATAGGTATCTGACTAGCAAGGCCGATTGGGATGGTATAGTTAGGCAAGCGAGAGATGACATCAAATCCCTTGAGAGAAAGATTAAGGTTTTTCCTGTGCCACCTGTTCCTGAGCTGGATAGGTTCCTATTGGCCATACATGGAAAAGAAGATAAAGCTAAGGACAAGGATGGGGAGTGATTATATAGGGTTACATTGGTATTTGTGCTTCCCATTAGTTCACATGTGTTGGGCCGATCTTTTGGTATCTTGGCGGTTTTGGATGAAATTGGTGCCATTGGCACATTTCATATGTTCGAATTATTCTTTTGAGGCCGACCTCTTGTAGGTCATGTTTTATTTGTAAAATTATATTTGGGCCGACCTATCTTATGGATTCTTTATAAAAGCGGGCATGTTGCCTCATTTGAATATAGATAGGAGATTATAGAGATTAGAGAATAGATTTAGAAGGATAGAGATAGAGTCTGATATTAGAGCGAATTAGGGTTTATTTGTAAGAAAATATTGTAACAAAAAACTAGAATTGTTGCTACTTTGGATGATTCAATATAAGGAAGATATTGTGTTTGGTATCTATCTTGTGGAGTTCATCTAGCATGGTTCTTGTTCTTCTATCTTCCAAATTGCTTATGAGTTCATGGTGAAATTGTTTGATAATATTTAGGGTTTCATGTTTGGAATGTTTGTAGTGATCTCTAGTCCATACTTTTTGCAGTTAGCTGATTGTTAGCTGCTTTGCAAAGTTAGCCTAGACTTACATTTGTGCTTAGTTCAGTTATAAGGATTTATTCATTTCAATTGCAATAGGATTGTTTGAATGAATGTTTGTGATTTGAAAGTCTTAAATACCTCAAAAGATTGCACTATTTTTGTGGCATTGTAGATTCATCTAGGTCAAACAGAAAGTAGTTTATGAGAGATCGGTCCATTTTGGACATTTTATCTTTAAGCATTATCAAATATTAGGGTTAGAAGTAGTCTTAGAATTATCTCTGAAACCTTTATCCTTTGCTATTTTTTTTGTTATCTGATTTGCATCAAGATTGAAAGTGTCGATACATTGCTACTAGATTTGATAAATTCGGAGTCCAGTATTTGCTTGTAGTAAGGTCCCATTGTGATTACCAGCATTTTCACATTTATCACTGAGTTGTTTCACTACATTGTCAAGACCTGACATTAGAGACCTTAGGGTTATCTCTTTCCCATAGAGATTTACCTTTCAAGAGAGACAGGATATTATATTTTGTTTGAGTTGTTGTTGTGCAGAAAACATCATCAACAAGTCCTAAACTAGTTTAACTCTAATACTAACCTTAACCACAAGCTTTGTTGTACGACCATAACCTTAATTCAACCTCGATAAAACCTTAACCCTATTTGAACCTTAATTTAATTTTTACCCTAATTGAACCTTGAACCCTAGTTTAATCCTAACCATACCACTTAATACTAACCCTAATCTACAACCTAAGTCCCATTGTAGAACCCTAATTGTACCCTAAACTTAATTATAACCCTAACTAAATTCTAACTCTAACCTTAAACACTAATTGAATGTAAATCCTAATTGAACACTAACCCTAAAACTAACACTAATACTTACCCTAATTGAAACCTAAGCCTAACCTTCATTAAACCCTAACCTGACTCCCAATTGAATTGTAATCCTATACCTTCCCTGAACCCTAATTGTAACTTGAATCCTAAGATCTTTATCCTACAACACAAACCATTACTATAACCCTAATCCAACCCTAACATTTAACCATAATTGAATATTAATCATAATATAACTATAACCCCAACACAAAATGTTACCCTAATTTAAAAATGAATAGAAAATTTTAGGGGAAAGTTGCTCTTTTACATTTCCAGGTTTTTTCACCTAAACGAGAGAGATTTTCCACCAAAAACTTAGAGGCTCATTTAAGATTAATGTAAATGTGATTGAAATAAGTCTAAGTGAAATGTCCTAGATGCAATGAACTGATAAAAGACAATGAATAATAATGCAAAACTAATGAAATGCAAGATGTTTGAAAACACTATGTTAAATGACCTAAAAATGCAAACAAACGATAACAAAAATAAAAGGGGTTGGAGAGGTTCACCTTAAAACTGAAATATGATGTAGAGAGGGTCTAGAACAGGGATAAATTTAGTGGCGAATCTTTGCCAATTGGCGAATATTTGAAATCGGGACCTCCAAAAATGGTCAATAATACAGGCTAGAAAGGATGCTGAATCGCCAGGTTTTTACAAAAAAATATTTTGTCTTGATTAATTCGCCAATGTATTATTTTTTAAATGACACATTGTCGGATCTGATTCGCCAGTAGTTTATACTGTAATTAAAAATATTACTTATACTCGCCAGTAATTTTATATTCTTACAATGAATTTTTATGGTATATTCGCCACTAATAATAATTTACCTTTTCATTTTAGGGATATTTTAGCCTTTAATAGTTTTATTATTTATTATCATCAATTAGCTTTTTAATCGAATGGCTGCAAGTGAATTCTGTGACTTTATTTGCACGTGCCTTTTAAAGAGGTTGTTGAGGCCCGAAATTTCTTTTGGGCCACACGATTAGATTTGATCATGTGGCCCAAAACAAATTTTGGGACTCAACAACCTTTTTAAAAGGCACATGCATATAAAGTCACAAAATTCACTAAGTGCCTATTAAATCGTTGTATCGACGAGACATCCCTAATTGTCCCACCGATGATGTTAACTCACACCGATAAGGCTTCCATACTCCACCTAGGGTCCACCAAGGCACAGGTACACCACTTGTGTAATTCTGGCTAATCATGCTGGGAATCTACAATATTCACACGAAGCTCCCAGAAAGACATCCGATCAAAGCTCTGTATCGTTGTATCGATAAGACATCCCTAAGTGTCCCACTGATGATGTTCACTCATGCCGATATTTTCTCATGGAATGAACTTGCAGTCGTCCGATTTTCAAAAGGGATTATTTAAAAACACTTGATCTGTGTGTACTCCAATGCATTTTCAATAGTGAATTTATGCTTGGTGGCGAGGGGCAGCGCGTCAGGGCTGCTGTCCCTGGACCCCGCGAGGGGGCATTGCCCCCTCGACCCCCACAAGGGGGCTTTGGCCCCTTGACCCCCGCAAGGGGTGCTGCCCCTTGACCCCACCGGTGGCTGTCGCCCCTGGGCCCCTACTTCAATATTAAAAAAAACAAAAAAAATATGGGTGAACTACGCCGACCAAGTATTTAAATTTTTAAAGGAGAGATTCACCATTTTAATAAACCATTTTAGTGATTATTCACTAGGATTCGCCAATGTGATTATTTTTTTTACCAATTATCCATTAAGATTCGCCAGGATTTTACAAATTTTTGAATAATGTGCATAAGATTCGCTAAGGAAAATTAATATATTTTTCAAATAAAAGAAAAGATTCGCTAGGATTTTACACCTTTGCTGAGGGGGGGGGTTTCTTAAAGTTATCCCTGGTCTGGAATCTTGAATTTTTTTTTGTTGAAGCCCATTGGGACACTTATGCCAAGTTGGACGACTTAGTCCTATTTCGGGGAGATTCTGTTAATATTTTTTTGACAAAATTGGGTATTCAGTTTGCAAAAAACACTTTTCAGGTCTAAGAATGGGACTAATTCACCATTGATCATGACTTAGTCCACCTTCATCTTTCAAGAATTTTGAAGAGGCAATTATAGCATCCAGTTTGTACTTCAACACCTCATAATAATCTAGATCTACATCTACAAACTTTGACCTATAGATGATTTCCAAGCTTCTTTTGGGGTTTTCTTTGTTTACTTTGAGTGACTTTGATGAGATGCTGAAAACTTTTGACACCTTTCTCTTTGAAAAATCTACATCCAAGACCCACAAAACACACATGTAAAGAGGGAAAAAGGGTTAATGGTTAGAGAATAGGGGTTTGCCTTAGTCAAACCCCATTTTGGTAATCAAACCCTTAAAAATGAAATGAAATAGAAAGAGAATGATGAATGAACAACATGCAATGCTATAACTCACTAAACCCTTGAAGTGGAAATATGAAGATATACAAGTAGATGCTCCAATGGATGAATGATTGATGATCCCTAGAATGCTTGAATCCTTGAAGAATGTATTGTTGGAGAAGATAGATAGCTTGATCATGAGACTTGCAAATTAGGGGAAACCTTTTATTTATACATGATTTGCCTTAATTCCAAAAAATACCTCATCATAGGCCAACCTCAAGGTCTAGAGAATAATATCCCGCTAGAAAAATAAAATAAGTTTGATTTTTAAGCCAAATGGGACTAAATCAGCCTAAGTGGTGACTTGGTCCCATGAGGGCAATTTTACTGGCTATTAAAAATTAAAGTGCATTTAATGATGTTTAATAGTATTATTCTCAAGAAGACTTTTAAGTATGACTTGTAAGTGCATTAAGGGTCCATTTAAACATAAGAAAGCGTCAAGTTGTTGATGATAAAAAGAGGTTATTTAAGTGAATTGTAATGAAAGGATCCTAGAAAAGTGTGAAAGTGAGTTACAACACTTCACAAAACCTTTATAAGACATCATAAGGTTTTTATCGATTTACAAGAGTTCAAGGCCTAATTTGAATGTGTTGGCCACATTACAATATTAAATCTAGGTAAAATCAAGCGAAAATCCATAAAAAAAGGCCCAAATGAGCGTAGAAATGTCCAAAGATACATTTTTTTGTGACACAAAAACTCTAATGTTAACCCTAACAAAACCTTAATTAAACCCTAACACTAACCCTAATTCAACCTAACCCTACTCCTAACCCAATTTAACTCTAATATTTACCCTAACTACAAGCCTTGTTGTAGAACCATAACCTTAATTGAACGCTACATAAACCCTAACCTTGTTTGAACCTTAATTTAATTTTGGCACTAATTAAACCGTAACCCTAATTGAACCTTAATTTTATTGTAATCCTAATTGAACCTTAATTTTTTCAATCTTTAACCCTATCCATAGCTTAAACCTTACCCTAAAACCCTAAGTAAACCTTAATTGAACCCTAATTAAACACTAACCCTAACCCTAATTGAACCCTGATGCTAACCCGAACACCAAGCATTATTGTAGAACAATAATCCCAATTAGACCCAAATTAAACCCTAACTATAATCAAACCCTAACCTCAACCCTAACCGAAACCGAAACCGAAACCTTAATCTTTCTCTTAGAGTTTCCTAAATTTAACCCTAACCATAATTGAAATTTAATCCAACCCTAACAGAATTAATAGTTATTATAATTAATCATATAATAATTAAATAATCGAATCACCACAATATTTTCAAAACATAGATTTCTTTCTAAAATTAATCAAAAATTTAATTTCTAATGTTCATAAAATATTTACTATCTAATTGTTAAATTAATAATTAACTAAATTATAGATATTATCTAATAAAAATGAATTAAATATTTATTTTAAAATAAATATATAATTACTAATAATAACTTTAGAATGAATCAAAGACTAAAAGGTAGACCAAAATCATATATATCATATTAAATTGAAAAACTATAAATAAAATTTATATAGTCTATTTGAATTTAAAATATATAAATTCTAATTTCTAAAACTGATAACAAAATTAAACTAAATTCTAAATGAATTATATATCAATTAAAATTTAAATTCATTCTATAATTAAACTTACAATTCAGCATATACAATTAGAAAGGAATTTATCTACAATATTGACACACAAGTATATATATATATATAATTTGAAGATAAAAATAATCCATATATCAAATAATAAAAAATTATTACTAATATTTTGCTAAATAAAAAATGAATGGATAGATATTAAACAATCTGAAAGAAAATAAGAAACTTACAAATAAGAATATACAATTAGAAACAAGCAAGTGATGAGCATTGTCTGTAAAGCTACTTAATTTGAACTCAATCTTATTTGGAAGATTTTCATAAGGCAATATCCAAAAGCCCATATTTTTCTAATCTAAGATTGAATTTCTATGAACTTGTAGTGAGTGATTTTGAGATTTCTTTCTATAAAGAAAATTTGGTGAAACACTATAAATTGTGGAATGAAGGCCTCTTTTCTGGTCATAGGAAATCAAGTGTGAAGAAAATGGCATTTTCCCTTTCTAGAGTTGTTTTTGTTTTCATGATGTTGATCTTTCTATGTTCGTGTTCTTTCAATGCCCAAGAAATTAGAGGTAAATGTTATTATAAATTCGATAGAGTGGTTGTGAAGTCTGATGTTTGGATAGTGATAGATTGATGTATTATTGTTGTGTGACAGGGGCAGGGGATGACAGTTCTATGGGTGTTGGTGTCCTTATAAGTGACGATTGCAAATGCTGTAAGGAGAGTGGCAGTTGGGGTTGTTGCGAAGCATGCAATTCCAATCCTCCTCCCGATACTCATCCGGCTAACAATGGAAATGGTGCTTCCTAGAGATACTTATTTTATCACACTACATTATCATGATTAGTATATCTGCAGTACAAATAAAACTTGCTTACAGCATTGTATCCAAGCTCTAAATATGATGGTATTCCACTACAAAATACTGTGTTTAACTTTGTTTCTCTTCTAAAATTATAATTGTCTGTTTCAACGTAAATATAAGGTTTAACGCTCCTCTAGAAATATATTGGAACGCCACCTTTCACGTTTAGAACTTCTCCTCATTGAACTTTCACTATTCACGTTTGGGAATTTATTTCCGCTCGACAACTCTAGCAGATATAAATTCTAAGTATTTTAATATACAGTTCATTAGTTTTTTAATAAAAATTGATGTAAAGTGATATTGGGTGATTATTTTGTGTTAAAATGTAATTTATTTAAAAAAAAAAAAACTTTTAACTCAAATAATGAACTAAAATGTAAATGTCTCAATAATCTGTAATTAAGTTGGTAAATTATAGTCTAAATTAATATAAATTTATAGTATAGTTTCAAATTAAAATCATCTTCTAATTAGAAGAGACTAATTATGTGTTGTTACTTTTGTCAAATTGTGCATGAAGATTGTATTATATTATTCAATTTATGTTATTTTTTAAAATCCTAAAAGCTTTTAAGCCCTTACTTCTTGTAAAACCCTTTCTATACCCTTAATATAGGCTAGAGACTATTTAAAAACAATGATGTGAAGAAGTTCCTAGAGACCTTTCATATTCAACATCGCTTTTCCACACCTTACTACCCATAGTCTAATGGTCAAGCCCAAAGCACTAATAAAATCCTCAAACAAATCCTTAAGAAGACTGTTAACCAAAACCAAAAAGATTGGTATACGCAATTGCAATATGCATTGTGGGCCTATCGCACAAGCGTTCACTCTTCCATAGGAAATACACCTTTCAACCTTGTCTATGGCACCGAGGCTATCCTACTGCATTTAGAGTTAGAAATCCCCACACCACAGATAGCTCTTCAAGGTCTTGTTGATAATGACACCTATGCGGAACAATGATTACACCAGCTTGAAATGGTTGATGAATGGTGCATCAACGCAGGCCTACACTAAACAATTACAATGTAAACATGATATTGGTGTCATTCCTCAGATATTTGACAAAGGTGATTTGGTTCTATATGAAAATCAATGTAACTCTACTGTCGATTATTCTTGCAAAGGAAAGTTTAGTCCTAATTGAGTAGGCCCCTATACGGTAAATATGAATTATAGATTTGGTGCTTATACCTTAATCGAACGCAATGGAAATCCCCTTAAAGACTCCATTAATGCCACACATTTGCATCAATATTATGTCTAATCCCCTTTTCGAATGGTATGAATTATAGAGCAGTGTTGTTAAAGCTATTGGATTCTATCCTATATGCTTTCTCATTTCTTCATTCTTGACAAATCATTATGCATGTTTCCTAAACACTAAAGTGATTATTTGATTCATTATATAATTGCTTTAAATTTCATACTATTCAATATTCCCTCTTGTGTGTTATGTTGCTTTACCATCATAAGTCCATAACATACCTAGTCTTTATGTTGTATCTAATAGAAATTCTACTACGTTTTTCAAATTAGATCACATAAATCTTATTAAAAGATGTAGACATTAGTTAAGTAATCCTATTGAATTAATCACAATGTTATTTCACATTCACACATTAAATTACAAAATGTAACATCAAAATGCATATATATATATATATATATCAAAAGTTTTTCTATACATATCATCATAATCTACAATGTCACTGAGGACTGTGATTACTAGATCGCTCGGGATCTGGTACTCATGTTGCATCAATAGTAGGATGATGAGAGATGGTCATGCATGATTTTGATAGCGATCTATTGAATCTGGGCATAATCTCCATCCCCTCCATTCATGCAAGTGTCACCTGATGCTCTTGTGCTATCTGATCCATCTCTGCCTGTAGCCTGCTACCTCTTTCTCTAATCTCTCAACCTCTATTGGAGTCTGTGACGACTATGCCTGTGGTGTAGTCCTAGCTTGGCGAACCAATCTCCTCAGGCCCTCACATGCTACTCATAGTTTTGTGAAGGGTCTCAATGACTCTAGATCTCACTCCATAATAGGTGGGGGAACATAATCTGAGTCTATATCCTTGTCGTCGAACAACGTCAACACTATCTCCACAACCGCCTAATGGTAGAGCTCTGGCCAATCCTATGTGGGTCCTACAAAATGGAAAAAAAATTAGTTAGTACAAATCATTATATATATATACATAAAAAAAAACCACCAATATATAAAATACATGTATCAAAATTAAATATCATCACCTATATCTCACGTAGGAGGAGCTATATCAACCTTATCCTAAGTAGGGGTCATGGATGATGTGCTAGCTTCTCCTCGGCTATGAGTACTGGTGCCTATCATTGCCACTGCCTACGATCTAGTCATATGGACGAGTGAGGTCTCTCCGAAATCATATCATCCCCCAACTATCACATCATCACTCTTACTCAAGGGTGGCTCCTCATCCCCATCCTCCTCCTCCTCTCCCTCCTATCCATCATAGTCCTCATCAATAATGTCGATAAAGATATATGTAGCCCTGTAGTGTATCTCCTTGGATCTATCATCTCTCTTATCCCCCTCATCTTGTATTAGTCCTACATCCCCTATTGGCTCATCCATTGAAAACACCAGAGCTAGTCATGATGTTATTCACCACTTCTCATGATCCCAAGTGGCACCAACGTCGTCTGCATCAAAGATCAGTGGTTGATCATGATCATAATAGTCAGAGTCACTCTGGATGACATCGTCTAGAGTAAACCTTGTTGTATCACCTAGCCTCCAGGCACTCTAAACAAATCTCCTAAAATATGACCATGCTTGGGGTGGTCTTTGAACCTATCCAAACTTGGTCATAGTAGAAGGGACACACTATGTGATCATGTCACCCAATCAAAAATATATCCATCTCTAGTCTCCTCATTTGTCTAGTATGATCTGACCACTGTAGCACAAGTTGATATGGTCTCCACAAGATATCATCCTCCCCTAGTCAATCCAAACTCACCCTCCAAAAGTGTAAATCCCCATACTGCCATAACTGTCAACGAGGATAGCCAAAGGCTCGAGGATACCCTACTATTGGTAGACATGGGATGCTAGTAGGCCTAGTGCATGTGATATGCTACAAGCACTAAACCTATAGCAGTGTACAGTCTACCATTCTATCTAGCTCTATAGATACAAATCACCCACAATCATAATATAAGTGTCCTAGGATGCACCATCCCCAAACATACATTGTCTTGTGCTCTGTCATCTCTCATATCAGGTGCACTATCCCACCCTCGAGGTGTGCTGCTCATCCATCTAGGAGGAGAACCAACATGATAGTGTGCATCATGATCTTCCTCACCACTGGCACTCGTGAATACAATAGTAGTTCCAGATCAATCCATCCCAAAAATCTATCATCATGAACTAGTCTATTAAGGCAATACTACATGTCTACCAGCTGCACATGGAAGGACCTACCCCTTTGGAGGTGCACTCACTCCACCAAAATAGGGACTCATAGTATCTAGTGTACATCCTCTAGTGTGATGGTCATCTCTCCTATCGGAAGCTAAAAGTTGCAAGTATCCATGTTCCAACATTCACACAATGCCATCAACATAAGATCATGGTACCTCATGGGGGGCATGAGGTACACCCAATAAATACCTACCTCTTGTAGGTGCTTTGTATCCATTGCTGACAAAGCATGGGCTAGGTCTCTCAAAAAACTCAACGGTCTCCCACCGAGATGTTGACGAGATCGTGTGGATACCTATCAAAATCATAAAAATATATGCTCTAAATAATCTAACATCTTCAATTTGACTCTAATTCATCATGCAAGTGTCCTAATTTTGTTCTAGTTTTCTTTTTCTAATTCCCTAGACACTTTAGAACCCTTTTGGGATGCTTTGTGAAAAATTGGGACACTTTGCGAACAAAAGGGACACTTTGCCAATAAAAGGGACACTTTTCCAACAAAACAAACACTTTGCAAAAAAAGGGACACTTTGAGAACTTTTTTTCTAGGACCCTAAATTAACCTAAATATGCATATAATTCATCCCATAATTGAAAAATAGCAAAGAAAAGGTACCAGAATTGACTCACCTCGTGGTGTCGCTCATTGCTTGCCACCTAGTTGTACAATGCATCCAATCTCGCAGGTGTGAATTCACGTGTGCTCAACATATTTCACTATCTCCTCGTCACTCTCATGTTACAAAAGGTAAATGAACAAGTAAGTGAAAAGTTAAACAATTTTCATTCCTTTTACTCTATCTCATTTTTCATATAAGCACATTTGTACTTTTAGCATGTTAGACCTTTTAGTGTGCTTTTCATTGAAACCAACATACTGGGTGCTAATGAACTCTAATTTTGGTGTCATTTTTTGCGTAAAACTCATGTTTCCATGCCCTACATCATCACTTACCTATCATTATGTGGCATGGTACTTGGAAATTCCCTTCGATATGCATTTCCTCATTCGATGTGGCTAGATTGCTACCTTGATTCCACCTTCATAAGGCAAGTGGAATCAAGGGGGGGCATGAATCTACCCTTGAAGTTGATCTCTAGGAATTAGATAAGAGGTTTTTTGGACTTCTAATGAATTTTTGTTTCAGGATGAGGTTCCTAACATGGTGGTTTTGTAGATAACTACATTGGAGGCTTCATTCTCGCACCTTTGAAATGTGTACCCTTTTATGAAAATAAAGTGCATTGTTTGGATTCCTTTAGCTTACATATGCACGTAGAGTCATATGGGCACTAAAGTGGGGGATACATGTGTTGCTAAAAATTGTATACCTTTGAAGAAAAGGACATTTTTTTGCCTAATTTGGTCCTACTTTAGGTACCCTTGCATCAATCACCCTCCTAAAACAACATTTATAGGCCCCCAAGGCTCATTATTCTTGACTTTGAGGCCTATTTTACCTAAGGAATTATACAATCCTTGACAAACAACATCAAAATAATTCAAATATCACCAATCCCACATCAAAAACCCCTAGTGGAACTAGGTCACCCAACTTGGTGACCTAGTCCTTTTTAGGGATTTTTGCATTTTGAGCGGGAAAATGTCTATCTTGCTAAAAATTACTGACAATTAGGTAGTGTTTCTTATAAATACATGTTTTTAGGTCATTTTTCTCTCTCTTGGTCATTTTTCACAAGCAACTTCAAGAATCAAGTGCAAAAAATCTTTCTCAAGAAGATTCATCTATTTTCTACAACAAAGTTAAAGCTTTGGACAACAAACTAGGGCTTTTTGTAGGTCTTCAAGCTCACTTCTCTCTCAAGATGTCACATTGCCAAAGATTGATCATGGATGCCTATGGAGAATCATGGAGAAATCTAGGTTGAGGAGGTACAACTAGCCACCAAATCACACCTAAAGACTTGTTTTCAAAGTGATTCCATCTTCCATTTTTTCTCTATCTTCAAATTTAAGGTTTGCATCCCACTTGCATTCCATTTACATTCACTTTTAATGTTTTAGGGTTTCTTAAATTTAAGTCTTGAATCATTCAGTCTCTTGCTTGCTTCTTATTCTAGCACATTAGAATAGGGTTTTGCCTTATTTTAGGTTTTCCTAGTTCTAGACACACTTAGGGCTAAGGTTTATGTATATTTCTATCTCTTTCAAAGTTTAAATATAAACTAAGGGTTTGACCAACATGAACCCCACATTAGAAACCAAAATATACTTTATTTTGTATGTGATTTTGTGGATCTAAGTTTGGATTTCAGTGGAGAAGCAAAGTGCAGACCATAGACCTTTGTATTTGTTAGAAACCAAGATCACCTGCATGCAATCACTTGTCACATGCAAAAGACATGCAAAACCAAAAAAGATGTTCTGTAAACCTCAAAGTAAAAATGCATTATTAGAATCTCTGTTATTACAAAGAGATCAATCCTTATGAAGGAGATCAAGAAACCCTAAAAGGGAAACCCTAAATGAAACCCTAGTGTGCACACTTAATAATTAATAAATAATTATTAATGTGCCTAAGTTTAGCTTAAGCAACTAAAGGAATAAGTGACTTAATTAATTAACCAGTATGATATAATTAATTAAGCATAATAACTTATTACTCTAACACCCCCCTTTAAGATGAACTTAGGAAGAAGCTAAAACACTAGAAGAAGATGCATGCAAGAAAAGATGGGTCTTGACAACTAGGACTGATCAGGTACTCATTTACAAATGCAAGAAAGAGGTAGAGGAGGAAAACCCAGTGGGACAAAACCCCCTTACAATGAGATGACATGCTGCAAAGAAGCATTGGAAGAAATCTGTAGACTAACACTGGAACCGAAATCTGGCAAGCAAGGAAAGATACTTCTATCTACTACTGAAACTGGATGAGAGTCACTGATTGACTCAAGGAATCATGATAAAAGCAACAACAGACCCGATGCCTTGGAACACTCAAAAACTCCAAACTAGAACAACCCTGGAATCTATGAAGTTTCAGTCGATTATTGAACGATGTATCACTGAAAATGAAGTGCAAAGATGCAAGTTGCACTCTCCCAACTGTCAAAATATCCAAATAATCTCCAAAGCACCCATCAGGCCAAATCTGGAATAATGATAAAACTGGGATAGATACAAAAAAAAGTGGATGGACAGCAACATAGAGCTCCTCAATACCTTTCCAACGCCACAAAGATAGCGAAAATCAAAGATCATGGCAAAAAGTTATGAGCTCAAAAGCATAAAATAAACATCTGACTTCAAACAGAAATAAATGCAGTAAAATAGGAAAATACTATAAAATAAATTGTACCATAGGATAGTGCTCGGAACCAAATTTCTGGCAATATCTCGTTTGCCCAATTTTGATACCATATGCCCAAGTTATGCCAAAAAGAAAAAACATGCTCCTTTAGGGAAAATTAGGGTTAGGAGGGGGCAAAGAAGTCGTACGGATGTTGACGTCATGCTGACATCAGCAATCTCCGAGTGTAAATTTGATGGCCATCTGGTTCTCGCTGCAAAAAATTGGCCCTCTACAAAAAACATTTGGGCCCTTGGTCACCCATGTGACCAAAGGCGCATGGCAGGGGGCTTGGTCATCCGGCGGCTGGGCACGAAGCCCCTAGTCATTGATATGACCAAGGGGTTTCGACAGGAGGTGGCCGGGGGCTGAGCACATAGCTCCCAATCCCCCATAGGACTGGAGCAGGTGCAGAGGGGACCCGCAAGGGTTGTAATGGCCGGCGGCGCTGGTAGGGGGAGCCACCGGTAGCGGCGACGGGGGACCAGTGGTCGCCCGACGACGGGCTTCATCAACACTAGCGGCACGAAAAATAATGCAATTTTTTGATTTTTTTTGCATTTTTTTGGTTTTCGTGCTAGGAGAGCGTGTTGGGGAGGCCATACAACGTCCCTGGCAAAAAAATTTTTCCTCAAAAACCTACTGCTACAAAATCAACCAAACGACAGGAATTTCTAGGGTTTTGAGGCGCTGCAAATGTGATGGCGACGTCTGTTTGAGCCTATAGTGTCCTAAAAAAATGGCTACCCCCAGATCTTGTAGAATAGATGTCTGTGGAAACCCTTGCACTTGAAACTCACAAAGAGGCCATATCTTCAGATCACGAATAGGTAGCGGCAGGTATGGAGCTCTGATACCATGTTAGAAACCAAGATCACCTACATGCAATCGCCTATCAGATGAAAAAGACATGCAAAACCAAAGAAGATGTTCTGTAAACCTCAAAGTAAAAATGCATTATTAGAATCTTTGTTATTACAAAGAGATCAATCCTTGTGAAGGAGATCAAGAAACCCTAAAAGGGAAACCCTAAATGAAACCCTAGTGTGCACACTTAATAATTAATAAATAATTATTAATGTGCCTAAGTTTAGCTTAAGCAACTAAAGGAATAAGTGACTTAATTAATTAACCAGTATGATATAATTAATTAAGCATAATAACTTATTACTCTAATAGTATCCACTTTTAGTTTTCTCAAAAAGCTAAAAGAGACTAGGTCACCAATAGTGGTGACCTATTCCCACTATCTAGAGGTTTCTATATATTTTTTTTGTATATTTGAGCACCTAGTTGGTTGGAATGGAGCCCAAAGCAATTTACTAGAAAAGGGACTAGGTCGTCTAGCTGGGCATAAGTGTCCAAGTAAACATAAAACTCTGATTTTCCTATTTTTTAGGGGCTTCTACAATTTCTACTTTGGCTCTCATCAATTTCTAGGTGCACTTGTCTAATTTGTTAAGTCATTTTATCTTATATAGCTCTATCTTTCTTTGTTGCATAACATCATGTGTTTTCAAGCAATATAGTTTTGATTAGCTTGCAGGCAATACTTAGTTTCATTTATTAGATCATAGCAGTGAGAATATTTCACATAAGAATTTCAACACTCTTCAACCCTAATATTGAATGAATCACAAGATTTATGTTCCCACAAAGGAAAATCTCCATACTTCTAGGTGAAAAACCCTAAAAAGCCTTAGGGGACCCATTCCTTTACTCCCACCCAAAAACTTAAATTTTGTGGTTTAGTACCTTTCCATGATGATTGATCTTGAGTTTTTTCAGCAATGGAGGAAGATTTAGGCCTTAAATTATTTGGATAGATGTCTTGATGACTTAGAATGCTCAAACCCTAGCTTGCTTGAGAAGAGTGATGAAGAGAAGGAGATAAATGACAATAGAAGGAGAGGACTAGAATTTAGGGTGAAAATGAGGAGAAAAACCCTTATTTATACATGTTGTACCCTACTTTATCAAAAATAACATATCACAGGCTAACCTTAGGGTTTATGAGACAATATCCCATTAGAATTTTGAGTTAAATTTGATTTTAATGCCAAATGGGACTGTCACCCAGGCCAACCTTAGGGTTTAGGAGACAATATCCCACCAAAATTTTGAGTTAAATTTATTTTTTATGCCAAATGGGACTAAGTCATCCAAGGTGGCGACTTAGTCCACCTGGGCAATTTTGAGTGGTTGTCAGGAATTAAGATGTGATTAATGATGTTTGTTGGGATTGTCTTCCAAAACAGACTTAATTTGGGACCTATAAGTGTATTAAGAGGTCATTATGTCATAAAAATGGTTTATTTATTAATGAAAAGCCTAGGAAAGTGTTAGAGTTTGTTTCAACTCTTTACAACACTTTGGAATGAGGATTGGAAAGGGGTTATTTAGATGAATTATAATGAAAGGGTCTTAGAAAAGTGTGAAAGTGGGTTACAACACTTCACAACACTTGTGCAAGACACCTTAGAATTCTTATTGATTCACGGGTGTTCAAGACCTAATGTGAATGTGTTGGCCACATTGCAACATTAAATCTTAGCAAAACTAGGCCAAAAACCATAAGATAGGCCCAAATGAGTTAAAAGTGTCAAGGCTACACTTTTTTGTGACAAATTTAGCCCCCACTTTAGTGAGAGGATGAAATTTCTTCAAACTCACACTAAAGTAGCCAAGTGGTGCAGATGGTGAATAATGAGAAAGATGAAGGAGGTGGCCAAGCCCCCAAGATTCAAGATCCTAAGTCAAATTGACATAAGTGCAAGAGGTCACATTCAATGGTGAATGATATGCAGAAAAACAAGATACATGATCATACAATGACAATAACTAGAAGGAAGAGAAGAAGGAAAGTAAAAAGGTGGATCAAGCTTTGATCGTTTGTCCAACTAGTTGTGGATCAGGTCTAGGTTGTTTGTCCAAAAACATGTTTACTCACTCTAGGGTGACCAAACTCTTAGTTGTCTGCTAGGTGAGAAGGCCCAAAAGGTGAGAAACATAAACTCAAGGCTGGTATGCACTCACACACATACAGTTGTCAATGGGGAAATTCATGCCACTGGTTAGGCTTCCCACTCAAACCATACCAAATTTATACCTCCTGATAACTTCGATAAGGTGCCATAAAAAAAAAGTTTTTGTAAATTATGTAAGGAATGTTCAAAGGGATTTTTCTTAGTTTGTACAATGTCTCATCTCGAGGAACATCATGCGTAATGTCACCAAGAGAGGAAAAGTGAAAATGGTCTCATCTTGTTTGTAAGAGAGGATATAAGTGCAATGTCTCATCTTGAGCAACATTGTACCTAATGTTTCCAAGAGAGGGAATCACAAGAAAAAGAAAATTGTGTGTAGTGAAATGTGAGTGTCGATGTATGTGCCCACTTTAAAGTAGTTGCTAACACCATTACTATGAGAAATTTGTTTAAAGTAGAAGAAGAGGAATACATGAGAGCTTATTCGGAAAGCCCTATGCCAAGTCATATGTTTTCGATAATCTACATCATGGAAAGGATAGTATGTAACATGCAAGTCAACTTAAGACATGTTTTCCACATCCCAAGATTTCTCTTATATGTTCATGAAATATTAATGATTAGTCAAAAGAGACAATGAAAAGTGACATACAAGGACAAGGCTAACTAACCCCTTGCCCCCACTTCGTGTAGGACAAGAGTGAGCAACCAAGATTGATGAGATGTAAGGTAGAGTGAAAATGAGTATGAATTAGAGGAATGTTTAGCCCCCACTTAAGGGAGAGTAGAAAACTCCTTAAGATGTTGAATTTTACTACCCAAGGCCTTACATTCATGAGTAGAATGAATGTCAACTCTATGATAGGAACAAAAGGAATTCTTGTAATATAATTTCATTCGAGTTCACGAAGGAAGGGAGATCAAGTGATCTTGGAAGAGTCTTGACAAGATACCCTCTTGATCAAAGGTAGAATGTGTTACTTTATCTTGTAAGAAAGAAGTGTCTTACTTAGTATAGGATGCCATACCAACGTAAGGCTCTAGAGATTTTGATTTTTTGTACGCTCTATTGGAGGAGTATGTGAAATCCAAATCAGTAGTGGGTTTTAGGATGATATTGACATTAAGAAATGTTGTCTTTGTTGGTTTCAATTGTTGCAAAGGATCACTTTTTAGATCACTAGTGTCCATCAGGTCAGGAGGCACTAGTGTTGAAGGTGGTTTAGAGGAATTTTGGGATAGTGTTGATGTTGGATGAAGGCTTGGTGAATTCTATCAAAGGACAATAACCAAGAGCATGATTCATTGTTTGCATGTTAGGCTTGATAGGGACAGAGATACCTTGTTCTCTAGCACCACATCCTTTTCCACTATATCCAAGTTGTTTCATAAGCTCATAGCCTTTTCTATAAAGTTGTTAAATTATTTCTTTGGGATTAGGTGGTTGTTCATTTTTTTCTTCTTTGTCTAACGTAGTTGAGGTGGATGTTTGTGAAGGATCCATGGAGTCTCGTGTTGACTAGACTATGGTTCCCTTTTCAGAGTCTTTGTTTATGATCTTTTATTCTCCCATTAATGGAGATGTGGAGTCTAAGAAGCCCCAATCATCATCTAAGAGCTTTATGATTCACTCAATATGTTGTTCTTTATTTATTTGTTGTGTGGGTTCCACTTGTGTGTGGTTGGTTTTTAGGTGTTTAAATGATTTGGTTTGTGTTTCTGAATGTTCAAGCAAATGTTAGGTTCAGGGTTGGTGTCAAGTGTGTGCACTTTATTGTTGATGTACTTCATCTTACTATGAAGAGAAGAAGGCACCTCATTCATTACATGAATCCACGACGTCCCTAAGAGAATATTATATGAAAGTTCATGAGGCATAACATGGATTTTTATTTCCAATGTGGTCATCCCAACTGTAAGAGGTATAGTGATCATACCGAGTGGTTACTTTGTGGGACTGAATATGCAAAAATCACTGAAAGGTATGTCTAGTGGGACTAATTCACCAATTAGAGAACCTTGACTAATTCCAATGCGTCACATTTACATTTTATGTCCAATTCAAATTCATGCAAGCCTATCTCCACTTTTTCCTAATTCTTCAATAGGTCTCCAAAGGATTTCTTATTCTAAATTCTATCCTATCTACTAACTTCGTTTAATTTTTTATACAAGATGTGCCTTTTACATCCCTTATTATTTATCCTCTACTAACCTTTCAAAATATAAGTGAAATCTAGGTGTTTGTACCAAAAATATTTCATCTTTAAAGGAATACCTATGGGCTTGACTATTTTGTTCATAGAGAGTGAAATGGTCTAGTGGTTGGAGCTCCATAATGTAAGACTTCTTAAACAAAATTGTCCAAACTCATAAATTAGTTTGAATCGACAAAAAATGCATCACGTTTTCTCTTGATATTTTTTTCTTCTATTATTTTATTATTCCAATGAACTATCCAACCTTAACACTAATTTCAATGAATTTCAATCCTTCACACAACATCATAAAGGCCAATGAACCCTAATTATTAAGGAACCTACCCCCATCTTCTCATTAGGGGATAACACAACATTAAAATTTGCTTTGAAAATTTTAGCTCTAATTTTTTTGAGATACTAGCAAACCTCCAATATATCTCTTTCTAGATTGGGGCCATAGATATTTGAGATATTAATTCCTCATTATTCCTAATATTATTACATCAATAAAAATTACAAAAAATCTTAGCTTCAACCATCAAACCAAGGACTATGTTTTTATTCCAAACTATAGCCAAACCACCAACCATTCCTATTGCATCACTAGCCACCCCTCCAGGATTCCTACAAATTATTGCTATTAAGTCAATGAGTAGATCCATAACCATATTAGTCTCATGAATCAAAATAGTGTTTAGAATCTCTACTTCAATCAATTGTTTGATTAAATGGCATTTATCTGGGCTATTAAGGCCACAAACATTATATCTCAAGATCTTAATGACCTCCTATGTTTATGGAGGTGCCCACTACCATTATTAAAAAATAGCTTCATCAAGGCTTGGGTTCCATTTCTAACTTTCTCCAAGGCCTTAAGGTTTTATTTTGAATCCTCTTCCTTCTTGCCTCTACTATTAATGGCTCCACAATCTAAATGAATGCTATTTTTACCATCACTATTTTTAGTTCTCCTAGTTGCAATTGACCAATCATTATCCTTATCTAAATCCCTTCCTCCTTAAAAATTAGGTTCCCTATCATGTCCCTTTCAATACAAATATCAAATCAATTGTTTAGGATCAACCTTCTCTTTATTTTTAATAGAGAGGGGAACATTTTCTACATCTTATCACACCACCCTTCTACCCAAAATATCATTCCATTCAACTTTCTTCAAATCCATGGATATGATCGCCTTCATAACCCCTTCTTGTAATATATTTCCAAATCCTTTGATAGGTCTCCTACCTCCCTCTACTTTTGACTCAAGTGAGATAACTAATGTTCCCCAATTCTATTTATTATATGGATCTCTTGAAATGACTATGGTGTCATTCTTCTTTCCATTAGTGTTATTGATGAGGTATGATTGTGCCAGGCCACACACCTTCTCCCCTAAAATATTGCTCCCCTTATCATAGAATCTTAACATATGGCCCATATTTCTACAACTAAAAAATCTTATAGGAAAGCATTCATAGTTTATCTCCTATAACCTCACACCCAAAATGGAGGAAAATCTAACAACATGTCTTAGGGGTTTACTCAAGTCAACCTTCACTCATATTCATATATGGAAGAGGTATAAATCATATTAATTAGATTCATCAAAAACTATAGATATTCCCCTAATGAATTCCCAATAAGCTTGAAAACCTCATCCATTTGCAGTTCCTACAATGGCTTGTACATCCTAATCCATAAAGGTGCTTCCTTGATTAACTCAATGTGAGGGTCAAAGTTTTAATTCAAGGCTTGAGGAAATAGCCTTACATTCCCTAGAAACTAACACCCCCCTCTAATATTGTGTCTCTCTCAAATTATGATTTAAAAGTGAACTAGATGATCTCTACAATCAAAAAAAAATCTTTGGATTCATTCCATTTTAGGTTGGTGTAATTATCAATGTTTTGGATCTCCCTAAAACTTTGATATTAATATTTCCCAACACAAACCTAGAGGTGTGCTCCTTAAACTCCTTTATCATAATTGTCATTCCTAGATCAACTAGTATAATTCCCATAGCTTGGGCATCATCAAAAATTGCATCCACTCCCCTACAATCAAAATATTTGCTTGGTAACTCATGTGCAATGGATTTTTCTAAACCCTCCTCCCTCGGTACTACCATATTCTTATTAATCTCTATTTTAACCAAAAGATGAATAAATATTATATCTAAATAGATATACTTTAACTAAAAAAAATGTATATGGATATAGAATTATATTTCTTTTCAATTTTAAATAAACAATTACCATATTAATGATGGAGGAGCATCTAGGGGTACTAGCAATCTTGCATCACCAAAAATATTACTAATTTTTTTTTGTTGTTTTCAAAAGGGCCTAAGGTGTGTGGAAAACAAATATTTTAATTTACAATAATGTGATTTTCCCTTGTGGTGATTTGTAAATGCAAGTTTTTGAGGAAATATGCTAAGGTAAATGTTTCCAAGGTATTTAAATGGTGGAAATATTCCTTATGGGAATCCATTTCTTGGTGTCGACCAGTTGGGATGCATGTTCATGCCGATTCAATTGAATTCCTTGCATTCCATTGCATTTTTGTGCCACAATCTTTGCATGTTACTACATGTTTACATTTGGAGTTGTTGGGACCATCAGAGATAAATGAAGATGCAATAATTGACCAAAATTGATTGGCCATTGTTTAGGTGCCCATGTTTAGGTAATGTGAGAATTGAGTAATTTTGTTATTTTTATGATTATTTCTCCCAATGGGGTGTGATATTTCCAAGGAGGTGCTTATCTTATGGTTTTGGGAAGTTACCATTTGGTTTTCTCATTCTAAAACTTCTATATTATTGTAACGAAGATTTTGGCACCTAAATGCTTTCTTCTTTTCTAGGGGTTTTCACCTAAAAGGAGAAAGATGGGCCAAAATGCTTATGTTACATTCAAATATTATGTGTTAATGTGTGTTAGTGGGGGTATGAACATGTCTAACTATGATGTCTAAATACAATAAACTGAAAGAAATATAACTTATTAATGCTAAATCTAAAGAATGTGAAATATTGGAAAACACACTATGATATGCTAACATTAAATCAAATGACCTAAAAATGTAAACTAAAGTAAAACAGAAAGCTATAAATAAAAGAGGAATACCCATAAATGTATTGCAGACCTGGGGGAAGTTTGAAATTCTAGAAATATTGATTTTCATGCCTGGCAGGACACTTGTGCCAAGTTGGGCGACCTAGTCCATTTTTGAGGTGATTTTGGGAAACTGACTCAAAGCTTATTTCAGCCAAATGGGTGCTCAGATCCACTGAAATATATGAAAAATAGGAACTTTGGGACTAGGTCACCACAACTGGTGGGAATATCCCTTTTGTCTTTTCTAAAAATCTAAATGTGGAAACAGAGGCTCTTGATCTGCTCTTTCTGTTCCTCCAAGTGTTCGGACCAAAAAGCTTCATTTTCGCCCTGTAGGTGTCCTTTTGTGTATTTTTTTCCCTAGTTGTTGAGGAGATGCCCTAACAAGCATTCAACCCATTATTGAATGATCTCAAAACCTGCAAAACAACTCAATCTGCAAAACACACCTGCAAAGAGAGGGAAAGGGTTAGGGTTAGATATTAGGGGTTTACCTTAGTCAAACCCCTTTGATGATAATCAAATCTAAAAGAAATATAATGAAAGGAATGGATGATTGAATGATAAAGCAGTGAAAACACTTACCAAACCTTTGATGAAGATGTCTGCAACGTGCAAGAATAGCTCCAGTGGAGATGGCTCGTGAAACCTTAATGCTTGCATGCTTGATTGTGAAGAATTTGATGCTTGAGTACTTGTGAAGAGGAGTGAAGGTGAAAAATGAGCCAAGAAGAGGTCCAAATGAGTATGAAAACCCTTATTTGTACATGCTAAACCCTAATTTTCTCTAAAATGACTCATGATAGGCTGACCTTAGGGTTTTGGGGGCAAATTCCCGCAAGTTTTATGTTTTAAGTTTGAATTTTATATCTAAAAGGACTAGGTCGCCCAAAGTGGTGACCTAGTCCACTTGGGAAAATCCAAGTGGTGGTTGGGAATTTAATGATGATTAACAATTTTTATTAGTTTTTCCTCCCAAAACACACTTTAATCAGGCCTAAAAGTATATTAAGGGGACAAAATTAGCATTGAAAAGGGGTTAATTTAGGGGTGATAAGCCTAGATAAGTGTGAAAATGCATCACAACACTTTACAACACTATGTCATAAGACTTAGGAAGGTGTAAGAATTTATTATTTAGGTGAATTAAGTTGAAAGGATCTTAGAAAAGTGAGGAAATCCATTACAACACTTCGCAACACCTTAGTAAAACACCATTAGATTATTGATGAATTACAAGCTTACAAGGATGAATCAAGGTAAAACAGGCCAAAATCCAGTGGAAAAGGCCAAAATGAGTAAAAAAGTGCCAAGGTATACACTTTTTAGTGACACATTTAGCCCCCACTTTAGTGAGAGTATGAACGTTCTTAAAAGTCATAGTAAAGTAGTTGAATCATGTGTGTTGAGTGAGATCTAATGCACTGATGATAGTAAGGTGAGATGACTCATGATCAAGAGGGATGATCAAGTCCCCAGGATCAATATCCCATGGAAAAATAAACATAAGTATAGCAGATCACACAAGGAATGATGTAAAAAGTGTTAGATCGAGCTTCAACCATTTTTCCATCTAGTTGTGGATCAGATCTAGGATATTTGTTTGAAAGGAAAGGATGTACTCACTTTGGGCTGATGAGATTTTTTTTTGTTTGCCAGGTGAGAATGCAAAAAGGTGGTGAGATACATACACACGGTTGGTATGCACTCACACACAAAAAGGTGGCTATGGGGAAAGTCATGCCACTAGTTGGGCTTCTACCTCAACCATGCCAAGTTATACTTCCTGATAACTTTGATAAGGTGCCACAAAAGATAGGGGTGTGGTTCATGAGACAAGAAAAGCCTTGGATGCTTAGAACTCATGAACCAGTGCAGGATGGCACCACAAGCATGCAAGTTGTGTTATGCAAGGTGCAAAATAAAAAATGCAAAAAGGTAAAGTGAAAAAAGGGGATGTTTGAAGGAGTCTTATTTCGTTCATGTGAGGTGTTTAACTTAGGGAACATTGTCTCTAATGTCTCCAAGAGTGGACCGATCAAAGGATAAAATATTAAAAACTTAGGGGATGCAGTGTGTCGCATCAGGCCACTATGAGGAATGTAATATGCTAAGATAAGTCACTTTCATGAAGGACATTACACACAATGTCATCCACCAAGTGAGAGACTCATCGTATGAAGCGATAAGGCTACACTAAGAACAAAGAAAAATAAAATTGCAAAAGGAAATAGTGCTAGTGTATATTGATAGGTTGTCGTTATGTCCTACTACTTTAGAATAATTAAATGTCAATTGTCGACCGAGTAGTGTCCAAGGCAGTTTACAAAAGGAGATTATTCAAACAACCCATTTTATATTTTTCTTTTTCTTTTAAACTACAAAAGTTGAGACTAAACCAAATCCATTACTACTTAACTCGAAAATGATCTTACTCTAAGAAAATCAAGGAAAAATAAATTAAAAAGCATAAGACAACTAATCTAGAAAACATTACTACTAAACTAGAAAGCATGGAAACAAGTAAACTAAATAACTGGTAAACTACGAAAGCAGAAAAGTAAGGAAACAAACAATTAAGGATCTTCTAAAAAGTAAAGAAATACTATCAACTACAAAAGAAGACTTATACAAATTAAAGACAATGGTGCTCTGGAACAATTAACTAAACTCTTCAACAACTTGTTATTTTCTACTGAACAACAATTTATCCTAAGCAAAGGAAATAATTGAATCAATAAAACACTTATCTATCTAGGCTAACTCCCCTCGAGTGGCCAACTCACGGGCTACTACTTCGTCTTTAACTCACATAAACTACAAATGTTAAAATCCTCTTACGACATATAGTCACCATCATTGAATTCAATAGTTACCAATAAATAGAAATTAGATAACTCATTGCAATAGCGATTTGCAAATCCATGTAAACAACATAATGATACTTCTTCTCTGTCTCCTTTATTACTTATGAAATTAGAGTTTTATAGATAACTTTCTAACTAGATCCTAAATTTACGATGGCATGGATAGCCATTGAAAAAGTCTTCCTTAACTTAAAACTAACTTGATGTCTTTAAAGCTTCTTAAAACATGCAGAAGGCTCAAGAAGAGCCATAAAGTTTTGAACAACCGAATTAAAAGAACTAAAACTGAATCTTCGGCGCATCATCCAGGCTTCAAGGAGTGGGTTTGCAGCATTACTTTGAGGCACGTGCTGGCTAAACTTATGCAACAGCTGCATGATGACCTATTAATCCCTACAACAACACTCAAATCAACCCATTAAACCCACTTTGGACAATTTCCTTAATTGATTAAAAAAAAGAAAGAAAGCACATTTTTTCTTAAAATAAGTAATTACTTCTTCTAAAGTTTAATAAATTGGCACATGCTTAGGATTGAATTAGCAAGAATGAGCTTTCCAAATTTTATTATGATGAGGTTATTTTCACTTCATCATTTCCTCCCCTACCTAATTTTTGGCAGGTCCTCCTTCTCCATAGTTAAATCCTTGAGTTTTATTCCATTTTTCATAAAGAGTACTGAGATCATGAGTTTCCTTGGATGATGCATCAAAAGTTTTAGAGTTATCAATAAACCCTCTATGGAACATCACATTTTCTCTCCACTCTTTAAAGATTCTATCATTCTGATATGTGGAAATATTAAAAGCCAGGGGTGGATTCAGTAGCAAGGGAGGCTTGTATCTCATTCCTATCCGCTTTGTTCTGAGTGTTTTCATGATTCTAATTAGAGCATCAACCCTTCTAAATGACCATCTGATGTTAGAGAAATAACTTCTCTTTTCTTTAAATAAGCTGGAAGAGGGGTGAACCTTTCCTCGCAAGCATGCCATGCTTTTCCAACTAATTTCTATAGATTTTCTATGAAATTTTCATAACACATCTTAAGGCTATTGTCATACCTTTTCCTCATATTTTCATTAACCAAAAGAGACAAAAATGTAGCTTTAAACCCCTTAGGCCTTGAATTTGGTGATCTAATTTGGAGACCCACTGTTTTCTCTGCCTGTAAAAATTATTTTGTTCTCTCTTCCCATTGGATTTGATTTCTCATAGTTGAGAGAAATGCCTGCAATTCTACCTCTCCCACAAATAGATTAATAAAGAAATATGTATGATTTTCTAATAACAAATCATGTAAAAAGAATTCACAAATTAAATCTGATCTTCAGGAGTTGATTCTACAAATATTTTTACAAACTCTTTTTCATTAGGCTCATAAGGTGGATCGTTATAGATCCTGAACAGTTTCCATCTCAGCCATTGTTCATTTAAAAATATTGAGTACATTCTCAATGGCCTTCTACAATTCAACAAATAGTCCATAAGTTGACAGGCATCTTGCTTCCCTCGGTAAGCTTTGTGAAATGACTCCTTTAGGAGCACCAGTTCTTTATTGAGCCTATGATTTTCAGTTTGGACATTTATGAGGAAGTAACACCGTTCCATCCATTTTATTAGTAGAGGCGAAATGCTGACTAGGAACCAATTAGTTACAACTGGTTTTGTTTGAATTGCTTTGGACTCGGTTTAGGGTCTCATAGTGCATTCCTTCAGATCCTCTTCTAGTTCAACTATTCTGCTAATAGAAGTGTTTAACTCCTCAGTCTTTATTTTCTTGTCTTCCTCGAAAGCTGAGAGCATGAGCATAAAATTCTGTTTTATTTTTCCTATTTCTACATCTTTTTGTGCAATATTCTCACTATAAGTTTTATGCTTTTCATACTGCTCTTGCACTTGTTCCTGCAACTTATAGATGTTTGAATCTTTGTCCTGCAATTGTAGCTTCAAATCTCTTATTTCCTAATCCCTTTTATTTATTATAGGAGTTTGTACAACCAACTCTTCTTTCTGCAATTCTATAAACTCATTATTTTTAGACAATTTCTAGTTTATATTTTTCTAATTTGGCACTAGCACAACTGGTTTCAATTGTTTCAACAATTTTATCTATACTGGGTGACAAATTTTCTAGCACACTGCAATCCCTTACATGTTTGTTGTCCTAAGTTCCATCATTGAAAATTTCCTCTATATGTGCAGAATGAAAATGAAATACTTCACCTGAATCCTCTCTATTTAGGGGTGTTTCATCTCCACTAGCTTGTTCTGAAATTTCTATGGGTTCTTGGGGCCTCTTAGGCTTCTTCTTTTGTGAACTTCCCTCCTTGCCCTGTATTGGGGTTTCAGAGAATTCAAAAGTCAACCGCTTACTTCTTTTGAGTGGAGGTGATTCCTGCAAAATGATAGGTGTTGGATTTTTCCTTGCTCTCTTCTTTCTTGGTTTACTTGTGTCAGAATAAACAACATGAATTTGTTCTTGCATGTCAGGGGTTTGGAATTTATCACCACAGAGGTCTGGAAAATCCTCACCAGGAGTAGTCGGATTAAGAGCTTTCGGAGATGGAGAGCGCTTAGGGGAGGTTGCTCCGGATAATGGAATAGCCTTTCGGGATGATTCCCCTAATTCTATGGTTCTTGCTATTATAGGCTTCTCCATTTTCTCTAAAAATTTCTCCCATTTCCCTTTAGATTTCTTACGGAAGTGATACTTGCAGATTAGCTAAATTAACCTGTGGTGTTTCAAGGGCCCAAACCCTATTTTATACTTCTCCATGGAAGTATTTAAGGAATCAAACAAGAATTCCGACATATTAACCCTAAGAGTTGGGTCCTCCTTTCCATGACATAGATGGGTCAACATACGAAAGGAAAGCCCTACAAACGTGGTAAGCTGACCTTCACAAGTAAAGTACCTTATTATCCATGCAACAACAGCTCCCCAGGGTTCTAATATGGAAGTTCTTTGGAACCCCTTGTTTTTCCCCCTGGTACTCACTACCACCATTGGATATGGGTCTCCTTCTCTAACAAACAATTCAACTAATTTCTGGTATGTTACTTGAGAGGTTTCTTTTATATTTATGCCTTTATGCTCTAATCCAGATAAGCGAGAAATAATCTTAGAGCTTACCTGAAAATGCTTCCCCTCAAGTACCACTTTACCATTGGTGTAGTTCTCAGCAAAGGATCTTACCAGCTTTTCATTATGACCTTTAAATTTCTTGATGAAGTCTAACCGCCTTGCTTCCTCGAACAATCTGGAGATTCTACTCAACCCCAATAATTTTTCTATTGAATCCGGCTCTGCCTTTCTTTTTCCACCCCCCATCTCTTGATTTCATACACTTGAAGAAATTCAATTCCAGCACAAAGCTCCCACATAGGTTCTTTTTGAAAATATTTCCTCTGGAATTACTTATTTGTTTTATTTCCAGCATATGCTTCAATGATTTCCAATCTGCATGGAGGTTTGCAAAAGGCTTTCCGTACAAGTGATTGATCGTCAGGTGGCATGAATTACTAATTTGGAAGTGAGGTTCATGCCAATTTATTATTCTTTATTTGAAAATAACTACCTATTTATAGAAAAAAATAATACTTACTCCCGTTCCGTGATCTCTCGAAGATCTTAATCCTCACAAATTTGATAGGATGACGTGAAGGCATTGGTTGAAATGATGATGGATTTATTATGATATGGTACATAATTCTATGGGGGACGAAGCTGTCAATGAGGAGTACGGAGTTGGGTGGCTTACCTATAACTAGATAAAAAATAGAAAGACAGATGTATTGGATATTTGGCGAAAGAATCACAAAAATTTGAAAATTTTGAAAAAGGTGGTGGAGGATAACCGAACAAGTTCCTGAGCATGTATTTTGGTCAACGCGCTTGAATGAGTCCATAAGTTCTGAAGCATCAGTGTATGGTGCGACCGAAACAAGAATGAAATGAAGGTTCCAGAGCATCGCTGAAAGATGTAGCCGGAGCATAATGAAATGAAGGGTTCCAGAGCATTGCTGAAAGATGCAACCGAAGCAGCAATGAAATGGAAAGGTTCTGGAGCATCGCTGAAATATGCAGCCAGAGCAGCAACAAAATGGAAAGGTTCTGAAGCATCACTGAAAGATGCAGCTGGAGCAGCAACAGAACGAATGGTTGAGTGACATGGTAAAGAATCTTTACAGCTTTGAACCTTAGTGTAGAATGCCTCCTCATCATGATAAGCTCAATTCAAGTTCCAGAGCATTGGTCCCATAACGTTCCAAAGCATCTTTGGAGGGTGCTCCGAAAGTTACGCTTGCTTTTTGAGAAGTCCTGCAAAAACATAATTTTTTTTAGCTAAGTCCAAAATCGACAGAAGACAAAATGAAGGGAAATATATCAACATACATGTCTCTTCTTTTTTTTAAATTTATTTTATTTAAATAGCAGCCTAACATTTTTACTGAATAGACTCTACCATGGCAGAGTCAACACATTTGACCTCACTTTGCATTTTGACCATCCTTGTAAAGTCTTCCCTGTTGATTGGCTTATGGTAAACACGTAAGCGATGACCATTAACCAATAGAGTTCATGTGTCGCCATCGATTGGCTTTAACTGAATAGTTTCATTCGAAAAGACTTCTTCAACTTCATAAGGTCCCAATCAGTGAGTTTTGAGCTTGCCCTTATGGTCTTTTTATTTAGAATCAAATAACAAGGCCCAGTCCCCATTGTGAAACTCCTTTTCCTTAATATGTTTATCATGCCATACCTTCCGTTGATGCTGAATTAGTTTAGTTTGATGAATGGCTTCTAAAATAAGTTCATCTAATTCACTCAGTTGCAAAACTCTTTCAACTTGGGCTCTTTTTAAATCTAGACCTAATTACATTGTTGTTCGTAGAGTTTGTAACTCAAACTCAACGGGAAGAAGAGGCTTCTTCCCAAAAACTAGCTCATAAGGACTGAATCGAGTCATATATTTTCAAGTAGTATTGTATGCCCATACGGATTTAGGGAGCTTCCTGGCCCAATCTTTTCTTCCAGAAGAGACTGTTTTTGTCAAAATATTTTCCAGTTCTCTATTAGTCACTTTGACTTGGCCGTTCGCTTGAGGGTGGTAAGGAGATGACTTTCTATGACTTACCTGAAAATGATTGGTAAATGCCAGAAGCACTCGAGACATGAATTGGGGTCCTTGATCAGTTACAATAGTTTGAGGGGCTCCAAATTTCAGGAAGATTTTATTATAAAGGAAGTCTACGACCTGTTCTTCCCTAGCTATTCGCAAGACTTGAACTTCTGCCCTCTTTGTCAGGTAGTCAGTGCAAACCAGTATGTACTCCTTCCCTTGAGAAGAAGGTTCTATGGGTTCGATGAAATATAAACCCCATTTTTCAAATGGTTCAAGGACTACCTGAGGCTGCAACGACATCTCTAAAGAAGCAGTTGGTCTTCCTACCCTCTGAAATTCATCACAATGATGCACATAGTTCTTAATGTCTTTGTGCATTGAGGGCCAATAGTATCCGAAACCTAGGACTTTGTGGGAAGTTCTCTTTGCAGAATAATGTCTTCCCGATGGGTCATCATGATAGGCCCTCAAAATGATGTATGTTTCATCAGCTCTTATACATCTCCTCAAAATCATGTCAGGACCACAATGAAATAACATTCCATGAATCGACTTGAACAGGGAACTCTCCTTGATTAGTCGCTTCTTTTGCTTAGATGTGAATCTAGGAGGTATCTTAGATGCAGCTAAATAGTTAGTGATATCTGCAAACTAAGGTGATTTCATAGAAACCGCAAATAGATTTTCATCTGGAAAATCATCTTGCACAGGGGTAATGTCATCTTTTTCATGTTTGATTCGTGATAGAAAATTGGCTACCACATTATATTTTCCTAGTTTATCAAGAATTGTGGAATTAAACTCTTGAAGAATTAATAGCCATCTCATGATTTGACCATTTACCACAGGTTTGTTCATTAGGTACTTCACAACCGAGTGATCCGTGTAAACTGTGACCTTATACCCTGTAATATAATGACGAAATTTCTTGATAGCATGAACAACAACCAGTAATTTTTTTTTGTTGTTGTATAATTATTTTCTACTGCAGTAAGATTTTTTCTGATAAAATATATAGCATACTTCCTTCCGTTCTCATCTTCTTGTCCCAGAACTGCTTCGATAGCCTCGTCAAAAGCATCAACATAGATATGAAAGGGAATAATCTAGTTTGGCCCTCTCAGAAAAGGAGCAGAGACAAGTTTTTCTTTGATTGCTTCAAATGATTGCTGACACTCAGATGTCCAGACAAACTCTACTTCCTTCTGTAGAAGAGAGAACATAGGAGCTACAAGTTTACTAAAGCCTTCAATGAATCTTCTATAGTAACCAGCATGTCCAAGAAAAATTCTTACATCTGTCTGAGTTTGAGGAGTTTTCAATTGTTGGATGACTTCAATTTTCTTAGGGTCTACCTTTATTCCTTCTGAGGAAATATGATGACCCAAGACTATTCCTTGCTCGACCATTATTAAGCATTTCTCATGGCTAAGGGATAGTCCATTTTCCTCACAAACTTGCAGAACTCGATCTAGGTTCTGAAGAGCTTCATCATAGTTTGATCCATAGATTGTAAATCATCCATATAAACCTCTACACAGTCATTAACAAGAGCATAACATATAGCAAGAACAACTCTTTGGAAGGTTGTTGGAGCATTGCATAGTCCAAAAAGAAGCACCCTATATGCAAATGTGCCCCAAGGGCAAGTAAACGTGGTTTTTTCTTGGTCTTCTAGAGCAACCTGTATTTGATTATAACCACTAAATCCATCCAAAAAGGAGAAATAATTCCTCCCAACCAAGTTGTCTAGGACCTAATCAACAAATGGTAAGGGAAAATAGTCTCTATAAGTGGCTTTATTAAGTTCTCGATAGTCTACATAGATTGTCCACTTCCCATTTTTCTTTGGGACTACCACCATAGGTGATACCCATTTACTATCAAAGATTGGATAAATAAATCTAGCATGAAGGAGTTTCTCAATCTCAATTTTGACCAAATCCTTTAATGCAGGATTGAGTCTCCTTTGTGGCTAGCGAACAAGTCTTATATTGATATCACTATAAATATGATGATTACAAACACTTGGGTGAATTGCCCTCATGTCTGTATAATCTTAAGAAAAAGCTTTGGATCTTTGTACCAACATATTAAACAACTTATCCTCTTGAGTTTCTGTCAACCAACTACTGATATTCAAGGTTTTTCTTGGTAATAGCATTATCGATTTTGTTCCAAGATGAACCACGGTTACAATATACATAGGTTGTAACAACGTATTAAGAGGACAACTATGAGGTACCAGTTGGTGAAACCTTGTGATATCCTCATAGAAATGACTTGTTCTGGGAATCATATTTGCTAAGGGACATGACATTCCCATTGTAGTGTAACTATGCTCTTTTCCACTTATATCAATTGGCTATCCAAAAATTCTTAGAGCATCTACCATTTCTTCCTCATTCTGGGTTATAGCAAGGCATGCTATCTGGTTTACTAACTCTTCTTCTAGTTCTTCCCCATGTTGTCTAATTACCACCATGGCTAGGGAGGCTAAACTGTCTGAACCATTAGATTTCTCAGGTTCATCAACCCAAACTTTTTCATGTTTAGTAGGCTTAGTAGGGGGATATAAGTGTAGGAGTTGAAAAAATACAACACCACAAACCCTGAAGATCACCTGCATGCAAATAATCTATCACAAAAGAAGAGATGGAGACAAACAAGCAAGGGTTCTCTGAAAACTGAAAATGTATATATCAGAGAGAATGAGAGAATGAATTGATATGAAATACAATGGGATCAATCCTTATAAAAAGGAGATCATGCAAACCCTTATAAAACCCTAATAGGATAATATTTAATAATTAATATAATTATTAAATGTCACATTATGCAAACTAACGTGAAATCTTAAGAAGGGAATAAAGGTAACTTAATCAACATAATTAAGTTAAGACCTTTACTCTAACACCCCCCCTTAAGATGAGCAACAATGCAGCTACAAACAAATGCAGAAAAACAAAGGTAACTACAATGCAAGAATGCAAACATGGGTCTCGACAACTAGGCTAGATCAGGTACCCAAATACAACCAAATCTCTGTAAAATGGAGAAATAGAGAAAACCTCATGGGAAAAAGCTCTACTCCAAAAAGAGATGCAAAAGGCCAAAAAGAAGAACATCACTGAAGCAGAAGAAGTTGTAAACAACTATCGAAAGATGACTGCTATGGTGCTGAAGAACCTCCGTTGAAGATAGGATGATCAAGAACAAGAAGAGAACAATCTGTATAAGTGCCTATACGACACTACTCAAATTAGATGGAAAACAAAGGCAAACATCTGGAATGAAGATACATATGGCACAAGAACCAATAGTCTGAAACATTTATCAACTAAGAATGGAAGATTCCTTCCAAGGCGAAACCAAGGAAGAATTAGCATGAACAGTATAATACCCCCCATAATGCTAAATTGGGAGAGCTTGACAGATCCACTAAAATGATGTGAAACACCCTATAGTGCATGAAGGAGAAGAAACATCTGAAAGTGCAAAAGAAAGCACCTGCAGCTGAAAAAGTGGTGTGCAAAACAAAGCACACATGCATGAGGTTGGAATCATAGGATCCACTATCATCGTGGAGGGACACTCACCGGACAAAGATGTGATGGAAAAACAAAGGCAAACTACACAACCCCTCATGACACTTTATAATAACAGTGCGAGTACAAAATATGGCACAACCTTATGTGCAATATCCCCAAAAGTACATGTACAATAGTGTGGCACTTTATCTCAGTGCATTTACATAAAATATAGCTAACAAATGATACTCAAAAATGTCCTCAAAGGACAAAATGTTGGAAATACATGAAGAACAGCCAAAAACAAAGCATCCCATGCAAACAAAAATTTTCCAAGAGCAAATATGTCCAGGTAATCCACTAGAGTGTGAAAACACAAATAACTGAATAAAATATACCTGGAGTGAAATCTGGAAAAAGTGCATCAATGAAACTAAAGAGCTCTGAAATACGGTTCCAACGTCACTGAGATGGTGAAAAACGGAGAAACTGATCAAAAGTTATGAGTTTGAGATTGAAAATAGCCCCTTTGTCTTCAATTTGATGTAGAATGCACCAACAGAAAAATGAAGTGATGAGACCCACACTGCTAGAAAGATGAGAAAACCAGCTTTCCGCCAATATCTCATTTGCCAAAAAATGATATCGTATGCCCAAGTTACGGCCTCTAGAATAAATCAACTCCAAAGAGGGAAAAAACCAGCGCTGGGTTAAATTTGACGGTCATACGGCCGTCGCAGCAAAAACACTAGGTTAAATTTGACGGCCAAACGACCGTCACCGTAATAGTGCAACTCGACTTATTTTGCAAAAAAAAAAAATTTATATAAAAAAAGCATGTTGATTTTTAAAAAAAAAAAAATCATTAAAAAATACATTTTTTTATTAGTAAAAAATTAAAAAAAAACAAGGGTGGGTCCCGCATGGGGCCGCCGCCTGCCAATGTGGCAGGGCAGTACCCATGTGGTACCGGCCAGTGTAGGGGGGGGTGCCCAAGGGGCCACCGCCTGTCATTACCCTTGGGTACCGGCCTGCAGGGTACCCGCAGCCGAAGCTGCAGGCCTAAGTAGGCCTTTAAACTACTTAAAAAAAATTTTAATAATTTTTTTACAATAAAAAATCGGCGGATTTTGCAGGTAAAAAAAATTATTTTTTAATGAAAATTTCGACAATAAAGCGAAACAAAAAAAATTACCAGGGATTTTTTTTCTGATTTGCGCACAGACGATGGCCGTATCCTAAGAAAATTTTGCTTCAAATTTCGACTTTGTCCAAAATGGATGAATGAACAGTCGATTTAAGGATTTTGGACCACTGCGAATGCAATGGCAAGGTCCGTGTGAGCTGAAAATGCTTCAAAATTTCAAGTATGCCCTGGATCAAGAAAACAAGCCCCAAACCTTTGAAGCTCCAAAAATCTTCAAACCAAAAACAGGAAGCAACAGGTGTAGAGCTCTAATACCATGTAGAAGTAAAGCTCTGATACTATGTAGGAGTTGAGAAAATACAACACCACAAACCTCGAAGATCACCTGCATGCAAATAACTTGTCACAAAAGAAGAGATGGAGACAAACAAGCAAGGGTTCTCTGAAAACTGAAAATGTATATATCAGAGAGAATGAGAGAATGAATTGATATGAAATACAATGGGATCAATTCTTATAAAAAGGAGATCATGCAAACCCTAATAAAACCCTAATGGAAGCCCTAATAGGATAACATTTAATAATTAATATAATTATTAAATGTCACATTATGCAAACTAACGTGAAATATTAAGAAGGGAATAAAGGTAACTTAATCAACATAATTAAGTTAAGACCTTTACTCTAATAATAAGAACAAGCATTTGCTATCCTGGCCATGCAAAATGGTCATTCCTCCTTCCCTACAATCAATCTTAGTGGAAACCATAGCTAGCCAAGGTCTTCCAAGTATTATAGGATAACTATCCTTAGGTGTAAGTGATTGAATCACCTGGAAGTTGACTAACTAATCCCATCCATCAACTTTGACAAGGACGTTTTTAATGACACCCTTCGAGATGGCTATAGAATAATTTTCCATTTGTAAGACTGTGGTTGTAGGATGTAAATCAGTTAACCCTAATTTTTCCATTACGTTCACTGTCATCACATTAATAGCTACTCCTAGATCCACTAATGCATTTGGTATTGTTACCTCATTGACTGTAATAGTTATAAGAGGACTTCCAGGATCATCATATTTCAGAGCAATAGTCTTTCCAGATAGAAAATCAGCTAAATAACCATCAATATGAATAGTGTTTATCATTTTTGGCTTCCTCCTTGGTGTTTTGATACATAAGTGTTTTATTAACTAGTTTAATTCAGGGATTTATTTTATTGCTTGTAACAAAGGAACTTCAATTTGCAACTGTTTAATCTCCTGAATTAACGTAGTTTCCATAGCCAAAGATACTTCTGGAGTATTTTCTAGAGTTATGGACTTTAAAAATTTTGGATATGGTGCCATCTTTTTCTTTCTTTGAATAGGATCCTCCTTATGTTGACTTAAGAGTAGATCCTCCTCCCCCTGAGGCAAGTCAGCAGCCCCTACCATTGAAAAAGGCTCGTTGACTTGAGGAGTAATATCCTGCTTAGATGATGTGTCTCTTGTTGGACTAATAGGCTCAGTTTCCTCTATTTCTTCAATGGTTGGTGGTTGAAGAGTTCGACCAAAATGCAACTGCACATTTCCAAAATGTATTGCATTAAGCCTAGTAACATTTTCATGTTCTGTAGAATAAATTGGCATATTTTGGCGATTATTTTTAGGATTGGGAAGCGGTTGCGCTGGAAGCTGAAGTTGATTTATTTTCTCATGTTGAGGAGGGTTCAGAGGTGGGGGTAATAGGTTTTTCTATTCATTCCTCCTTGGCTTAGTATAGAACTGATTTTGTGCCCGATTCCAGGGTACTACATGTTACAGGTACCATTGTTGTTGGGGTTGATTTGACCATTGTTGATTGCCCCATGTGTGGTTTGTCCAATTAGGTGATCTCAAAGAGGGATTTCCCCAATTAGGTTGAGGTGGAGGCGAATGATTCCAAGATGGAGTCCATTGATTATGAGCCCAATTATTTTATGGTCTCCATGTAGGATTAGGATTCTGTCCATAAGGAAAATTACCTCCTTGATGTTGGTTTAAAGCATGTATTTCTTCTTCAACCTAAATGGTTTTTTTCTTAGTATTCTTAATATCCGATAAAAGCTCATACTGGTTTGCAGGATGATTTTTCTCACACAGATGACAAACATTGAATTTATCCAAAGGACACTCACACAACAGATGTTTATTCTGACACCTTGGACAATATATTGACAAGGTCTCAGGGTTGCTGGTTTTAGCTTGTATACCATCTAGAGTGGTATTCAACTGTATGAGAATATTCGTTTTTAGATTTGCTATTTCTTCACGGAGCTTACCTATCTCATTCGACCCTTTAAAAAGATTAGTTTTGTGGATTCCTCCCCTAGTACGAGAGAAATTCTGACAAAGCTCACATATGTCTTCAAGAGTAGACACGTCACCTTTTCCCATTAAATCAAGGTTTCATCGAGCGTCATCATCAAGACCTTTAAGAAATATTGTTTTGAGAATCTCTACACTAATAGCCATTTCTCCACACCTCTTGGAGAGGAAGAGGAACCTATCGAGATAGTCCTCTAAACTCTCATCCTCATTTTGCCTTAGCTTAAATAGCTCTTCCTTGTGATCACTCACCCTACAGTAACTCTGGTATTTGTACAAGAAAACAGTCTCCATTTCTTCCCAGGATGTTATACTACCTGAACCCAATCCAATGAACTAGCGCATTGCTGAGTCCTTCAAAGTTGATGAAAAAAGCTTCAAATTTTGATTGTCGTTCTTATAATCATAAGTCTAACATAGGACTTTAAATTCAAAGAGAAATTGGTCAGGGTCTTCCGAAGGCAAGCCACGAAAGGTTGGAAGGAAACCTGGAGAAATGTTCTTCATGGCAGTATCATCATCAATGTCCAAAGTGATAGGATAGGTAAACGTTCTAGGAGGTTGAGGTTCATTGTGGTTAGGATCAGCTCACGATCTCCCATGGTGTTTAGAAGAGTGTGTTCCTCAAAAACAACTTCCTTGATATCTGGTTGTTCTGCCACTTGCTCAACAGGTAAATAATGGAAAGCCTCAGATGGAGTAGGCTCAAATAATTCTTCGAAAGTGTGGACATCTGAGCCTTGGGCTTCCCTATGTATGATAGGTACGTATTTTGGGGGAGTTTTTGGTATAAAACATCCGTGGAGGCCTCTTTTCCTAACCATGCAGAAAAGAAAGCCAACTAAGATAATTTTGGCATAAAAATGTGTTATTCAAACCGTCTCCTAATAACACTTTTAAACAAAAAGACTTTCAAAGGATTTTTAAGAAGTATCCCTAGAAATGGCACCAAAAAGTGATAGGCTGTCGTTAGGTCCTACTACTTTAGAATAATTGAATGTCAATTGTCGACCGGGTAGTGTCCAAGGCAGTTTGCAAAAGGAGATTATTCAACAACCCATTTTATATTTTCATTTTTGTTTTAAACTACAAAAGTTGAGACTAAACCAAAGCCATTACTAATTAACTCAAAAATGATCTTACTCTAAGAAAATCAAGGAGAACTAAATTAAAAAGCATAAGACAACTAATCTAGAAAACATTACTACTAAACTAGAAAGCATGGAAACAAGTAAACTAAATAACTGGTAAACTACGGAAGCAGAAAAGTAAGGAAACAAACAATTAAGCATCTTCCAAACAGTAAAGAAATACTATCAACTACAAAAGAAGACTTATACAAATTAAAGACAATGGTGCTTCGGAACAAGTAACTAAACTCTTCAAAAACTTGTTATTTTCTATTGAACAACAATTTATCTTAAGCAAAAGAAATAACTGAATCTATAAAATAATTATCTATCTAGGCTAACTCCCCTCGAGTGGCCAGCTCGCGGGCTACTACTTCATCTTTAACTCACATAAACTAAAGACGTTCATATCCTCTTACAACATATAGTCACCATCATTGAATTCAACAGTTACCAATAAACATAAATCAGATAACTCATTGCAACAGTGATTTGCAAATCCATGTAAATAGCATAACGATATTTCTTCTCTGTCTCCTTTATTACTTATGAAATTAGAGTTTTATAGATAAATTTCTGACTAGATCCTAAATTTACGATGACATGGATAGCCATTGAAAAAGTCTTCCTTAACTTAAAACTAACTTGATGTCTTTAAAGCTTCTTAAAACATGCAAAAGGCTCGAGAAGAGCCATAAAGTTTTGAACAACCGAATTAAAAGAACTAAAACTGAATCTTCGGCGCATCATCCAGGCTTCAAGGAGTGGGATCCTAGCATTACTTTGAGGCGGGTCGACCCACATAAGTGGTGAAAACTTTTGTGGAGGAAGGGAAAAGTCATTTTTTCCCTCTACACAAAGTGAAGGGGTTCAGCCGAACCAAATTGTTCACTCGAACCCCTTTGAGATGTGAGTGGAAATATTAAAATAAAGGGGTTCGAGCGAACTAGGGTTCGGTCGAACCCCCTTTAATAAGGATTTTAAAAAAAAAAACCCCGTCATTTTCCCAGACCCCGTGATTTTTTTTATTATTTTAATGTAAATAGGTTCAGCCGAACCCCTTAAAGTAGATTCAGCCGAAAGTAGGTTCGGCCGAACACCCTTTTTCCCCTATCTCCTAGAAAAAATGATTTTTTTTGTAAAAAATTGTCGTTCAAAGCTCAATTTGAAAATGAAAATGCAGAAAAATTCAGAAACCCAACTAGATAATGATAGTCCTCGGAATGAGCTATCTGTCGAATATAATTTTAATATGATTTGCTTTTATTATGTATTTTATTTTTTAGTTTTATTAAACATAGGTTTTTCACTGAAAATCAAAATCTCTAGTCTGTACATGTGGAAAAATAGCAGATTATCAAAATAATTTTTTTTTAAAATATGCTAAGGCTAGGTATTGATGTCCTTGATCCATTAAAAAAAATAAAATTGAATTTTGATTCATACAGAAAAAGTTATGTTGTATACATTCCGCCTATGTCTGAATTGCAATTGGTTTGACTTTGAAACTTGATTAAGGAAAAAAATATTCAATAAAAAACTATGAGACCAAATGAAAGTGCTAGATACCGTAGTTACAAATCTAAATTCGAAAAAATTAGAATTTTATCCTTCATACAAAAAAAGTTATGTTGTATACGGTGAGCGTTACTTTTTAAAAATGTTGTTTTCTGAAAAAAACCAGTTTTCGTGGGAGATGGAAAAAAAAGTGGAATCTGATTCCAAAAATTTTGAAAAAAATATTTTTAGAATCTAGAGACAAAATGTGATGAGACTCTAGTTTGCATCATTTTCAAATTCTTCACGGTTTAGCCACTACAAGAGCCCGAAAGTGAAGATTTAGTTGAAAATAATAATTGTAGTGTCCAGTTTGCCCAAAAATTGTAAACCACTATTGTGGGATCACCCAGCCTGCACGTGCTGGCTAAACTTCTGCAATAGCTGCATGATGACCTATTAATCCCTACAACAACACTCAAATCAACCCATTAAACCTACTTTGGACAATTTCCTCAATTGATTAAAAGAAATAAAGAAAGCATAATTTTTCTTAAAATAAGTAATTACTTCTTCTAAAGTTCAATAAATTGGCACAGGCTTAGGATTGAATTAGCAAGAATGAGCTTTCCAAATTTTATTATGATGAGGTTATTTTCACCTCATCATATGCCCCCATTTTAAAGGAATTGATACACATCATACTATGAGCAATTTCTTTAAAGTAGAAGGTATGAGGGGGTAAGTATGTCACATGCGAGCCAACTTAAGACATGTCATCCACATCCCAAGCTTGCTCTTTTATGTTCATGAGAGGTTAATGTCGAGTCAAAAGAGGCAATGACAAGTGACATATGGGGATAAGGCTACTGAACCCATTGCCCCCACTTAGTGTAGGACAAAGGTGAGCCTAGAATGTATGGTGGTATGATGCTCCTCACGAGGGATGCAAAACATGCAATAATGAGTGTGCTATGACCCTACAACTATTACATGGCAAGGAGCAGCAACTAATTTTATTTAGGTGGGTAAGGAAACAAGGTTTCGAAAAAGGTGGACTTGATAGGATACACTTTGTCATATAGGTGAGCAATTTCATTGTAACTTGGTTGATGTGAAATGTGGTGCTTAGGTGGATGAAGGATTAGAGGATGCTTAGTAGGTCCAACAGGAGAAGGGGATCCAATGGACACGTGCATATGCATAACCTCAGTGGGCTTGGGTTGATGTATCTCTAGGAAAGGGAAATTGAGTATCAAGTTTTTACCATTGCCCAAGGAAGAGATATGACTATTGCATGAAAGGAGTGCAACCATGCTATTTTCTTCCACCATGATACCTTCCAAAATAGGAGAGTTAGTAGAAGAAATACAAACAAGATATTCATTGTTTGGTTCTACATTATTGACTTCATCGCAAATAAGGGAATGATCTATGGTTGAAGTGTCTTGTTTGATAATATATGCATGATTTTCATCAAGGGGATCTTGTAAGACCATAATATATTCTTAACTAATAAGAGAGATATTAGGAGAGGGGGAAATTGGATTGTTGTGGTTATTGATGGTTGCATTCGTTTCCTCTAAGCGTAAAAGATAGAGTAACTTACCGACACCACCTTTTTCGCTTCCAACACCATAGATGAAAACCCTCCCAACAAACATAAATTTCAAACTCATTATAGGGTGAACCCACAAAAGTGGTTTACAATTGGAGTGAGGAAGGAAAAGTTGAAAAAAATGACCCCATGCCAAAAAAATTCATTTTTGGGGTTCAAACGAACCAAAAGAGGGTTTGAATGAATTAAGGTTCGAGCGAACCCATTCAATGAATTTCCCACTATTCCTGCCAAAAAACAAAGGAAGCCCTTTTTTAAAGGGGGTTCAAATGAACCTTCGTTCGAGCGAACCCCTGGGGGTTCACTCAAACCCCCCATTTCCCTCCTTCTCCCCCTCAAGTGGTAAAAAGGTCCAAAATTTTACGCTTCAAAGCTCAGGTTGAGGATGAAAATGGAGGAGACTTCACAAACCCAACTAGATGATGGTAGTCCTAGAATGAGCTATCCAATGAATATAATTTTAATATGTTTTGGTTTTATTATGTATTTGTTTTTTTAGTTTTATTAAACATAAGTCTTTCACCAAAAATCAACCTCTTTTTTCTGCACATGTGGAAAAATAGCAGATTATCAAAAAAAAAAATTAAAAAATATGAGTGCACTAGATATTGAAGTCCTTGATCCAACAAAAAAAATTCGAATTTCGATACATACAAAAAATGTTACATTGTATACGGTCCACCTATGTCTGAATTTTAATTGGTTTGACTTCAAAACTTGATTAAGGAAAAAATATTAAAAAAAAACTATGAGACCAATTAGAAGCACTAGATATCGGAGTTACAAATCTAAATTCGAAAGAATTTGAATTTTATCCCTCATGGAAAAAAAAAATATGTTGTATATAGTGAGTGTCACTCCTTAAAAATGTTGTTTGCTGAAAAAAAATAGTTTTCGAACGAGATGGAAAACGAAGTGCAATTTGATTCTAAAATTTTTGAAAAAATATATTTAGAATCTATAGACAAAATGTCACAAATCACTAGTTTGCATCATCTTCAAATTCCTAACGATTTAGCTTCTATAGGTGCTGGAAAGTGAAAATTTAGTTAGAAAAAAATATTTTAGTGTCCAGTTTGGCCAAAAATTATAAACCATTATTGTGGGATCACCCCAAACAACCCGAGCATATGAACAAACAATGCAAATACCACTTTTCATGAGAGAATTAAAACTTAATACCATAACCCACTAATGACAGTTGCACTCCAGCCTACTCACAATAAATGAGAAGACACAAATAGTAAATACAAATGTACTATTGAAGACGCCTCATGTCCCCACCAAGAGTCCCTGGAAAGAAATGACTATACAAACAAACTCATGAAATATTTTTAATAGTGAAGCTCCCTACAATAATTATTATTATTTGAAATATTTACAAAATGCCAAAACTATGAGGAAAATTACACCCACCAATTACAAACTTGTTCAAAATAAATGGATTTAATGATTTTATACTTAGACATATTCCATTTAATCACACCCAATTTTCATTTCCATTAAAAATGTTCAAGTGCAATTGCATTACATACATGCAGCCATAAATACACTTTCTCAAACAACGTTGACATATGAAAGAACAACACAAATAACACTTTGGTCAACATAATTTAAATTTCAAGCCCAAGAAATACTTCAAATATGAACAATTCTCATTTTCACCCAATAAATTGAAGTGCCCCTAGCTACTTTCATTCTTAATCATGCATAGCAAATAAATTCACATTAATGAATCACGGTGTGAAGTATTTAATTCGACAACAGACAACAACCCAAAAAAATAGCCACCAGACAAGAAAGACACTAACCCATAAAGAATACCGAAGAATAGACATAAACACAAAAAATGCAAACAACAACAAACAATAGATATTGACCCGTAAAATGCAAATATGTAAACCACTATAAAACAACAATGTAAAAGACTATAAACGCTTTCAATAGACAGATTTAATGATTTTATTCCCAAAATTAACCATAAAATGCACACATGCATAGAACTATAAAAGATATAGGAACTTATAAACGTTTCATTTTTCAATTCCAAATTCATAGACAAAAATGAAAAAATCAAAACGTAAAAGAAGAGTAACTTACATACACCACCTTTTTTGCTTCCAACACCGTAGATCAAAACCCTCCCAATAGAGACAAATTTTAGACTCATCAAACAACATGAGCATGTAACTAAACAATGCAAATACCATTTTGCACGAGAAAATTAAAACTTAACACCATATCCCACTAATGATGGTTGCACTCTAGCCTACTCACAATAAATGAGAAGATGCAAATAGTAAATGCAAATGTAATGCTCTAGACACCACGCATCCCCACGAAGAGTCTATGGCAAGACATGACTATACAAAGAAACTCATGAAATATTTCAAATAGTGAAACTCCCTACAATAATTATTATTATTTAAAATATTTACAAACTACCAAAACCACGAAGAAAATTACACCCGCCAATCACAAAATTGCAAAAACAAGAAACAAAGTTCACTTTTTCTAAATATTTCCCCTAACATAAGCCATACTTGAGTTTTATTTTCCGGTGCCATTCCCAAAACACAATTTTAATATACAAGATTGAGACGATAACATTAATTCCCTATCTTATAAAAACAAGGACTAATAAAAATAATAACACTTGAAAGAAACCTCCCCTCTCTTAAAAAAAATAGGACTTTTAAATCTTATTACAATCTTTTTATATTTACATTTTAGTAATTTTTATGTAAGGGAAGGAAAGGATAATAAACAAATAGAACTATCCTTTTTTAGAAATTCCCTAGTATTGAGGAACCTTTTTCCCTTACATAATTTCATATTTAAAATTAAAAGAAACTTTTCCTAAGAATGTGGGGATATATTCCCACCTCCTCTTTATTGTAAAAAAAAAATTGAATTTCTTCCCACTTTAAACCCCATAAACATGTATAATTTTGAATCATCGAGGTTTAATTATTTTCTGGCACATAATATACCTCCACAATTCTAGGCATTGGTATTGATACCAAGCGTAATACTCGAGGCAACATTATAATCATGAATTTACTGTTGTGCCTTAATAATATTTATGCCGAAGGCGTGTCCTATTTGAGAATAGGGGGCTGAGTTTGTCAATCGACGATGTGTGTTGCTCGAAAGGAGAGGGAATACGGTTGAACCATGCATAGCCGTCGATGATGATTAATGTAAAAAACATAGCAAAATTAAAATATTATAATTAACAAAATTTATATTAAAAAATTGAAAATAGTTAATATTTGTTTACCCCACTTCCGAATTGTCTACTTTCTTGGAGCTTTGGATGCTCCACTTGACAACTGTCTACTCTTGCTCCATATCAACATAACTATCTACTGGAAACTGTTGGCTATAGTTCCTCTTTGGGCTTTGATGGCAGTTTAGTTAGTTTAAACAAATGCATGGAATGCAGCCTGTACGAAGCCAAAGGCAGTTTTGTTGGTGTCGGGTTCTAAGATATTTTTGGTTAACAATTTAGTTTTCCAGGGACCATGTTCACCTGGCTTCACTTTTAAGGTATAAACAAATAGATTGAAGTTGATGATTCTATAGATTAGGACTATTTTTGTTTAATTCAAATAGCATTATTTGCAAATTGTAATTGCAGGTTGAAGGAACGATTGTTGCCCCTAAAGATCCAACAAAATGGAACATAACAGATATATGGTTGACATTTCAGCAACTTGAGAACTTTCAATTAAATGGTGTTGGCACCATTAATGGAGATGGAACTGCGTGGTGGGAGGGTTGCCGGCAGGAAATAGATACAAATTTTGTATATACTAGCTAATTCCCTTTTTTCTAATTCTAAGGCATTTGGGTACTTAAGAAAAAAAATTGGATATTTGAGGATTCTCATGTTTATGTATTTTTTTCTGCAGGATTCTTGTAAATTTCATCAAAAACTAGTGGTGATTATCCTGTTTTTCTGTTCTCTTGTTTGCTTAAGTTTAAAGAAAAACCTGATACAATTCTGACCATGTTTATGCTTCTACATAGGCCATCCATTTTGGTAATAGCAGTAGGGTAACTATCACCTGATTGACAATAACAAATAGCCCAAACAGATGCCGCAAGCAGCCAGCCCAAAGGGTTAGTTGCTGATTCAATCAAACTTATTAACTTTGATGCTATGAAAATTTATTTATTTGTAATTGTCTTCATTTGCCAATGCAAAGAATTGAAAAAGCTATTTTAACTGTAATCTAACTACTGTCTATAAATAATAGGTCAGCATATATTGAATTTGCTAGCAAAGAAATGGCCGAAATGGCTTTGACCATGAATGCGACTTCATTCATGTCCCGAATGCTGAAGGTAGGGTCTTCAGGATTTTAAAGATTTGTATGCTTATTCCTGTAGATTTATATGGCCGACTTTATAATCTATGCTCATTTGATGTTTATGCACAGGTTATGTGTAAAAATGCTTCAAATTTAAATGTTGAACCTTCTATTATTGCTCGGCCTCCATTACGTCACCCCTTTCCATTTCTCAGTAGGCCCTCAATGATAACTGTGTATGGAAGGGGCTTTCCAGGTACATACAGAAGGGCAGGCTATATGGCAAGGCCTTTTGGTAGTACTCACAGTTTCCAATGGAGGAGAGATAAAGCAAGCGGTGCTTCTGAAATTTCAGGAAGTTCTGGTAGTGAGGGTCCAGCAGCATCAAGCTCTGTGCCTGCAAGTGGAGGAATTCCTACTGGTCCAAGCTTTGGACAGTTCTCGAGGCCTCTTACTTATGTTCACAATGCTACAAAACCATCACTTGAAAATGCTGGCCAAGCTTAGTAGTAGTGGTGCTCAGGTTAGAGTTAAATATTTTACACTGGTTGAATGAGGAGATGCTAGAGATTACTGCTCTTTTCAAATCACATATCTTGAAGACTTTAGCAAGAAATATGCCACAGGATAATGTTGCAAGAGTTCTATTTTCATAAGAAAATACTTCAATTTCTTGACTGGAAAAACAAAAGATAATGGTGCATACGGCTATCATGGTCGAAGAGTTTGTGCAAAGAAGCTGAAGGTGGATCTTTTGGAATTGCACAATTATTATCCAGGCCAATCGAGGTTTGAGCTAGAGTTGTAAGACATGCAGTGTAATGAAAAAAATATAAAAAGCATGCTTTCATGGCAAGGTTCGAAATAATTTTGCTGTGTATGGTATTTAACATTTTTGGATGACTTTGTTTAGCTATTTTGGTTGGACATCATCGAATCTGCCCTGTAGTATTATTGTGTTATATAATAATATGTATAATATTATGCAATAGGGATCTTTTGTCCATAACCGTTGATCTGTTCATCTTCTTGATGTTAGTTTCTAATTAAGTAGGATCTTGTGACATGAAAATAAGAATACATTTAGTTTAACTAGCAATCGAAGAGGTTTGGAAGGTCAATCGAGATAAATTTTGGTCAATTTTTTTTGCATAAATTTATGCAATACATGAGGTGAATTGGTAGGTCATTTAGAAATTGATGTTGTTTGTGCAGCATAGATTAATCAACATAAATATATAGAGTGAGATAAAAATATAAATATAAATATAGAAGGCAATATATAGAGAGAGTTAGAAAGATGATGAGATATAGGGATAGAGGGATAGAGAGATAATTAGATAGAGAAAGAGAAAAATAGATATAGATATAGAGGTCTATGAAGAGAGAGAGGGAGAGAGACGGATATGTATATAATAATAAATAATAAGTGACAAATATATAAATATTAAATATATAACATAGTTAATATAAATATATAATTTTATTATATAATGGTATTTTTAAATAATATTCAATAATTTATATAATGTTAAGTTAAAAAATTATATATAGTAATAAATAAATATATTTGAAATAAATAACAAATTTAGCTTCAAAATATAATTTGAATCTTGGTGGATTTTATAATCCCTCTTTATCTAAAAAACAAAATTAAATTGTTAAATTTATTATAAAGTAATTTAATAATACTAAATAATAAAAAATATATTATATGTATTAATTATTTTATTTTATTTTATAATATGTAATAATAGATATAAGATTTATATTGGGGTTGTGGGTCTACCTGGATTGGCTAAAGCATTCTCTTGAAGGCAAGAGGTCATGAGATTTATATAATTAAATAACATAAATTAATGATTCGACATATATTACACTAAAATATATTATATGTAATTTTTTTAATTTAATACATAATAAAATAACAATAATGAATATATATATATATATATATATATTTGAAAAAAGTGGCAAACCAATAATATATATATATATATATATATATATAATTATTATTAATGTATAACTATAATATAAAAATCTATTATACTATTAATAACTAAAATATAATATAATACAATTAATAGCATATATTGTAAATAATTATAAATAAATAAATAATGTAGATTTATGATTAATTAAATAGTATGATAATAATTTTTAAAATTTTTTTTATAGATAAGTGCTATAAAGGGGATAGCTCCCATGTACATGATAATATTTTTAAATTGGCCACCCAAGGCGCCAAAATGCCTGTCAAAAAGACCAGTGGGCTTATACCCATTAGAAGGACCCATAGATTGTTGCCAAGTAGGCACCTAATTCTTCCAGCCTTAGGGAGCTCTCAGCCGAGAGCCAGTTGTCTATCGAGTCCATGTAGTGATGGAAAGGAGTCAGGTCATTGTTCATTACCTTGACACAAAACACCTCCCAGGCCTTTGCCATGAAGACCATCTTTTTTTTTCGGCATTGCTCGAGCACTACCTCCTCCAGCTCCTCCTCATCACTAGTATCCTCTACCTCGACTTGGGAGTAATCAAGGTAAGCCCATAGTGTGCTAACCCAACCATCTGTCCCCATCTCCAAGACCGCATTAGCCACTATAGTGCGGTTAGGAATGGAAATGAAGCTATTGCATAGTACCACCACCTTCTCCTGTGAGCCAGTGACATCGACCAGAGGTTTTAGAACAACTTCGTAAATCTGTCTGTCGCATCGTTGCCTCCAAATGTAGCCACCCTAGGTCACAATGCCATGAATTGCTCTCATCACCTGGACTTGGTTAATTAGGAACAGTCTTTGACACTGGGACTCAATCCTTTCCTGGCAGTTCAGACAACTTATGCCAAAGATATGCACCATTTTCCTTTGGCTATGGCCGAAGTTCTCTCCCTTTTTAACCATGTACGAGTCAAGAATTTCTGTCATGTGATGAGGATTCACACACATTTTCTCTGATGCAGGCCGCCAAAGATGGGGAGTTCTTATTTCCAAATCAAAGCCTCTTTTTCCCATTTTTGTACTTTAGGTCGGATAGAAGCTAGCGCCAGATTTTTGCATGTGATGATGTACCTACCATATCCCTCTTGAGATTTGGTGGCTGTTTTTCTAATTCACATTCTACTATATCCTTAAGACCTTCCCAATTTTCAAGATTCGAATCTACTAATAGTCCTACCTCTTGTCAAACTCCTATATTTTCTAGGTAGTTTGCAGCCTTGTTGGCTTCTCTGTATGCTTGTCCAATCTTGTAGTTATCCAGTTTATCTAGGAGATCCTTTATCTGAGCGGCCCAACTATTAATCTGCCAACTTGGTGATGGGCCATTAATTACGACTTGGATGCATACCATTGAGTCACCCTCTATTTCCACTGATTTCATCCCTTTACGGATGCAAAGTTGTAGTCCCATCATTAGTGCCTCAAGCTCGGCTATGTTGTTAGTACAGACCCCTAGTTTTTTTAAGGCTACCCAAGCAAATTGACCATCTTGGTTTTTGATGAAGCAACCGGCCCCCACGGCGCTAGGATTCCCCTTTGCCACCCCGTCGAAGTTTAGTTTCCATGGAAGTTCCGATGGCCCCTTCCACTGGACTGTCCTTCTATTCACTTTGTCCACATCAAATGGCCCTACCTTTGGTCTTTCCAGCTTAGTCCACTCGTTTTGAATCCCTTCATCCCTTTTTGTGAAACGTGATTTTTCCCCCAGCCTTATCCTATTATTAGCCACCTCAATTATTGCTTCTTTCATCCTGTCAAGTAGTCTATCACTGTTAAGTACTTCCCCTTTAAAAGTCCTTTAATTCCTTTCTTTCCATAGGTGCAAAATTACCATTGAGGGCGCTAGGATCCATAGAACCTACCAATATCCATTTTTGTTGCCAATTGGCCAAGCATTGAGGAATTCTCTCAAACTCGCCTGTCTGGGTCCTTGTACTTGGAACATTTTTTGGAGCCAATCCCAACATGCAACTGCCATGGGACATGAAAGAAATGGGTGCTCCACATCTTCCACCTAATGTTCACACATGACACATCGAGTGGGGCCTACAACTCTAATTTTTTTTAATCTTTCCATCATTAGGCATCGTTTGTGGAAGACTACCCAGAGGAACACACCAACCTTAGGGAGAACTACTTGGTCCCAACACAATTTTTCCATCTAATCAACCCTTGCTCTGATTTCTATCTAAATTTGGTATCCTAGTTTGGCTGTGTATTCGCTCGATTTTCCACCACACCAAATAATGGTGTCCTCTTCCTTGGAGACACATACCACCCATTTGTTTAATTATTCTATGATTTCTTCCAATTTACCATGTTCTAAATGCATATTTTCTAGGTCTCTCCACTTCGCTCTCCCGCCATCCCCTGTTTCTTCCCAGTTTATATACATGGCAACTTATGTTCCCAGGTTTTCTTCAAGCTGATCCAAGTCCTGATCCAATTCAAATTGTTCCGTGAGACTCCTAAATCCATTCCATGAGACTGCCCAGAACCTTGCCTTCTTTCGTTACCGATTTTCCATGTGACATGGCTTGTGATCAATGGGTGACATTTTTTGATAAATTTCCACATGGCTGATCCTCCCTGAATATTCTAAATTATGAGTATCCTGGACGACGTCTCGTTGTCCAGGTATTTATTTTGAGCTATGGAGCACCAAATTTTTTCTGGATGACGATACATTTTCCAAATCAACTTGGCGCCCAACGCCAAGTTTTTCTTCCTGATTCCTCTTAGGCCCGCACCACCCTCTACTCTTCTCTTGCAGGAAATTTCCCAATCGATCAAGGGTATTTTCTTTACTTCTTTCGATCCTTCCCATATGAATCTCTTAAGAATTTTCTCAATGCCTTCTTCAATCTTGTTTGGGGCATCATAGCAGGTAAGTGTATAAATTGGGATTGTAGAGATAACAGACTTGGCCATCGTGATCCTACCCGCCAAAGTCAGCCATTTGTTTTTCCAGGACATCGCCCTGCTTTTACATCTGTTCACCACCTCATCCCAGTGTTTTGATCTGCCAACACCCTCAAAGATCTGGACCCCTAAAAATTTGGCAGGGAGCTTATCATTCTGAAATCCTAATAAGTTTGAGATGGCAATATGGGCCTTGGACCTAGTGTTAAAGAAGTATATTCTTGAGTTCTCCTTGCTCATTTTCTTCCCTGACTGAGCTTCATACTCCGCTAGTGTTTCTTTGATGCATCTAGCCTCTCTGGCACTTGCTTCTCCAAACAGGGTTATATCATCAAATTGTGAGTGGGTGATTGGTTCCACATTTGGTGCTGCTAAAATTCCACTCCACTCATCCATCTGTCTTTTTCTCTTGATTGTGTTGCTTAATGCCTCAGCCATGATGACAAAAAGAGATGGTCAGATGGGGTCCTCTTGACGTAGGCCATTGGTTGCCACAAAAAATCCATGAAGCGAGCCATTGACTAGTACTAAAAACCTTACTGTGGAGATGAATTACTTGATTGGTTAGCACCATTGATTGCTAAAGCCCAATCAATCCATAAATTTGAGCAAAAAATCCCACAAAACTTTGTCGTAGGCTTTTTTAACATCTAATTTGATTATACCATTCTAGCTTTATGACTTGTTTTTATCGAATGAACCACTTTGCTAATGAGTAGGATGTTGTCTAAGATCTCTCTTCCTAGCACAAAGCCATTCTATTTTGGGGATATAATTCTGCTGAGCAGCTTTTTGAGACGATTTTCCAAGACTTTAACAATAACTTTATATATTGTATTACAGAGAGAGATTGGCCTATAGTCACCAAATGACCTACATTCAACTTTTTTGGGGATAAGTGCAATTATCAAATTGTTAATGTCCTTGATGAAGCGCTTTGTATTTTTGAATTCTTCCACTATTGACCATAAATCTTTCCCAAGAAATCCCCAACAATTTTGGAAGAATATGGCTAGAAAACCATCTGGTCTCGAGGCCTTGTCTGGATGCATTTCAAAGGGAACCATCCTTACTTCATCCATTGAGACTGGTTCTTCGAGCATTGAATTTTCCTCCTCTCTCACCCTTCTTTAAATTGTCTCTAATATACTTCCTTCCCTACTGACCATTGTTGTCTCTTCTAGCATATTTTTGAAGAGCTTCACCGCTTCCAGGCCAACTTTCGAACTGCCTCACTTCATACTACCGTCCTGGGACTAGATTGTTTCCACTTTATTTGCCACCCTTCAGGCTAGGACTGAGGCATGAAGGAATTTTGAGTTCGAGTCCCCTTTATTGAGCCATACTTCTCTTGATTTGTCCCTCTAGGAGATTACTTCCTTTTTGAGTAGTTCTGCCAGTTCTGATTTTAGTTCTCTCTCTCTCAAAAACTCCTCATTCCTCATTTCGTCTAATATCACTTTCTCGTTTAGTTTCTACAATTTATTCTTGAGCCTTGAATTTTCTATAAATATATTTAGAAACTTTGTCTTGTTCCACTCCTTGAGTTTTTCCTTCAAATACTGTAATTTTTTTGCGAATTTGAAACTGATCAAGCCCTCACTTGGTATTCCTTCCACCATTTCTCTAAAAGACTCAGAAGCTTGTTCTCCTACCACCACATGTTCATGAATCTAAAGGTTAATTTTAACTATTCCAATTCTTTACTTAAGTTAAGTTTGACAGGGAAGTGATCAGATGTGGATACTGGTAATATGTGGGCTTCAATAATGGGGCAGAAGTTGCACCAATCAGGGGACATAAAAACCTATCCAACCTCTCTGAGATTGATGTGAAGTCCTTGCGTCTATTGGTCCATGTAAATGCTCCATTTGTGGTCAAGAAATCTTCTAGACCTGAGCTTGCCACAAATGATCTAAAATCGATCGTAGTTTGGGATTCCTTCCTTATTTCGCCACTTTTTTCTGATATTTCTAGGAAGGAATTGAAATCCCCACCAATGATGATGCTCGATTCTGAATGGAACTTGATGAATTCCAAAACCTCTAGCCAGAGTGCCACTTTCTCATTTGTCCCAAAAGGTCCGTAGATATTAATGAGGTAAAAGGTATGATTTAGGCCCATACTGTAAACTTCTTCCACTAGCCAGTTAGTGTGGGAACATAGCACTTTCATCGATACCACTGACTCCTTCTAGATCAACCCAATTCCCCATGAAGCTCCTTACAATTCATGAAAAAATCTAGTCCATGACTTAATGTAATTTAAAAACACTTATGCCTCATTTTGTGATAATTTGGTTTCTTGATGAATAATGATCTCGCTTGTGCATGATTGGAGGTGAAACCTAACCAGGCACCGCTTATCAGGGGCCTTTAGGCCCCTGACATTCCAGGTGGTGAGCTTCATTGCTTCGCAAGAGAGGGCATCCCTCTTTTGGTACTTAGAAATTTCTTGATGCTAGAATAGCTCCTTACTACCGCTTCTTCTTCCCTTAGTTTTTTGAAGGACTTCCTTCCTCTTGATTTTCCTTATTTGTCAATTTTTCCCATTCCCAGGTGTGTGGCTGTGGTTTTTGTTATGCTTCTCTAATCTATAGTGTCTAAATCATCCTCAGTTCTTGTTCTGAGTCTGAATGTTGTGAAGGTGATGGTACTTCCATTCTTGCTTCCTCCCTGAATATGGGTTGAGCCACCTCCTCTAGGGGACCCTCTAACTCAAGTTCCATGCAATCTCTTTGTTTTGCGCCTGACCCTGCTTCTTCCTCTTCTTTTGCAACTTTCATATCCAAAGACATCAGGCTAGGGGAAAATGGAATGATTTGCATACTAACCACTGCTTCCTTCCTTTCCTTTACTTCTTTCCTATGTTGGCCCTCTCCTAGTGTGCCTTTGCACGCCATTTCGCTATGCGATCTTGAGCCGTATCTTAGGCAAAAAATTTGTCTTCTTCCACCTCAATTTATTGGTTCCAAATTTTCCCATCCACCTGCAATTCAATTGACTGGGGGATGGTGGTAATTTTTGCGAGCTTTATCCTGGCGAATTTGTATAAGTCTCCATCAATGATCTCCATATCGATGTCAATTAGTGTCTCTAGCGTTCTTCTGATTTTCTCCAAGCATTCACCATTCCAATACTCGAATGGAAGGTTATATAAATGGATCTATATCGGACTATCATAGGGTTGGCTTTTGGTTGGATCAAAGTTGTGGCTCCAGGATTGCATGTATAGTGGGATCTTATCTTTATACCACACCCCACTATCTTTTATTCTCTTCTTAGTCTCCTCATCAACAAATACTACCACAATTTTTTTTTTTGGGAGGAATCTAAGTAAGACTTCCTTTTGCCATTTTTTTGTTATCCACTCTTTGATCATGACCCTACTAGGGTTGCCCCCAATGAAACGGAAAATGAGTGCCAGGTCCCTTAGAATTTTTGGATTGCTATTTATTTCCTACGACACATCTATCGTCAAAATTTTCTTCTCCTCCATCCCTTTAGGGTTTTGATTCTGAACCAGTTTTTGGTTCATCTTTGCTTCATTTTTCCCCTGGCTAATATTGTGATGCCTAACCTTCTTTGTGTGTGGTGGTTATTTCTTGGTGAGTTGGGGCCTGCCGCAAGTCATTCCAATCATTGTTATTGCACCGATTATCTCTGCTTGTTTCAGATGGCGTATCATGCCATGTGTGGCCTTTGGTATTTCCCTTTTGGCATTTTGTTGGTTGGTGCCAGTAATGTGGATGGCATTGGTCGATCCATTCTCCTTGAGAGAACACCCATTGGGGTCTATGAATTTCTTCCCGAAAAACTGCTTCATGGTGTGATTCCCTGATCACCTCGTTTGCCCATCTTCCCCTAGTCGCATCTTTCTGCCCTAACCCCTTCTCACCTTCCTTGGCTACCCTACCATTTTTCGTTGTCTCTGCTTCAACCGCGCTCGCACGGTTCTCCTCCATCCTTCGTTTATTTTTTATTTGTCAATAGTATGATAATAATTGTTTAATATATTATTATTTTATTAATTAATGTTGAATTACAGTAAAACAAATAATTATGAAGGTTGAGATGATTTAAAATGATTAAACAAAAATAAGAACATATAAAATATCATTACAAAATAGATATTCATATCATGTATAAATAAATATTAATAGAAACTAATATTATAATATAAATAGGTGTCACATAGATATATTTATTTGTCTTAAAAATATTATATCAATAAAATATATTCCACATAGAAAAAATTATTTTATCCATGTAATGCTTTAATAATTTCAACTTTCTATTATTGACATAATGCATTCTAATGTCAATTAGTATGTAAATTAAACTGGTAAGATCTAAGTTTAGAAGTTAATTTATTTAATATTTTGATATAGTTTATATATATTTAAAACTTACTTTTTATTTATCTAAAAGTTATTTTGATTTCCCCTACAACTATTCAAGAATATTTATTTTTAACACAATATCTCTCATTTCATCTCTCTAAAAGATTAATAAGTTAGATTTTTAATACATGAATTTAAATAATATATTATGTTAAATATATAAATATTATATGTATCAATTCTATATTATATATATTTAGTTTAAATAATATATTTTGTCAAAAATATTATGTATATAGTCTATATATTTAATAATTTTCACTACATTTCATATAATATGTAAATAATAAATATAATTTCTATACATTTTTTAGTAAATTTATTATATTTTTAAATATTAAACATATAATATATTTAATATTTTAATTAGTATTTTATATAAATTTATATTATATATTTAATAATGTATAATTTATATAAACATTAAATTTAAAACTTCTAGATATTATAATATTATATTAAAAATTATTTAAATATATAAATGCAAAGTTATTTCATAACAAGCGCTGAGAGCAACAAAGTTCATGTAGAAATTTTTAGAATAGTTTTGTTTCTATTTTTTATGTTTGTTGTGTTTTAGGAACAATTGGTCAGGATAAAGTAGTTGTCACCTAAATTTAGGAATTTGATCATTGATAGAGTCAAATTTGTCTTCCATTAGAAAATGAACCTTATAACAAAATAATTTTGCTCACTTCAAAATTATGAGATGCTTTGATTGTGCTTTCAGGCCATGAAGAAATTGCAATTTACATGTTGCCAACATTATGCAAATATTAATGAGTTCAAATATTTCCTTAACCATTCAATAATAGATAACTCATTTATAAGCCTCATAAAACTTATAATGTGAAGTGTATTGAAAAAGGCCTTGATTAAACATCGAAAACCTCAATTGAACTCATATGCTCGTTTTACTGATTGTAGAGTACTGGAAAGAATAATTGCAATAGTCATTGAACCAAGACCAAAAGGTAGAGGATTAATTGGTATTCTCTTTTAGCATTAGGATCCTGCAAAAGTGGAAGCAATAGTTTTAATTTGCTATATATTAACCATCTTTTACTTACATTTTTTTTTTGAAAAAGGAAGTTAGAAAGTGTCATACCTCTACTGCATTTAAGCCAAGCTCAATTAGTACTGCACCAGGTTTTAGCCAATCACCACGAACCAAATTTGGCACACCTACTACAACAACAAGAATATTTGCTTCATGAGTAAAATGTGTAGGAAATTTTTTATGTTTTGAGTAGCTATGGTCTACATAATTTTTTTGTAGAAACATGGTTTAAAAATTTAAATTAATACTTAAGTAAAGTTTGTCTACCGTGTTTGAAAATTTTAGAGCTATTCAATAGAATATGGGCCATATTCTGACATATCAAACATTTTTTTAAGAAGAGAAAATGCAGTCCACCCTTAATCAATGTGTATTTATTTACAAACTAAACATTTGTAATTATAAATTTATAGATATGTATTTTTTGAGATCCTTTTTCAGTTGAAAATAAAGATTACGATATTTCTTGTAGAGTATGTAAAAAGTGATCTATCAAAATTGAAATCTACCCATTTTCTCTAGAAAATTTAATTTTAAGACATTTAACTGCTATTGTTGTTGTTCCTTACCTTCAAAATAAAGTTTAAGTTGAAAGTCTAGCACAACTAATTCTCAAGCAAAAGTTTTTAGTATTTTAAATAACCATATAAAATTTTAAATTATCCTTTGTAGCTCAAATTGTGATGTTACTATTTGGATTACAAATGTTTTACCCTTAAAGAACCTTGCTCTTCATGTGAAAATTTTACTCAATATTGTGGTGGACACATCAGATACTTCAACCATAATGATTCAAGAAATTGATGATTCAAATTATTTTATTCCTTTCAAGGTGACCACACAATGCTCATGTATTTCTAGGATAGTACAATTATAAGCCTATAGTCTAGAATCATATTTTTTTACTATAGACTCATCACTGTGTGAACTATTAATTGTTTAACTTAGCCATTGATGTGTATAACCTTAGCTTCTAGATCTACTTGTCTCATTTGATTTTTTATCAACATCACTATCTCTCGATAAGTCATAACCAAATTCTAAGGCCATCTCTAGATGGGCATGCTCTCTTCCAAATATGATGAGATAGGGCATGAGTGCACTAAATGTGTTATATATACATCAACATTTTATTTGGATGATTAGAAAAACTTCAGGATATACAAATATCACACAATAAAAATATCATTAAATTATTAAAGAAATATACAACCTAAACTATTATTTTTCAATTACCTATAAAGTATACAACTTAAATTTCTTAAAAAATAATTAGATATAAGCCAAAAGATTCATAAATGTTCAAAATAAAATTTCATGCAACTTTCATATTAGTATTGATCAGTGTAGAATTTTGTGTGTTGTCACTTGTAATTAATTTATTTGGTTATTTTGAATCTTTTTAGTTTTTGGACATCATCATAATTAATAAATTTAAAACTTATCAGCTTCAAATATTTTATATTTTTAAAATTAGAATTTAGTTTAATTTTACAATATAAAAAATTTTATATGTAAAAATGAAAAAAACATACAATATAAAGAATACTTTTAAATTTAAATTTTAGTCTTTGATTATTTTGATTGCTGAATTATTTAAAAAGGAAAATGTACTTATATTTAATATTTAATTCATTTATTTTACAGTATCATTATAATTTAATTAATTATGAATTTAATAATTAAATAATAAATATTCTATGAATTTTAGAAAATAGAATTTAGTTTAATTTTAAAATGAAATTTAATTTTTGTAAATATTTTTTTGATTTGATTATTTATTTTCTTTATGATTGGTTATTCAAATTAAGAACAACACAACTCAACTCAAAAATATATAAATAAGCATGTAAAATACTTTATGATTTTTTGAATTTAGAATTTAATATGATTTTAGAAAATGAAATCATTTGGATGCAAAGAAATAAAAAATGTTGCTTATATATATATATATATATATATATTCATTTCTTAAATTATTCTCAAATTATAATTAATTATTGTTGAATTATTTTAGAAATAATATTTAGTTTTATTTAATTATTTTAAACATAGTAGAATGATCAACCATTATAGATATACCACTTCACTATTTACATTGTATGCATTGTAAATATTCCTCGGACTTTATAGATGTATAGACATATACATTAGATAGGATGTAGTTTTATTTAATTTATTTGTATTGAATAATTAATATAATTTAACTGATTATTTTTAAATATAGATAATAAATATTTTATAAATTTAATAAAATTAATTCTAAGCTTTAAAAATATTGTATTGATTTAATTTTTGTATATGATTAATAATACTTCATTTCACATATAGAAATAGAATTATGGATTTAAATAGTTATTTTTTTAATATATATTTATATATATACACACACATTGTGGTGATTTGATTGTTAATTTACAAAATGATTGGTTATTCAAATTTAAAGAACAATATACCTAATTGAAATAAATAATACAAAAGTAGGCATGCAAAATAATTTTTTATTTTTTTGAAGTTAGAATTTAATGTAATTTTAGAAAATAAAATAATTTGGATGCAAAGAAAAAATTTATTCTAAAATTATAATTAATAATTGTTGAATTATTTTAAAAATAAAATTTAGTTTTAATTTAATTTATTTGTAGTAGATAATTACTATAATTTAAATGATTATTTTCAAAACTAGATAATAAATACTATATAAATTTTAGAAATTAAAATTTAGTTTAATTTTATAATTAATTCTAAGCTTTACAAATATTGTTGTGATTTGATTAATTATTTTTTATGATTAATAATTCTAAGTCGAATTCAAGGATAAATTATTTTTTATTTTTTATGATTTATGCTTAGTTTCATTAAATCGAAGCTTAAAGAGTGGAACAAGGATAAACTCAAAAACATCTTCTCTGAAAAGGAGGAAGTGGAGTGGGAGATGGATCAAATTAATGAATTTGTTATCCAGAATGGGATGACCTTGAAGGAATATGAACGAGAGAAGGTGCTCAAAGAAAGGCATGCGGAACTGCTAGCTAGGGAAGAGTTGTTTTGGAGAGATAAGGCGAGGGAGTGTTGGCTGAAAGATGGAGACTCCAACACAAAAAAAATTCATGCAGCTACTCATGCACGCAGGGTGAGCAATAGAGTTGACAATATGGTGACTTCGGATGGTGGGGTGACGAAGGATAGAGATAGCCTGGAACGTGAAGCGGTCAGATTTTTTTCGACATTATTAGATGCTAAAGATGTCGACTCTTCCATCGACGATGATCTTCTAAGGTGTATCCCAAAGTTGGTCAGTGACGCTGACAATGAAATGCTGGTGGAACCCTTTTCTATGGAGGAGGTTCATGAAGCTACCTTTAATTTGAACCCGAAAAAGGCGCCCGGGCCGGATGGAATGCCTGCCAAGTTTTTTCAGAAATGCTGGAAGTTTGTCGGAGCGGATGTATGGAGGTTCATGGAGGACTTCGGGAAGAATCAGAGGTTTGTAAAGGATATAAACAATACCATAATTGCATTGATTCTGGAAAAACAAGTGTGCACATCATTTGCTGACTTTCGGCCTATCTCACTATGTAACACTATATATAAAATCTTGGCTAAGGCGATGGCCAATAGATTGAAAAAAACCATGAGTACAATCATAAGTGAGGAGCATAACAGATTCATTCCAGGCAAGGAAATTTTTTACAGGATTATTACCATGTTAGAAATAGTACACACAGTCACAAAAGATAGGTTGAAAGGTATGTTGATCAAGCTCGATGTAAGAAAGGCCTATGATCGTGTAAGGTGGACTTTTCTGCTCAAAGTGCTGGAGAGGTTTGGCTTGTCAAATAGGTGGAGGGAAATGTTTAGTGCCTGCATATCAACCCCCCGATATTCTATTTCAATAAATGGTTCTCTATGTGGCTTCTTTGGTGCCTCTAATGGTCTCCGCCAAGGAGACCCCCTATCCCCGTTTTTGTTTGTTATTATGGCAGAAGCTCTTGGGAGACTCATTAGCCAAGCAAAGGATGTAGGGTGGTGGAGAGGCTTGCAAGTTGCTAGGAATTTGGAGTGTGTACCTCACACCCAATTCGTGGATGACACGATGCTTTTTGGAGAAGCCATGGTAAGGGAGGCATATGTCATCAGGGGTGTGCTCGAAAGATACATTGAAGCCTCCAGATAGATAGTGAACAAAGACAATTCAGAAATATTCTTTTTTTATACAAAGATACAACTCCAATAGTGAATTGCAAAAGTGATGGGATTTTCAATTGGTTGCCTGCCTTTGAAATACCTTGGGGTACCACTGTGTTAGGGTGCGACAAAACCATCGGCCTGGGAAGATTTGTTGAGTCAGTGCAGGAATGAATCGAAGTCCTGGAAATCCAAGTGGCTTTCATTTGCCGACATAATACAAATGATAAAATCGGTATTAGCGGCGATACCCATCTATCCTATGTCTTGCTTCAAAATTCCGAATAAGGCTCTAGGCACATTGGAGGGTTTTTTGAAGCGATTTCTATGGGATAGAGGAAAGGAAGCAAAGAAGATTCCTCTAATGCAGTGGGAGACAACATGTAAAAACATTAAGGAAGGCGGGGTGGGGCTCAGAAGATTGGAACTCCTCAACCTCGCCATGGGGGCTAAGTTAAGTTGGAAAATCTTCAGAGAACCTAACAAGTTGTGGTGCCACATCATCCAAAATAAGTATTTGGATTGCTTGGAGCCAACTGGGATATTGACAATGGCTAATACCATGGGTGGATCGGCCATATGGAAGTTTATTTGGGAGAGCCGAAGATTAATAGTAGATCACATGTCATGGAGAATTGGGGATGGCAAGACTACGGAGTTTTGGTTTGACTCCTGGAATGGATTGGAAGCTTTGGCAACCGGATTTGAAACAAATGACTGGATTGGGTGTGCTATCTTGAAATTTGGTAGAAAGGTGGAGAATTACATCAAGGTACTAGTGGGGGTAGGTATGGTCCATTATGAATGGGTTGACATGGCAGATCTAAATATTCCAGAGGTATATTTGGAACATCTTCTGGAAGAGCTAGGTAGGAGAAGGATTCAGCTCTCAACCATGGCTGATGAGATTATTTGGTGCGATTCGAAGTCAGGTGAATACTCGGTTAAGTTAGGATATGAAATTCAGAGGGCGGGCAGCGAGTCTTGTGAGTGGCCTGCGCATCTTTGCTGGAACTCACGGCTACTCCCAAAGGTGGGGGCTTTCCTATGGTCAGCCTTACACAAGAGGATCTTGACAATAGATAGATTGAAAAAATTTGGTATTCAAGGGCCGTCAATATGTCCCTTATGTCACACAAATGGTGAGTGGGTGGACCATATTCTCTTAACATGTCATTATGCTTCAGAATGTTAGGATTGGCTGCTTTGGGTGGTGGATTGGAGTATGCCAAGGTAGCAAGACATAAAAGAATTCTTGGCCAGTTGGTCGTGTGCTCCAAGAAAGGATCTTTGGGGTGATGTCTGGGTTGTAGTGCCCTCAATGGTGGCATGGCACCTTTGGAAAGAGCGGAATAGGAGGGTTTTCCAGGACCATTCAATGCCCCCATGTGTATTAATCAAGAAAATTGAGCAAAGCATCTTTGAGCTGGTAAATGAAAAATGCAGGGTCAAAAGGGACACATTGTATACATCATGGGACAAGGAGCTAAAGAAGAAATGGGATCTGCTTCGGCCCCCTTCACTATCTGGTCCCTACCAAACAAAGAAAAGAGGCTTGGTACGTTGGGTCTCGCTAAGGCCTGGGCTAGTAAAGCTCAACTTTGATGGTGTGGCCCGAGGAAACCCAGGGCTAGGTGGGGCAGGGGAAAAAATCAGGGATTCATTGGGCCAATGCATTTGGGCTGTGGCGCTAAAGCTGGGGATGACCACCAATAATGTGGTAGAAATGGATGCACTAGCTGCTGGCTTACAACTATGTGTAGAAAATGAATTGTGGATGGTGGACATTGAGGGAGACTCAATGCTATGTGTTGAGGCTATGAGGAAAAGAAAGGTGATCAACTGGAAATTTAAATGTGGCCTAGAGGAAGTATGTCGACTGCTCGAGAGGTTGGAAGAATTCATAATCAGTCACATGTTTAGAGAGGCCAACAAGGCAGCGAATGTACTAGAAAATAGGGGCATTGACATGGAAAGTATGAGAGAACGTTGAAACGGCTCCATCTCGACTGGCTCAAGCAATCAAGGAAGATATGAACATCACCAAGTAGAAGGTCCTTTGGTGGAGAAAGTGTACGATGACAGGTTGGTGAGGAAAGTTCACCTATGACAGGAGGGAATCACAATGTGGATTTCAGTTAGAAGAATGCGGGGTGTGGGTATGGGATAACAACTTCAATGGGTGTCGCCATATGGTGATGTCATTTCTATGTTTTTCTCATCTATATCCTAGGGAGCTACTCCCTCTAGTAGCACTTATCAATAAAAATAAAAAAAAAGTCTAATAATATTTTATTTCACATACAAATAAAATTTTAGGTTAAAATACTTATTTTTATTTGTAATATTTTTCATTAATGCTGAATTTATAAACTAATGTTAAGACATTAATAATTCTAACCCGAATAGTACTTAATTTCACATATGAATAAAAATATATAATAACTTTTCTTTGTTTAATATATTTATCATTAATGTCAAATTTATAAACTAATATCAAGAAATAAATAACCTTAACCCAAAGATTTATACTAGAACTCTAATTGAACCTTAAACCTAACCCTAATTCAACCATAACAATAGGATTTAATTACAGTTAGGGTTAGAGTGAGAATTTAATTATGGTTAGTGTTAGGGTTGGGATCAAGGTTTAATTAGGGTTAGGGTTAGGATTCAATTATGATTATAGTTAGGGTCAAACTTATAAGTTAATATTGAGATATTCATAGCTCTAACCCTAGCCTAACCTTAATCTCCATCTGAGAATGCTAATTAAACCCTAATTGAACCATAACAATAAGGTTCAATGAGAGTTAGGGTTAGGGTTTAAGTAGGTTTATGGTTGGAATTAGGGTTTAGTTACCTAGTTAGGGATAACATTCAATTAGTGTTATGATTAGGGTCAAGTTCAAGTTATAGTTAGGGTCTAGTTAGGCTTATTTTGGTTAATCTTACAATTGGGGTTTAACTAGAATGCTAATTGAACCCTGATTGAACCCCAACAACAAGGTTCAATTAGAGTCAATGTTTGGGTTAAATTAGGCTTATGGTTGGAATTAGGGTTCAATTAGGGTTAGGGTTAGCATTCAATTAGTGTTATGATTAGGATCAAGTTCAAGTTATACTTAGGGTTCAATTAGGCTTATTTTCGTTAAGTTTACAATTAAGGTTTAATTAGAGTTAGGTTTATGGTTCAATTAGGGTTAGTGTTAGGGTTAGGGTTCATTTAGATTAAGGTTAAAATAGGCTTCAATTAGGATTTAATTAGGGTTATGATTACTGTTTAATTAGGTTTAGGGTTAATGTTAAGTTAGGATTAAAATTATTAATCCAAAATAAAACTTGGAGCTAAGGTTAGGGCTATGGTAAGTGGTAGGGTTAGGCTTAAATTAAGATTCAATAAAGGGTAGGGTACAATAAGGGTATAATAATATTGGTTAATTTTTAAGTCATGACCATGTTAGATGCCAATTTGGTTTAAAAAACCTCTTTTCGAAGCCCACAAGGCATTTATTTCTACCTTATATATTACTTAGAATTTTTATCATTGTGTTTGACCTCATGAGAATGCTTAAGAGTAATGTATACCTTGCAAATCCACCTACACCTGGAGAACAATTCAATCTCTCAAAAATAGAATGATTATCAAATTGGATATGTCCAAAGCCTTTGATAAGTTGACTTGGAAACTTCTTTACTACATATGCCTCTTGTCAACTTCAACCAGGAGAGTACTAATTTCATAATGAATTGTCTTCTTTTTCAATTCAATTAATCATCCCCCATAGGGTCTTCTTCACCAAGTAGGGGATTAAGTTAAAGAGATCCATTATCATGTATTTTTTCCATCAAAATGAAAAAAGGCCCTTAGTACAAAACTTATACTAGCCAGTATGTTACAAAAATTTACATGTTTGCCAATTCTAGTAGCACAAGCCAATACATACAGTTTGTAAATGTTAACTGACTTACAAGATAGATGAGTTTCTCGAGGAGATGCAAATAAAGATGACTTTTCAATTTGTTTCAATGCCTAGTGTGGAGTATCCAAGATTTTTTGTTAATTATGAATCTGATATTGACATATATTGTAATGTCTCGCCATGCAACCCTAGAGGAAGTTGCAACAACTACTTAAACAAGCTATTTTTTAATTTTGTTTAAGTACAATTAATAAGTAAGTTCACTAACTAATGCCAACAACCTCTAAGGTTATGAGATAGAGGTTATATAGAACATCAACACAAACATAAATAAACCCATGACAATTATTTAATTAATGAAATAACACATTCATTCCAAGTAAGATAATTTTACAACAAGCATAATAAATAACTTTCAAATGCATTAATCCATTCATTAAACAATAAGGTTACAACACTCATTCCCCGAATGAGGCAAGTCCAATAAATAGGGTTACAATTACAAATTCCACCTTGATAACAAAGAGGGGTAATAATTACAAGAATAACTAAAATGAAAACAAGCAAGAACTGCAACTGAAACCACGAGCTCTCCAACTGGAAGTCTTGTCCACATCTACAAGGAGAAAAACCCAATGGATAAAGGTGCATGTTCCACCCAACCAAGTGGAACCCAAAGGTCCAACCCCCATGTAAGGAGATAGTAATAAGAATTTCTATCCAAGGAAGTCTACCTCTAGACATAGGCTAACATAACCATACTGAAATAAATACAGTGACATCACTAACACAAGGTTACAATGCTTCCAGAAATTACATAATCAATTGCATCACTGATGCGAACATACTATCGACCTAGGAGAAGTGTCATCACAATGTTACATGGGTTATCCTAGTGAGTCTTCCTAGGCCCCGGCCCCCAACTCGGGTTATCCTAGTAACCTCTAATGACTTCCGGTCCCTCATGTAAACCAATGTGGAATGAGTTATCTTTTGTAGAGACAAGATAACGATCTTGCCATTCTAGGCCTTCTCGTCTCAACCGAAGTCTTTACAAGCCCTTGTGTTCATGAGCGAGGCATAATTAGCTTATTAAGTGTTTGATACTACGTGATACTCTAACCAGTTATTTAAGTTATCACTGGATTAACTAACTTACAATGAGTTATCCTGGCACCACTTTGTGTGCCGGCCCTTGTTATAAGCCACTCCTCTAAGACGACCCATGGAAAAACTCCACAACCCAAGGGTAGACAAGTGCGACATAAAGGTACCACATCTCTAACCAAGACATATAGTCCACACACTCTCGTTCATGATAACTGGGGAACATACTGGTTAAACGCACTACCCAAGGCCATCTAAGGTTGACTACATAGTATGACAACCCACAAACTTGAAAACCTAATTGGAAGACTTGATTAAATGTTACAACCGACAATTCCCAAATGACCATACGAATAGATCAAAACGAGACAAGAATCAAATCTACTTTGGGTTCACTAAACCCATTTCCTCACTAGCATTCGGTAATCAATGTGTTAAATGAACTGAATTAAATATGCCATTTAAAAATCATTTTATTTCCACATAGCATTTAAATACATGAAACATTAACCCGTATCTCAATAATTCAGATAAAAGCAAAATCCCATTTTTTCAATAAAATATTTATCCCATATTCAGTAAAACTCATTTTTCAAAATAAAACATCCCCATTTAAATAATGTAATAACAAAATGAAATACTCATTTTCAAAATGTTAATATTAAAACATTAATAAAATTATTATTATTTAAATCTCACATAATATTATATAAAACATAATATTAAACTATTGAAGGCATTTAATATTATATTAAATCATAATATTAAAATCATTTAATATTATCATAAATCATAACATTAACATGTAATATTATATCATGATATTAAAATATTATAATAATATAATATTATAAATATTATAAAAATTATAATAAAATATTATACTATATATTTTTTTAAAATTTTTAAGAAGACCAAAGGCATGGCCTCGGTTCATGTGCCAACCCTAGGGTTAGGCCGTTTGACCTCGGGACCTATGCTAGGGTTGCTGGGAGGAGAATTTTGGTGTTGGTCGATGCTTTTTACCAAGCAGCGACGATGTTTGGCTGTGGCAGCCATAGGAGGCGGCGCCACTAGAAGGAGGGGAGGGAGGTGAAAGGCAGCGAGCGCTGTGCGGGCGACGGAGCTGGCCACCAGTCATGGCAGAGCGCAACCGACCACCAATGTTGGTGGTCGTGTGCTGCGCAGTCCGCCCAGGCCGCAAACGGGGGTTGCACTGGGTGTGCTCCCCCACTCCAGTTCCCATGGGAGCGGCAGTGGGGTGAGCCCCAACCACCTCTACAAATTTTCAAAAATAATTTTTTTTTTGGCATTAAAGAAAACGTGATTGGCTTTTTTTATTTATATATTTTTTTTAAAGAAAACCAAAACCTTTAAAAGGGAAAAACACAGGCTTAGAACATGGATAAAATTCTAGCAAATTTTTTTTTTTATTAAATTTTGCTAGCATAACCTTATATGGGGAAAATATAAAAAATATATATACTTATAACCAAGTATATGAACATACATTTTTAAAGAAACATATAGATGCCTACACATAATCTCCATTCAAACAAGATTGAAACTCTAAAATTTGAAGAACAAATTGAGAACAAATAGAATGAAGATAACAATTGCAACAAGAATTTTTGTTTCCAACTTGAACAAACTTATTCAAATTTTGAAAGCACAATAACAACCAGATTTGTTTTGCACACAAACTAAAGATTGCAATTAATTTTCCATGCACACAAAAGCCATTGAATTCAAAAAAAATCAATTAAAACAAGATGAGAACCTAATTATTTTGAAGTATATTGAAGATCCTGATGGTGCTATGAAACCCTCTTAAGCTCTACAAATTCGTTGAGCTTTTTCTCCAAACCCACAAAATTTAGTAATCCTTCCCCTTCTCTTCTCAATTTTTCTCCAAAAACTCCATTTTTTGATTTGTGAAGAAATTCAAAGATATGCAAAAATTCTCCCAAAATCCTACAACCACCCTCATAAATTCCAGAAAACAAAAATAGAAAATATCTCATTTTTTGAATTTTTGAATTTTCAACTTTCTAAATTAACTTTTAATTCATTTTCTTAATTTCCAATTCCAACTTAAATATGCATGCATTTCCAAAATGAATAATGTAATTCATTTCAACATAAATAACTTAATCTATTACTAAAATAAATCTACCATAAGATTAAATTATTTATTAATTAAATTAAATTACTCAATAATTTAATCACATTTCCAACATTATTTTAATTTCCAAAATAAACTAAAACTAGGAAAATTGAACAAAATAGAACACTGGACCATACTAGGACCGATGACACACTATGACCAAGGTGACAACTCGGCATAGAAATCCTAGCTACTATCTCCCAATCGAATGTCGTTGGGCCTTGGACACGCTCGAACCTGTGAAACCAGGTGGAGTCAATGTCCTGTACCTGTCAACCTGCGAACAAAGAATATATCCACATGAAATAATATGAAATAAATAAGGCACACTGTGAAGAGGAATCACAAAATCATAGGGCACTCACAAGCGAGTGATGCGATACCATCCTCTTCACCAATACAATAGTACTAACTGATGCATCTAACATAGCAACATACTCGAAAGCATGAAACATCATAAATCAAAATATCCACTTATGCCAATTCCAAACATGCCATAATAATCACATCAAAATATAGTATCATCACATCACGATAAAATAGTGATCAACTATAACCAAGTACATATTGAAATTACAACACAATACTAAAGCTTAAAAGAGGAAACAATATAGTTCGCACAATAGAGCAAAAATGAGGGGTATTACATCCTCCCACCTAGGGTCAGGCTTACTCCTGGAAGCCTGCGAACAAATAGATATAAAGTTCCCTCATTCTAGCTGCATCTTCCCACGTGGATGAAGTGTCATCCCTAGGATCCCGCTGAATCCTAACCTGATCAATATATCACCCTCGAAGGGCGAGCGTTCTGCACTCCACAACGACCACGGGCTCCAAAGCCAGTTGCCCATCCTCTACTTGGAATGCATTCCAATCAAGGACATGAGAAATGTCTGGATGGTACAGCCAAAGAACTGAAACATGAAACACATCGTGAATGCGCGAGAGACTGGGTGATAAAGCAAGATGGTAAGCAACATGACCAATCTTCTCAAGTATCTTGAAAGGTCCAACAAAGCGAGGTGCCAACTGAGAGCCCTTTCCATAATGGATGGGACTCTTTCACAGATGCACCCGCAAGAAGAATCTATCGCCTACAAAAAACTGATGATCCATTCTATGCGCATCCGCATACTTCTTCTACCTATCCTGCACTGCCACCAAGTGCTCTCTAATCCTATCCACCTACTGCTCCATATCCTGCAGCATCTCAGGACCCAACACTATCCTTTCCTCTAGTCGATCCCAACTCAAAGGGGTACGACATGGTCTCCCATACAATGCCTGGAATGGAGGCATACCAATGGAACTCTAGAAACCATTATTATAGGAAAACTCTACCAAATAGAGATAATCTTCCCATCTTGTCTACTGGTCCATTACATACATATGCAACATATCCCTAAGGATCTGATTAACCCTCTCGGTCTGTCCATCTGCCTCGAGGTGATAAGCTGAACTGAAGTTCAACTATGTCCCCATTGCATGCTGCAATGATGTCCAAGGAGCTGAGGTAAACATTGGATCCTTGTCAAAGATAATCTGACACGGAATACCATGTAACCTCACAATATCCTCTATGAACACTGGGTGATCCCAGAATAATGGGTTACACTTTTTGGCCAAACTTGACATTGAAATCAATATTTTTCACCAGATCTTCACTTCCGTATGCCTATAGAAACTAAACCATTAAAAATTTGAAGATGAAGAAAACTAGTGATTTGTGATATTTTGTGTTGAGAATCTTATTATATTTTTAAAAAAAATTAAAAAATAAATTGTGAATTATTTTATGTAGTTTTTATTAACTTATTTTTTTTACTAAACATCATTTTCAAAAACTGATGCTTACTTTCGACTGCATAACTTTTTTTTATAGAAAGCATACAATTCTAATTTTTTAAATATAGTGTTTTCACACCATTATCTAGGGGATGGATATTTTTTCATAATTGTTTGTTGCATATATATTTTTTAATAAATTTTCTAATTTAGAGTAATTATAATTTGGATATATTATACTTTCAGCTGCATAACTTTTTTTGTATTCATTTGAATTAACTTATTCTTTTTTTGTTGGAATAAGGACATCAATAGCTAGTGTACATGGATTTTTAAGAAATTTTTTTCTCTCTTTTTCTATTTTTCCGTATGTGTGAAATAAAGACCTCGATGTTCATTGAAAAACCTACATTCACAAGAAATAAAAAATAAATATAATAATAAAATTAAATATATTTAAAATTATACTTTTTGGGAAGCTTATAATAAGGACTACATGTTTACAAAAAAATAATTTTAAATAAATTAATTTGATCCCCTATAAGGTAAATCAAAAGTGGTTTTTTATCAGCATTTTGATAGGTGTAGAGGAGACTCCATTATAGGTATGGTTTAAAACTAGCGGCTTTCTATCCAAGAGGGTTTGATATAAGTGGGTTTGATCAAACCCTCTTCAATTAAAAACCTAAAAATGGAACCTTTTTAAGGCTTAAATCATTATATTTTCCAAAATTATGTGATTTCAGCAAAAATCATGATGTCCCAAAAAGTGTAACCCATTATTGTGGCAGCACCCCACTCTAGCTACGGTATAGGATGAGCGCATAGGTGAGAAGTGTGCCACCTTCGTCAACCTATCAACTGTCACCATTATCATATCATGTCGTCTCGAAGAGTTGGGTAAACCAACAATGAAATCCAATGAGATTATATCCCACTTCCACTCTGGTACTAAATGCGGTTGCAGGAGGCCTACTGGATGCTAATGCTCAACCTTCACTCACTGATACTCAAGACATCATGAAACAAAATCCATGATATCTCGCTTCATCCCTGGCCAAAAGTATAACTGATGCAAATCTGCATGCATCTTCTTCACCCCAGGATGGGTTGAATAAGGTGCACAATGTGCCTCAGTCATGACCAAGGTGCAAAGACCATCTGAAGGAGGAATGTATATGCATCTCGTGTGTCTCAATAACTGATTTGAATCTAGAGAATATCCTAAATTTCTGCCCTCAAGAGGTCTACCTGCCACTATCATTGTCCTGACCTTCTGGTACCAACTATCATCTGGAAGGGCAGAAAGAATCCGACTCCATAAATCCACAACTAGAGTCAACTCGGATATCTCATGCCTCCATCTACTGAGTGCATCCGCTACAACATTCTCCTTTCCCTAGATTTACTTCACCTCAAAGTCATACTCACAAAGGAACTCCATCCAACACCTCTTCCTAGCATTAAGGTTGGGCTGCGTGAAGATACATTGAAGGCTCTTGTGATCACTATGCAGCTCAAACCTATGGCCAAGAAGGAAATGCCTCCATCTCGTCAATGCATGCACAACTACCGCTAACTCAAGATCATGGGTGGGATAGTTCAACTCATGGTCCTTGAGTTTTCATGACTCATATGCAATAACTCAACCCTCCTGCATCAACACGGCACCAAGACCCTCCAAGGATGCATTTGTACAAACTACAAAGTTCCCAGTCAAATCTGATATAGCAAGTATCGGTGCACTAGTCAGCATCTCCTTAAGGTTCTGAAACGTTGCCTCGCACTTCTCAGACCACTCAAACCTCTTCACTTTCCTCTGAAGGGTAGTGATAGGATAACCTATCCTTGAAAAACCCTGCACAAAGCGTCTGTAATAACCCACTAGCCTCATAAAGCTACATATCTCTATCAAATTTGTGGGTACAGGCCAATTTGAGATCGCTTGAATCTTTGTAGGATCCACTGAAATACCCTTCCCTGAGATGACATGCCCAAGGTACTGTACCTCAAATTTGAAGAACTCACACTTCGACAGGTTAACAAACAACTAATTATCCCGTAAGCACTGCAATACCTACCGCAAATGTTCCTCATGCTCTACCATAGTCCTGGAATATATCAGAATGTCATCAAGGAACACAGGGACAAACTTGTCTAGGTATGTACAAAATACACCGTTCATCAGACTCATGAACACAGAAGGTGCATTCATCAACCTGAATGGTACTACTGTGAACTCGTAGTGACCATACCGTGTTCAAAACGCTATCTTATGAATATCGGAGTCAAAGATCCGAAGCTGATGATATCTTGACTTAAGATCAATCTTCGAAGAGATGGTGGCACCCTTGACCTAATCAAAAAGATCATTGATCCTAGGAAGCGGATATCGGTTCTTGATGGTCACTTTGTTCAATTGTCGGTAATCAATACATAACCGAAATGAACCACCCTTCTTCTTCACGAAGATGACTGGTGCTCCCCATGGTGAAACACTAGGGCGAATGAAGCCCTTCTCTAACAACTCCTCAAGCTGTAAACGAAGCTCTTTTAGCTCCTGGGTAGTCATACGATAGGGAGCTCAAGAAATGGGTTGTGAACCAGGTATAAGATCAATCTTGAAGTCAATATCCCTCTGAGGTGGCATCCTTGGAATCTCATCTAGAAAGACATAAGAATACTCCTGAAGGATTGGGTGACTATCAAGAGAGACTTTCTATTCTCCACCACCTAGATCCAAGTCATCCAATGTGACAGCAAACAACTAGCAACCCTCATGTACACACCTTCTCAACTGCATAGCTGAGATGACCCTCAAGGAAATCGGCCTCAGGAATCCCACTATCTCTACCTCTCTACTAGATGCCTCATTGCATCTAATCGACTTGTGTCAAAAATCCAAGACCACACTATGAGCCTCCAACCAATCCATCCCTATGACAATGTCATAAGAACCCAAAGGAATAACCCCAAGATCCATCATGGTTTGGAGAGGCCCAACCTCCAACCTACACTTTGGCACAAGGAAATGCGATGCGACTTTCACACTCGAAGCTAACTCTACCTGCCACCTATCAACTTGCCTTACTGCACCCAGTCTACATCGCGACACGAATGATGAAGAGATGGAGTCTGTTGCTCCTAAATCAAATAAGATGGTAACTGGGTTACCCATCAACATACCTTAAGTCTTGATGATAGTGCCCTGATGCTCTGCCTGGCGGTTATCAACCGCTACAAAAACTCGATGCCCTCTACCTGCATCACCAACTATTGGCTCAGATGCCACTTGTCCCTCTGAAAATTTAGATGTGCCCCTATTGGGATAGCCTCTAGCCATGTGACCTTGCTGACCACATGCAAAAAACTCTATGCCTTTGCCATAACCTCTACCCCCAGATGGTGTGCTAGACTACTGTGCACTACCCCTAAAAGTAGACTGTGAACTCTGTGCTGGCTGCTCAAAGCTAGAGCGTTTTGCATGCCTCCAATTCCTATCTCCCTGTCTTGGTTGGAAACCTTTACATTTCCCCTGCGATACCTGTTGCTGCTACTGACCACCCTGAGATGGCCCCTGCTGAGACCTAGGAGGTAAACCTCCCTGAGACTGCCCTCCTCCAATGCTAGATCCTACCACTGCACTACTGCCAACTGGAACACTCATGTGTCCTCGAAGTGCCATACTCAGATTCTCCTCAATAAGGCATGCTTTCTCTACTACCACATCCATGGTTTTGGGTTCGAAAACCCTCATGCCACCACTGAGACGGGCATTTAAGCCCCTGACAAAATGGTGTACCAAAATACTCTCATTGTCACCAATCCCTGCATACTGTTTGAGCTCGTAAAAATGTCGCTCGTAATGCTCAATAGATAATTCCATCTGACGGAAAGCATGGAACTCGTCACCTCGACGCTGATGTCAATGCTCATATAAGAACCAAGCTCTGAATCTCTCTAAGAAGATCTCCCAGGATGGAGTGTGAATATGAATATGGAGCTTATGCTCCTCTAGTCTCCACCAAGAGGATGCAAATCCTCTCAACTGCATGATGGCATAATGAGCTATGGTGTTACTGCCATACATATGCATGGAAAAATACCTATCCAAGTCTATGAGCCAAGTATCGACCTCTAACCCCGTACCTGATCCATTGTATAATGGAGGATGCCCCCTAAACAAGTCCCTCATGTGAGCCTCAGACTGGGGTAGAGCTTCTCTCACCATAGGGTTAACCTGAACCTCTTCCTGCCTAGGTCCAAGGAGTACCAAAGCCTCCTCTAGTGCTCTATGCATTGCCTCGATCCTTGGTGGATCTTGTTGACAATTACCAACCCCAGGGGCATTTTGAGATGCCTGTTGTTCCTCCTGATCTAGAATAAGAGGAACTAAAGGAGGAGAGTCATGTTGACTCTCATCACAAAGGCCTATACGGCCATGAACATGCCCTCTACCTCTTCCGCATTTGGGCAGCATAATCCTGCATAGACACGTCAAGGTATTAGGCAAGATATACAACTCAAAACCTAAATAGCTAAAAGCTTAATGGTTCCATCATAATCCCAGAGTACCTAGTGTTTAAACCTAGGCTCTGATACCATGTGTAATGCCCCGCCACGCAACCCTAGAGGAAGTTGCAACAACTACTTAAATAGGCTATTTTTTTTTGTTTAAGTACAATTAGTAAGTAAGTTCACTAACTAATGCCAACAACCTCTAAGGTTATGAGATAGAGGTTATATGGAACCTCAACACAAACATAAATAAACCCATGACAATTATTTAATTAATGAAATAACACATTCATTCCAAGTAAGATAATCTTACAACAAACATAATAAATAACTTTCAAATGCATTAATCCATTCATTAAACAATAAGGTTACAACACTCATTCCCCGAATGAGGCAAGTCCAATAAATAGGGTTACAATTACAAATTCCACCTCAATAACAAAGAGGGGTAATAATTACAAGAATAACTAAAATGAAAACAAGCAAGAACTGCAACTGAAACCACGAGCTCTCCAACTAGAAATCTCGTCCACACGTACAAGGAGAAAAACCCAATGGATAAAGGTGCACGTTCCACCCAACCAAGTGGAACCCAAAGGTCCACCCCCCATGCAAGAAGATAGTAACAAGAATTTCTATCCAAGGAAGTCTACCTCTAGACATAGGCTAACATAACCATACTGAAATAAATACAGTGACATCACTAACACAAGGTTACAATGCTTCCAAAAATTACATAATCAATTGCATCATTGATGCGAACATACTATCAACCTAGGAGAAGTGTCATCACAATGTTACATGGGTTATCCTGATGAGTTTTCCTAGGCCCCAACCCCCATCTTGGGTTATCCTGGTAACCTCTAATGACTTCCAGCCTCTCATGTAAACCAATGAAGAATCAATTATCTTTCATAGAGACAAGATAACGATCTTGCCATTCTAGGCCTTCTCATCTCAACCCAAGTCTTTACAAGACCTCGTGTTCATGAGTGAGGCATAATTATCTTATTAAGTGTTTGATACTATGTGATACTCTAACGAGTTAATTAAGATATCACTGGATTAAATAACTTACAACGAGTTATCCTGGCACCACTTTGTGTGCCGACCCTCGTTATAAGCCACTCCTCTAAGATGACCCATGGAACAACTCCACAACCCAAGGGTACACAAGTGCGAGATAAAGGTACCACATCTCTAACCAAGACATATAGTCCACACACTCTCGTTTGTGATAACTGGGGAACATACTGGTTAAACACACTACCCAAGGCCATCTAAGGTTGACTACATAGTACGACAAGCCACAAACTTGAAAACCCAACTGGAAGACTTGATTAAATATTGCAACCCACAATTCCCAAATGACCATACGAATAGATCAAAACGAGACAAGAATCAAATCTACTTTGGGTTCACTAAACCCATTTCCTCACTAGCATGAATCGGTAATCAATGCATTCAATGAACTGAATTAAATACGCCATTTAAAAATCATTTTATTTCCATGTAGCATTTAAATACATGAAACATTAACCCATATCTCAATAATTCAGATGAAAGCAAAATCCCATTTTTTAAATAAAATATTTATCCCATATTCAATAAAACTCATTTTTCAAAACAAAACGTCCCCATTTAAATAATGTAATAACAAAATGAAATACTCATTTTCAAAATGTTAATATTAAAACATTAATAAGACTATTATTTAAATCTCACATAATATTATATAAAACATAATATTAAACTATTGAAGGCATTTAATATTATATTAAATCATAATATTAAACTATTGAAGACATTTAATATTATATTAAATCATAATATTAAAATCATTTAATATTATCATAAATTATAATATTAAAATCATTTAATATTATCATAAATCATAACATTAACATGTAATATTATATCATGATAATAAAATATTATAATAATATAATATTTAAAATATTATAAAAATTATAATAAAATATTATTCTATATATTTTAAAAAAAAAGTTAAGAAGACCAAAGGCACGGCCTCGATTCGTGCGCCAACCCTAGGTTTGGGCTACGTGACCTTGGGATCCGTGCTAAGGTTGTTGGGAGGAGAAGTTTGGCACCGACCGCAACTTTTTACTAGGCGGCGATGATGTTTGGCTATGCCGGCCATATGAGGTGATGCCACCAGAAGGAGGGGAGGGAGGCGGAAGGCAATGGGTGTTGCGCGGGCAGCGGAGCCGGCCACCAATGGTGGTCGCGCGGGCTGCACAGAGCATGACCGACCACCACTATTGGTGGTCATGCATTGTGCAGTCCGCCCAGGCCACGGACGGGGGTTGCGTTGGGCACGCTCCCCCACTCCACTTCCCATGGGAGCAGCAGTGGGGTGAGCTCCAACAACCTCTACAAATTTTTAATTTTTTTCTTTTTTTAAATAAAAAAAAACGTAACTCATTTTTTTTTTTAAAAGAAAACCAAAACCTTTAAAAGGGGAAAACACTGGCTTAGAACATGGATAAAATTCTGGCAAAATTTTAGTTTTGTAAAATTTTGCTAGCATAACCTTATATGGGGAAAATATAAAAAATTTATATATACTTATAACCAAGTATATGAACATACATTTTTAAAGAAACATATAGATGCCTACACATAATCTCCATTCAAACAAGAATGAAAATCTAAAATTTGAAGAACAAATTGAGAACAAATAGAATGAAGATAACAATTGCAACAAGAATTTTTGTTTCCAACTTGAACAAACTTATTCAAATTTTGAAAGCACAATAACAACCAAATTTGTTTTGCACACAAACTAAAGATTGCAATTAATTTTCCATCCACACAAAAGCCATTGAATTAAAATAAAACCAATTGAAACAAGATGAGAACCTAATTCTTTTGAAGTATGTTGAAGATCCTGATGGTGCTATGAAACCCTCTTAAGCTCTATAGATTCTTTGAGCTTTTTCTCCAAACCCACTTAATTTAGCAATCCTTCCCCTTCTCTTCTCAATTTTTCTCCAAAAACTCCCTTTTTTGATTTGTGAAGAAATTCAAAAATATGCAAAAATTCTCCCAAAATCCTACAACCACCCTCATAGATTCTAGAAAACAAAAATAGGAAATATCTCATTTTTTGAATTTTTGAATTTTCAACTTTCTAAATTAACTTTTAATTCATTTTTTTAATTTCCAATTCCAACTTAAATATGCATGCATTTCCAAAATGAATAATGTAATTCATTTCAACATAAATAACTTAATCAATTAATAAAATAAATCTACCATAAGATTAAATTATTTATTAATTAAATTAAATTACTCAATAATTTAATCACATTTCCAACATTATTCTAACTTCCAAAATAAACTAAAACCAGACAAATTGAACAAATTAGAACCACTGGACCATACTAGGACCGACAACACACTACGACCAAGGTGATGACTCAGAACAAAAATCCTAGCTACTATCTCCCAATCGAATGTTGTTGAGCCTTGGACATGCTCGAACCTGTGAAACTAGGTGGAGTCGATGTCTTGTACTTGTTAACCTACGAACAAAGAATATATCCACATGCAATAATATGACATAAATAAGGCACATCGTGAAGAGGAATCACGAAATCACAGGGCACTCACAAGCGAGTGATGTGATACCGTCCTGTTCACCAATACAGTAGTACTAACTGATGCATCTAACATAGCAGCGTACTTGAAAGCATGAGACATTATAAATTAAAATATCCATTTATGCCAATTGCAAACATGCCATAATAATCACATCAAAATATAGTATCATCACATCATGATAAAACAATGATCAACTATAATCAAGTATATAGTCAAAGTACAACACAATACTAAAGCATAAAAGAGGAAACAACATAGTTCACACAATAGAGCAAAACGGAGGGGTATTACATATATCATTGAACTAAGATTGATACTATTGTTCTAATTCATTGGCGATAATTATTGAATCTATGTGTAAAATATGGAGATTTGTGTTTGACTGCAAAGAGTTATCTCTTGTTATTTATCAACAAATTATTATTTCTATTTGTGGGATTCTTACATAAGATAATATATTTATGCATTTCTTGGAGAGTCTATTCCAATTGATCATAACAAAAAAACTTCCAATTTTGAAAAGAATATAACATAGAACCAAATAACAGTGAAAATCCCAAACAAAGATTGCCAAGAGTGTATCTCATTTATCTTTTATTTAATCTTTCTCTTTATGTCTAGATGATTTCCTAAAGTTTGTCTCATCATCCAAATAAAACATTGATGGATATGTAACACATTTAGTGCACTCATTCCCTAGTTCATCATATTTGGAAGAGAGCATGCCCATCTAGAGATGACCTTAGAATTTTGTCGTGACTTATTCAAAGATAGTGATGTCGACAAAAATTCAAATGAGACAAGTAGATTTGCAAGCTAAGGGTATACACATCAATGACTAAGTTAAACATTTAATACCCTAGACAAATATCAATTCACATAGTGATGAGTCTGTAGTATGGAATTGTGATTCTAGATGGTAGGCTTATAATTGTACTATCCTAGAAATGCATGAGCATTGTGTGGTCACCTTAAAAGGAATAAAATAATTTGAATAATCAATTTCTTGAATCATTATGGTTGAAGTATCTGATGTGTCCACCACAATATTGAGTAAAAGTTGTCACATGAAGAGAAGGTTCTTTAAAGGTAAAAAATTTGCAATCCAAAGAGTAGCATCCAAATTTGAGCTTTAAAGGATAATTTAAAATTTTATATAGTTATTTAAAATACTAAATTTTTTTTCTTGAGAATTAGTTGAGCCAGAATTTGAACTTACACTTTATTTTGAAGGTAAGGGACAACAACAATAATAATTAAATGTCTTAAAAACAAATTTGTTAGACAAAATGGGTAGATTTGAATTTGCATATATCACTTTTTACATACTCTACAAGAAATATCGTAATCTTTATTTTCAACTGAAAATATATTTGGAAAAGTACATATCTATAAATTTATAAGTATATATGTTTAGTCTGTAAATAAATACACATTGATTAAGGGTGGACTGCATTTTCTCTTCTTAAAAAATTATTTGACATGTCAAAATATGGGCCATATTCTATTAAATAGCTATGAAATTTGAAACATAGTAGACAATGTTTACTGAAGTATTAATTTAAAGTTTTAAACCATGTTTCCACAAAAAAAAAATGTAGACTATAGCTACTCAAAACAAAAACTATTTCCTACAAATTTTACTCATGAAGCAGATATTCTTGTTGCTGCAACAAGTGTGCCAAGTTTGGTTCACGGGGATTGGCTAAAACCTGGTGCAGTACTAATTGATCTTGGCTTTAATGTAGTAGAGGTATGATGCCTTCTAACTGCCTTTTTTAAAAAAAGTTTGTAAGTAAAAGATAGTTAATATATAGCAAATTAAAACTAGATTGCTTCCACTTTTGTAGGATCTTAGTGCTAAAAGAGAATACCAATTAGTCTGTCATGTTTCCTATGAAGAGGCTTCAAGAATAGTTTCATAAATTAATCCTCTACCTTGTGGTCTTGGTCCAATTACTATTGCAATGCTTCTATCCATTATGAGCTGCAATCAACAAAATAGGCATATGGGTTCAATTGAGGTTTCTGATGTTTGATCAAGGCCTTTTTCAATGCACTTCACATTATAAGTTTTATGAGGCTTATAAATGAGTTATCTATTACAGAATGAAATAAAAAATCATTTTCTATCGTAAGTCATTTTCTGGAGACATTAGGCACATATAAGAGGACTTAGAACTATATGCTTTCATTTTCATTTGTGCAAAAAATTATAACATTTAAGAAGGTTGGTTATAAATGACTCTATGTGCAATGAAAGTTCTAAAGATATTTTCTTTTTTAAAGAGGATTTTTTATCATATATGTTGAATGGTTAAGGAAATATTTGAACTCATTAATATTTACATAATGTTGACATGTAGATTGTGCTTTCTTCATAGCTTAAAAGCACAACCAAAGCATCTCAAAATTTTGAAGTGAGCAAAATTCTTTTGTTATAAGGGTCATTTTCTAATGGAAGACAAAGTTGACTCTATCAATGATCAAATTCCTAAATTTAGGTGACAACTACTTTATCTTGACCAATTATTCATAAAACACAACAAACACAATAAATACAAACAAAACTATTCTAAAACTTTCTGGCAGGAACTTCGTTGCTCTACAACTCTTGTTTATTATTGGATTAGCTATTGTACAAAATTTACTATTACATTTTTAGAAAATCTATTGTGATCCTGCGATAGTTAAAACCTGATCTTAAACATCCCTTTTTGTCATCACAGATTGGCCAGTAAACTATAATGCATAGAATGTATTTTAGATTGTGTATTTCAACCCTAAGGGAAATCACCACCTATATTTAGATGGGCTTTGCATATAATATTATTCTTTGTATAAATTTAAACATTATATGTGTTCCTTCTTGTTGATAAAAGTCTTCAACATTTGTATTATCCTTTGATTTCGAGTTGATTTCCTCAAAGTAACCTTATCACCACACATATTACCCATAGTTTTTTTATTTACTTTAAATTATTGATAATTATTTCCCTACCAACTTTAGCATTAACACTATAGATATTGATGATGTTAATCTTTATATTAATAAAAATATCATTATTATTAACCAAAATTTATATATTAATACTTATTTCAATTTTAATATCGATAATAACATTTATTATTATTACTAATAGTATAAAATTTGAGCTTGCCACTATCTTTATGCCAAAGGAATTATTAGCCAATAGGCTATTTACAAGGTATGTGCAGGATCATCATGGAAAAAAATAGGGCCTTAAGTGGCAATGAAAATTCAGAAGATCAGAGTTACGAAACTTCACGTAAAAATCTGAATAAGTTATCTATATTATTTCAAAAATATGTAAGAATAGAATTTGTAACAAATTGAGTATAGTTTCTAAACTATTAGGTTTTTAAAAATAAAATAAAAATCTATTTGGTGAAAATTTGAAATTTCAATGCAGTAGTACTTAAATCTCAGGGAAAAAATAAGAAGTAGGTGTATGTCTAACCACCCTAACCACATTAAAATGATAATATTTTTTTATAAGATTTTAGATATAAGTAGAGGACTCATTTCTCGATATGATGCATGCTTTTTTGTAAAAAAATTCCAAGTAATTATTTAATTATGATTTTCTTATTACAAATTTTTAAAAATATAAAAAATCATATGTCTAACCACCTTAACTTGGTCAAAACTTCATGAAATTCAATTATTTTTTTTTTAATCCTATAGTATGTAAAGTATAGAATGTGACACATGTTTCAGATTTAAATTTTTTGATACCGTTTGAAAGCTATAGATGTTTCTCAATCATCCTATCAATCAGGACTTTAGTCGTAATTCAAATAGAAAATAAATAATAATAATTTATTAAATTTAAAGTAAAGCATAATTTATATTGGTGGAAAGTTGAGAATCACCTCTAAAAACCCTTTTCATTTCATCAATTTTGGGTAAAACAAAAGTTGTCAACCACATAGACCATCATATCACTTACATATCGCCACTTTTTGGCCCATCATGGTCCTACACATACCCTACATGGGGAGATCCCATCGGGATCTCCCCCAATCTGATGCCATCGGACACCGACTTTTAGCTCATCTTAACGTTGTCCCGATGGAAATGGCTTTTGATTGTCAAATTCTGGTTGTACCCAACAATTCCAAGATGGAGAGTGGTGACTGGTATTTTCCTGCTTGGGCGTTCGAGAAGGTGGTGATTCAAAAGATTGTGGGTGAGGTGGTAGATGAAAGGCTGGTTCGAGTAACAGAAAATCACAGTTAGTTGGAGGCGGTGGAGAGAATGGTGAAGACAACATTTTGGTGCATTCAGACTCGGCCCGAGGAGAGGACTTCTATGGGGAAGGTCGCCAAGATGTTGGAAGGAAGCATGGAAATCGAGAACCCACCGAAGCCTCAACTCATGTATGAAGTCGATGGAGATACACAATTGGTTGTTGGTTGCTGCATATAGATAGGAGTTTTATTGATGAAAATGGCTTCCGGCTATCAAATTCTGGCAATTCAAAAACTAGTTATGTTCACGGGCTTGCGCAGTGTGAAGGTGATCTGTCTTTAACTAATTGTGGCATGTAGTGACCCTCTTGATGACATATTTATTATAGTTATTTTGAATTTTTGATAGTTGTTAGATGTTTTTGAGACTATGTTACTTTGATGTATTATATCTTGGATTACACGATCTGTTGTGAAACTCAGTTGATGATTCACTTTACGTTATGGTGTTTTATTTATAACATGACATTATTATGATGAAATATGAGGATTATGTAATGTCTATGGTGGTACTATGATGTGATTGATTTTAGATGCTATGTCTTACATTAGTTCGATGAAGGAGATGATTAAGCAGTACTCATTTGTGAGTGCCCTGCTACGTCGTGATTCTTCATCACGGTGTGTCTGTTATTATATATTTATGATGTTCGATTGACCATGCAGTGAGATGTAGATTTCAAGTACACGCATCGACTTCACCTGCTTTATCAGGTCTGAATGCCATACCCCAATGGAATCGTTGGAGGGAGATAGACTTGTCCTCTATCTTGAACCATCATTATGAAAAGAACGAGTATCATTTTGTTACTCCTGTGTCTTGTTGTTGTTCGTTTATCGTAATGTTCATTGGTCGTCACATGTTGTCTTGTTTTATAATGTTTTTTTAGAAAATTTAATGATTTGATGTAATGATATGAGTATTGGTTAATTGCAATGTTTAATGTGAAAAGTTATCTTTTAAAATATTGTGGAATTAAAAGTAAAATATTAAAATATATTATTTACGAAAGGTTAATTAGTTGTAATTAACTTTTTTGTGCAGGTTTGATATTTTCAAAAATTAAAACATGCAAAATATCTTTTCTTATTGATTATGATTGAAAGTGGAACTGGTTGTTTTAATTGCATGCAAACAAAGAGTAAACTGACAAATTGTATGATAATTAAAATTGAATGATATAAGATAGGAAATATAAATCTATTTGGGGGCACGACGGTGATTTTTTTTGGAAATGGAAGTTTTCAAGGTAGTTCAAAAAAAATAGCTTCTTCTCTGTAAAGTTTTCCAGGCAGAGGTTTCTTTTGAAGGAATTGTGTTTTTTGAAGGGTTTGAATAATTACGGGTTTCCAGATTCAGGCTTTAAACATCATTGGAATTCGAGATTATAAATAAGGTTTTATTCTTTTAAGCAAATTTTTATTTGGTAGTTTTTGAAAGATTTGCCTGGACAAAAAAATAAAATAAAAAAAATTCTATGCTCTGGAAAAAAAAACCGTTAATCTTGCTATTCCGTATAATCTTTACATTTCCCTGGATCGAATTTGTTTTAAGCATAATATTGTATTCATGATTGGGGGTTCTTTTAAATTTGTAATTAAGTCATTATATATGGGTCTGTTTGAAACCCAGGTTTGAAGATTTTAATTTATTTTCTGTAATTATTGAAATAGCCTTAGATCGGCCTAGGTATCAGATTTTATTGCAGCTGCAACATTTGAAACTAAAATATTATCATGGTTTAATTAACCTCGTGGATTCCATTAGCAACTTGTCACCACTGTGTCACTTGAACATAGAAGGGTGTGGACATTTAAATAAGGTTCTCGATTCTATTCGCACCTCTCATTGATGCAACTCATAGTCTGGTAGTCTGTTTCTTTTTCCTTTGACGACTGGGTAAATAGGATTTTGAATGTTAGATTATAACTTTAAATATTGATAAAATATGTAAATATGTGGACAAGTTTAGTTGCATACGTTAGGAATTATCTATTCTTTTATATTGGGCGTCTGGTTTGACAGCCATTCAGGCTCTAATTCAATGTTATCCAAGAATATGTTTGTATAGTTTGTAGCTATTTCGCTTATTCTGTAAAAAATTTAGCCTGATTTTTGACCGATCTATCATAGTGGGATCGGGTTCGTTCTGAAGCTCCTTGCGCAATCATTCTTTTTGTGGTTGCTCGAATTTGCGACTTCTTGGATCGGTATATTTGGTGCAAAACTAGTCTAGCTTTCCATTTGCATGCCTATCTTGTATCCGTCACCTGTAAATGTCTACTAGGTATGCATGCTCTTTTGTTATTGTCGTCTTTTCTGCTATCACTTATTTGATCGAACCTTATCAAGCTTTATTAGGTATGGTTGTTTTCATCCTCACTAGAAAATTTTGGATATCAACCTTTTTGGAAACGTTTGAGGTTCTTAGTATAGGCGCGGAAGGTATTCTTAACTGTACATGGTCTTTATATTTTCCTGTTCGTTGCTTTCCTTTACCTGTGTATGAGCCAATTGATGATTTACCTCTGTTGAAATTTTATCCATCTTTGCATGGTGTCGGCTGCTCTTATCCTTTTTTATTTGAGTGTATTTAAACATGCAGTTTGCATGCGCTGATATACTTTTCTTGACCTTTTTTAGCTCCACCATTAACTCTCTGTGTGGCTTGCATGTCACATATATTATGACGTCTTGCGAATGGAATATATAGTCTGGGGCGGCAGGTAATATTTTGTCTTAGCCAACGTAAGTTTCTTTGGAAATGATTTTTAGTTTTGTCCCTGAGCCTTGGTTTTGCTATATACTCATGCGTGTAAGGTTGAGTCTTTTATTTTGTTTGCTTGTCTATTGAAACTATGGATTCTACTTGTTGCATGTTCTCTTTGAAGTCCTTGGTCGCCATGAGTATCTCGAACTCTGTGGCTAGCTATCTCTTTGGTCGCTTTGGAATTATTTTCTGATTCTTTGGGATCTTGTCTTATCTGTAACACTTGAAAATAGATTGTTGAAGAGGTTTAGTTAATCCCTCTATCCGCGCACGAGCCTATTATTTTTTTCCTCTGTCGAAGCTTGTTCATTTGTATGCATGGTATCGGCTAATGGAAGTTTTTTATTCATTGTGTGTTGAACTCCGTAGGATTACCATTCGACTAATTCTAGTTACAGAATTTTGTGTTTATCTGTGTTTTGCATGCATGCACCGACTCTTTAGCTGACTTATGCTATAATGAATTAGTGCGGCTTTAGTTAGTCTTTAAGTTCACGGGGAGTGGATGTATTATCAAAAGCACTTTACCATCAATTTATTTGATGGAAACTTTGATCTTATAAATAGATTATTGGAAACCGAGCCTTGTCATAAACTATACAAATAATTACAAAGTCGATATATGATCTACCTCTTTAGTTCAATTGGTCTCTCATTTGATTATAGATATACTTATTATTATATATATTGTATATTGGAATTAATTTGTCTTATCTGGTTATTTAGTTTTAAAGATAATGAATATGTTCTTTATTCTAGAATTAATATTGACTTATTTGCTAAATTTAGACAGTAAGACATTTATTTAAGGTAATGTATTAATGTATTTTGGGATTTTATCTTATGTCTTAATGTAGAAAGATGTTTAATATTGAGTAACTAAATTGTTACTTTTTTTTTTATGTTTTATAAAAAAAATAAAAAAATGTAAAAGGGTATGCATTGTAATATAGGATTAGCAAATTGACTCTAATTGTTTTAATGAGTCTTGGTGATTTAGTAAAAAGGGTTTATTTTTATTTTTCTCTCTTAATGTTCAACTTATCCACTTATAAGTTGTTGGTTCAAGATAACATATTGTGTAGAAAAATATATATTGTCTTTTGTGCTATGAGTTTATAATGTGTTGTATGAAACATGTATGATTCAAAATCATGAATGGAAACTAGTTAATCTAATATTAAGAGTTATTGGTTAGCATGTACCATACTAAATGTGTTGGAAAGTTGTTTTGCGGATAAAATTTTATGCCTTGCATTATTGTAAGTTGGGGGCTTATCTCTTTTTGGATTATGAATTATCTTTTATTGTCTCGGGGCACTTTTGATCTCCTTTATTTTATAAGGGATACATGTTATCTTTATCTGTATGCAATTTGGTCTTGATTTAGCCATGCATGTTTTGTGGTGTTATCGAGTTATATATATATATATCATGATGTGTTTCCGGCTATTTTGGGTCTATGAGGACGATGTTCTCTTTTGCATACAAGATGGCTTATTAGTCTGGTCAGTTTGTGAAGTTGTACCATAGGAGGAGTGGCTTTCGTTAGGGGCTGGAATCGGAAGTGGTTGCATGGGTAACCTATCGGAAGTTGGTAATTAAGTTAAAAATTTAACTAATGTACTGGGAGTATGTCATTTGTCTTGTCATTGGGATGTCATGTGTGTCAACCATGTATTGTGTGATGTTCTCCCCGTTGTCTGTTTGACTTGAGGACATGTTCTATCTCCTAGCATGGGGGGTGGGCTTTCAAGTTCCACATGGTTGGGAGGAATGTGCCACATCTTCCATTGGGTCCCCTATAGGTGATATTGTTCGAGACATGTTTGTTCTTGGCTGGATCCTTGATACACTGTGTTCACGGAGATAGGTTCTTTGGACGAATTCGTGGACGCGGTCACCAACTACTCTTGATCTTATTTTGTATTGAACATTCTCATAATGTTTCATGAGGTTTCATTATATTGTTATTTATGATGTATCAATATTTTTCACAATCTCATTTATTGTAAACGAACTTGTAATATAACTATTGATGTAATGAATCTGTATATGGCTATTCTCTTGTCTTGAAATATATTTAGTTCTTGGTGTATAGTGATGTTTATTTATTTTAGTAGCGTAGTTGTGGAACCCTAGAATGTTTATGTTAGGTAGTTAATCACATGTTATTATTTGTAAAAAAAATAAAATTTGAAAGTTTAGTGTTACTGACGTAACGTCTCCTGGGTTCCACAGCGGGGCGTTACATGACATGTGTATGAGTGTGGTTGTGTAGAGGCTTAGGGATATCTACTGTAACGCCATTAGCAGTCAAGTTTATTTGAGCAAGTGTTATGCGTGGTATTCGCAGAATGCTTTTTTATGAAATGAGAATTCCAATTCCTCTGGTGATATTAAAGAACAAAATTATTTTCGTTAACTCTTCATATTAATGCTATTTATATAGAAAAACATTAAAGAATGAAGGATTGGGTGTTTTATTTTCACCTAAGCATAAGGATGTTTTCGCCCACATTTTGGACCCATGGTATTCAAAAGCAGTAATTTTTTAATCACATTAAAGATTTAATTTACCTACTTTTCTATGTATTTTTTTCTAGCCAAGGACTGAGGGGTATCCATTCCACCAAATTCACCCAGGGCAAGATCCCGGCCTCATCCCTTTTTCGGTGTTAGAGCCTTTGTTCTTAGCAAGACTTGATCTGTAATACCCCTTCGTTTTGTCCTTTTGATCAAACAATGTTCTTCTCTTTTATTTTGTATTTTCTATTAGTACTTTGACTATGGTACTCGGCTACTATTTGATTGCTATCTATAAAGCGATGTTAATGTTATATTTTGATGTGATGGTATTTTATTATAATGTTATCATTATGGCATGTTTTGGATTAACATTATGGATGTTTGAATTAATGATGTTTTATGCTTTGGATTATATTAGTATGTTAGATTTGTTAGTTAGTTACACTGTATTGGTGAAGGGGATGGTATTGCATCACTCACTTGTGAGCGCCCTGCAATTCTGAGATTTCCTCTTCACGGTGTGTTTTAATTATGACATATATGCATGTGGATATACTCTTTGTTCACAGGTTGATAGGTACATGACATCGACTCCACTTGGTTTCACAGGTTTGAGCGTGTCCAATGCCCAACAATATTCGATTGGGAGATAGTAGCTAGATTTTCCATGCCAAGTCATCACCCTAGTCATAATGTGTCGTCGGTCTTAGTGTGGTCCTATTATTTTAATATTGTTCAATTTGCCTTGTTTCAGTTTAAATTCCAAGTTAGAAAATGGTAATTAATTGCATTATGTATTTAAAGTTATTGATTAAATTAATCGGGTTATAACGTTAGAGATGTTTAATTTATTAATTAATTTAATTTAATTAATAAAATGATTTAATCTTTGATTAAGATTTATTTTATTAATTAATTAAATTAGATTGTGTTAAATTAAATTAAGTTATGCATTTTGAAATGTATGGGCATTTGGTGTGAAAATTTAAAATTTAAAGGGTTAAATGAGATATTTTGAAAAAGGTTTTAAAATTTCATTTTACGAAATTTGGAATTCAAAAATTCAAAAAATTCAAAAAAGGAAGATATTTTCTATTTCTGTTTTTGAAAATTTATGAGGGTTGGTGCATGGATATTTTGGAGAATTTTCTTTATTATTTGAATTTTCTCAACAAGTTTTTGAAAATTGGAAAATAGAGGAGAGGAGGATTTGTGCATCTTTGTGGGTTTTGGATTGAAGCTGTGAAGATTGGAGGAGTTGAAGTTGGAAGCTGAGCACCATCTGGATCTCTTCACAAACTCAAGGAAATCAGGTTCTTGTTGTTTTTAGTTGTTGTTTTGAGATCTTAAGTTTCAAATGTTGTTGTTGAAAATCATGCTACAAAAGATATTTAAATTCCTCTATTAGATTTGCTAAAATAAACCCTGTTATTTCTTGTCTTCAAATTTGAAGAAGAAACCTCTTTTTAGAAATAAAATGCTACAAAAAAAGAATGTTGTTCTTGACTGTAAATGTCTATTTTTACTTGGTTTTCTCAAGTGTTTTTGTAAATTTTATTATTGAAAACTAGTATATATATACATATATATATATATATATATATATATTGATATATATATACATATATATTCTTAATTTTTAAATTATGCCAAATAGGGGGTTATGCTGGCAAAAGTTTTACAGATAAAATTTATTGAAAAACCCAGAAGCGGATTGAAATCCGCAGGGTTTTGTTTCGCCGTTTTTTTTATATAAAAATAAAAATATTTTAGTGGGGAGGTGCTAGGGGCTTACCCACATGCCACGCCCCCATGGGAGGTGCGTGGGGAGGGATACGCGCCCAACGCGGACTCCCCTGACCACTATGGGTCGGCTGCATACACAACCGACACCCACAGTTGGGTCGACGGTGTTTACACCACCGCACCCAACTATGGGGGCCGACTGCGAATGCAATCGACACCCAACCCTTGGTACGCGGCCTAATAAAACTTCGGCATTTTGTTTTTATAAAACAAATTTTTTAAATAAAATAAAATTTGTTATTTTTAAATTTATTTTTTTATTATTATATTTTATAATAATAATAATAATAGGGTTAATAATAATATTTAATTTTATTATTATATTTTATAATAATAAAATATGTTATAGTATTATTTTATTATTATATTATATAATTTTAAAATATTAATATTTAATATTGCACAATTTCGCCTCATGTAATTAAAGGGGTACGTATATATATTTTTATATATACATGTATTTAAATTATGTTTTTCTTTGTGGCATGATTTAAATCAGATTGAACAAATTTAAACGTGATGACTTTAATTATATCATTGTTTCCTTTAAAACGTTATTTCAAAGGAGGTTTAGTCTTGAATTTTAAATGACTATTTTAAACTGAAGAAACAATATTTATTTTTAAGGCAATGCATTTTGCCTTGTGGAAATTAACTGGTTAATTTATCATTATTTAAATGCAAGTAGGGAAATTAGATTATTAGTGTTAATTTCTCTTTTCTTGAAAAGATGTATTTAATTCAATTTATTTAATGCGACAAATTGTTGAATGATAATGAGGAAATGGATTTAGTGAATCCAAAGCAGATTTAATTCTCATCTTGATTTTGAACTATTCTTGTTATCATTTGGGAAATTTGGGTCGTAACATTGGACAAGTCTTCCAGTTGGGTTTTGAGTATGTGGGTTGTCGTGTCATGTAGTCAACCTATTTTGAATCCCTTGGGTAGTGCATGGGAAGTTATCAGTGTAAGACCCCTCTGTTTTGCCCTTTTGATTGAACAATGTTATGTTGGTTATGCCTTACTTTCTATTAAGTGCTTTGATGTAGAACTCTGTTGTTATTTGATCGCTATCTGTAAAGTGATGTGAATGTGATATTTTATTGTGATGGTATTTGATCTTGATGTTATCATTATGTCATGCTTTGGATTAGCATAGTGGATAATTGAATTAATGATGTTTATGCTTTGATCATATTAATGATGTTAGATTCGTCAGTTAGTAAGACTACATTGGTGAAGGGGACGAGATTCTATCACTCACTTGCGAGCGCCCTGCGCTCCCAAGATTTCCTCTTCACGGTGTGTTTTAATTTTAACATATATATATGCATGTGGATATACTCTATGTTCGCAGGTTGACAAGTACAGGACATTGACTCCACCTGGTTTCACAGGTTGGAGCATGTTCAATGCCCAATGGTATTCGATTGGGAGATAGTAGCTAGGTTTTCCATGCCAAGTCGTCACCCTAGTCCTTGTATGTCGTTAGGTGTCTTTCGAGTTGTGTTGCTTCGATTATTATTCCCTCTCTTCGATTATTTAAAATTGCAAGTCAAAAGGTAACTGAATGGTTTTATGCATATAAGTTGTTGATTTATCGGATCTGGAATTATGTTAGTAAGGTAATTTATTTTATTATTAATTTAATTCAATTAATAAAATAATTTAATCATTGATTAAGTCTATTTTATTAATTAATTGAAGTAGTTGTGTTGGAATGAATTAAATTATGCATTTTGGAAATTCATGAATATTTGTTGAAATTGAAAAATAAGAAAAATGAATTAAAAGTCAAATTAGAAGTTTGAATTAAAAAAAAATGAAAGAAATTAGATATTTTCTATTTTTCTGTTTTGAAGAATTTATGAGGGTGGTTGTTGAATTTTTAGGGTTTTATCCTTATGTTTGAATTTGCATCACAATTTTTGCATCATGAAGTTTTAAAAAAATGGAAATGGAGGAGAGGAAGAACTTTTGCATTTTTGGTGGATTTTGGATTTAAGTTTTGAGAATTTGAGGAACTGAAGAAAGAACCGAGGCATCAATAGGGTCTTCTATCATCTTCAAAAAACCAGGTTCATGTTGTTTCTTTGTAAAATTAGTTGTTTTGAGGTTAAATTACATATACTTGTGGTTGAAAATTAGGTTGAAGATCATTTAAAAACCTCCTTTGGATTTTTGTTTCAATTTGTGAAAAGAGAATCTTTATTTAGAATATATTGCTTCAAAAAGGAAATGAGTTCTTGGCTGCAAATTATTATCCTTGAAAATTTTAATTGCTCAATTTGTTCTATTAATTTGGAGATTTAAATTCATATATATATATATATATATATATATATATATATGTTTACATTCAATTTGACATATATATATAATTCATTTTAGGAGGAGTTATGCTATGAAAAGTATTTTTTTTTTTAAATAAAAAATAAAACCCTATGTAAGGGTGCGGACTTCTAAAAATCCGCAGGAAAAAATAAAAAAATAAAAAATTTGGGGGAGGCGTTGGGGGCTCACCCCCATCGCGCCCAACGCGAGCCCCCGGTTGCCACACAGTGATCGGCTGTGTGGTTACACAGCCGATACCACACAGTGGTTGGCTGTGTTTACACAGCCGCCCACTGTGTGGGGTTCGGCTGTGTCACCATCGCCACCCCACCTCATCGTCGCCGCCTGTAGCTTCTGTCGCCACCGCCTGGTTGACCTGCGGCCAATACCCAACAAAGAGACGCCATCCTGAGCGCATGGCCCGAGGCCCGCGTGGCTCAACCCTTAGGGTTGGCACGTAGCCCGAGGTCTTATGGAGGTCAAAAAAAGAATATAAAAAATAAAATAAATATTAAGCTTGCTTTTAATATTAAATATTATTTGTTATAATATTAAATATATATATATATTTAGTATTTGTTATAATATTAAATATATATATATATATATATATATATTTAGTATTTGATATTATAGGTTTATAATATTGTAATATTAATTTAGGTTTAATATTTATTGAATTGCATAGTTGTATAGTTGGGAAGATAATTTTAATAAATAAGTATATTTTTAAATGTATATATGTATTAAATGGTTGAGTAAAACAATAGCAAAATTTCAAATATAATTGGAAAGATTTTAAAGTATTATACTATAGTTGAGATTGTAAATTTTGAAATGATGAACTGACTTATGCCATGATTTAAATGGATTTGAGGGATTTGAGATTAATGTATAGTAGTTAAATCGACGAAATGATTTTAGAATATTATATTTAAAAAAATAAATTTTGAATCTAAAAGAGATGTGTTTAATAGCAAAATGGAGTGACTTTAAATGAAGTATTTTTGCAAAGGACCAATAGTAGTTTTTTAAAATGTTATTTTCTGGATAGTTGAAATAAGGGGTTATTTTATTATTATTAAAAGCAAGTAGGGAAATTAAATGATTAGTGTTAATTTCTCCTTTATCTGAAAGGATGTAATTTTAATTCAGTTCCATTGATGCAATAAATTACTGAATGTAATGGGGCATGGATTTAGTATATCCAAAGGTAGCTTCTTTCAATTGTCTTTAGTAAACACTTCCTTCATGTTCTTGTTTGGGGAAGTAGGTTAAAAGTGTCTTAAATTTGTAAGCCTTCCAAAGGACCCTAGAGGTTGGGGGTTGTCGTCTTGTGATGTCGACTATTTGTTAATTCCCTTGGGTAGTGCATGAGGTTATGTCAATGTTATACCCGATTTCTACGAACGGGGATGTTTTGTACCTCCTGTGTAAGGAGTGGATTTTGTAATTGTGCCTCCTTGTAGGAGTGGTTTTGTTATTATTGTTACCTCCAGTGTTTGGAGATGGATTTATCTTATGTCGCCTCCTGAGAAAGGAGTGGACATGTTATCTTGTTAGTTGCACTTTGGTACCCTTGGTATTTGGATGGTATGTGTGTTGTCAAGTAGAAGAGTGGCTTCTATAGGGGCCAGATCCCGGAAGAGGTATCCAGGATAACCTTCGGAAGTGGTTTAATTAAGTGATAACTAAAACAATACTTAGAAGCTTAGGACTAATTTCTCACTAATCAAGATAATTATGCCTCACTCATAGACACAAGGGCTCGTTTAGACTTGGGATGAGTGGGAAGGCCTAGAATGGCAAGGTCATCTATCTTGTCTGTACAAAAGGTATTTGATTCTGCATGAGTGAGTATGGGGGCCAGGAATTCAGTAGAGGCCACTAGGATAACCCTTAGTGGGGGTCGGAGCCTAGGAAGGATCCCAGAGGATAACCCATGATGAACTATGTGATGACACTCTATCTAGGAAAACAGTTGGTGCTTGATCTTGTGGGTATGGTTTCGTTAACATACCTGATGTGACCATAGTTGGTATTCGATTATTATGTGTATGGTTCTCTTAACATACTTGTCCTGCTTCATTTCTGGAAGCAATGTGACCATGTAGAGTTGTGCTTGTGAGGTTCTCGTGATGCTCTTGAGTTGTATTTTTATTGTACTTGATTTGTACTTGAGTTGTACTGGTGATGTGCTTATGTGGTACGTGTGATTGGATGTGTCAGTTTGGTCCAGTGATGATTTAGCCTGTGTCTAGAGGTAGATGGTTTTGGCTAGGATTCCTTGTTACTATCTCCTAGCACGGGGGCTGGGCCTTTGGGTTCCACTTGGTTGGGTGGCATGCAACTAAATCTGTTGGGCTATCTTCATGTTCTTGTGGATGAGACTTCCAGGTGGAGAGCTCATTGAATTCAGTTCAGTTCTTGCTTTATTTTATTTCAGTTGATCTTGTATTATTTTACCCCTCAGTTGTTATCGAGGTGGAAGTTGTAATTGTAATTTTATTTATTGGATTTTCCTCATTCAGGGAATGAGAGTTGTAACCCTATTGTTAATTATCGATAAATGAAATTGAAAGTTATCTCTTATGCTTGATGTAAATTATCTTAATTGGAATGTATGTGTTAAATTACTATTTAAATAATTGCCATGGTTTATATTCATGTTTTTTGTTGAGGTTCTATGTAACCTCAGTCTCGTAACCTTAGGGGATGTTTGCATTGGGAAGTGAACTTGCATGTTCTTTGTACTTAAACAAAAAAAAAAATAGCCCGTTTAAGTAGTTGTTTGCAACATCCTTTAAGGTTGTGTGGCAGGGCATTACAATCAGTTATTTATCTGGTTTCCATGAACAAGGATGTTTTGTGCCTCCTTGGATTAGGAGTGGATTATGTGAGTTGTGTCTCCTTGTAAGGAGTGACTTTGATATTTTGTTACCTCCAATGTTTGGAGAGGGTGTTGACTTATGTCGCCTCTTGAGAAAGGAGTGGTTGTGTTATCTTGTTTGTTGCACTTTGTTACCCTTGGTGATTGGATGGTATGTTTTTTGTCAAGTAGAAGAGTGGCTTCCGTTAGGGGCCAAAGCCCATAAGAGGTAAGATTGGGTAACCTTCGGAAGTAGTTTAAAAAAGTGTTAACTAAAACAATACTTAGAAGTTTAGGACTAACTTCTCACTAATCAAGATAATTATGCCTCACTCATGGACCCAAGTGCTCGGTTAGGCTTGGGATGGGTGGGAAGGCCTGGAATGGCAAGGTCATCTATCTTGTCCTTATGAAAGGTATTTGATTCTGCATTAGTAAGTATGAGGGCCAGGGGATTGGTTGAGGCCACCAGGTTAGCCAAAGCCTATGAAGATCCGCTTGGGTAACTCATGATGAGCTGTGTGATGACACTTTGTCTAGGACAACAGTTGGTACTTGATTTTATGGGTATGGTTTCCTTAACATACCTGATGTGACCATAGTTGGTATTTGATAATGTGTGTATGGTTCTCTTAACATACTTGAACTACTTTATATTTGGAAGCAATGTGACCATGTTGAGTTGTACTTGTGTTGTACTTGTGTTATACTTGTGTGGTCCATGTGTTTGGTTGTGTCAGTTTGGTTCAGTTATGTGTTAGTCTATGTTTAGAGGTAGATGGCCTTGGCTAGGATTCCTTGTTACTATCTCCTAGCACGAGGGGTGGGCCTTTGGGTTCCACTTGGTTGGGTGGCATGCACCTTAATCCGTTGGGCTTTCTTCTTGTTCGTGTTGACGAGATTCCCAGTTGGAGAGCTCGTGGGATCTAGTTTCAGTTCTTGCTTTATTTCAGTTCAGTTGTTCTTGTAATTTATGACCCCTCATTTGTTATCGAGGTGGAAAGTTGTAATCGTAATCTTATTCTTTGGACTTTCCTCATTTGGGGAATGAGTGTTGTAGCCATATTGTTTAATTCATAATAATGAAATGGAAAGTTATCTCTTATGCTTGATGTAAATTATCATAATTGGAATGTATGTGTTTATTTCTTAATTAATTATTTGACATGGTTTAAATTCATGTTTTTTGTTGAGGTTCTTTATAACCTTTGTCTCGTAATCTTAGAGGTTTTTTGCATTAGTTAGTGGACTTGCTTATTAATTGTACTTAAAAATAAATAAAAATTAGTCTGTTTAAGTAGTTGTTTGCAACTTCCTCTAGGGTTGCGTGGCAGGGTGTTACATGATCCCTAGTGGGCTCATTTAGAACCTTTCAAATTCACCAATAGACCAAGGGCCCATTGACATTGTGATGGTAATCTGGAAAATGATAATAGGGTATGTGCAGGATCATCATAGAAAAAATAGGCCCTTAAGTGGCAAAAAAATCAAAAAAATCAGAGTTAGGCAATTTGACATAAAAACTTGAATAAGTTATCTATATTATCTCAAAAATATGTAAGAATAGAATTTGTAGAAAATTGAATTTAGTTTCTAAATTACAAGGTTTATTTACAAAAAAATAAAATATATTTGGTGAAAATTTGAAATTTCAATACAGTAGTACTTAAATTTCAGGGAAAAAATAAGAAGTAGGTGTTTGTCTGATCACCCTAACCACATTAAAATGATAATTTTTTTTTATAAGATTTTATATATAAATAGAGGACTCATGTCCCGATGTGATGCATATTTTTTTGTAATTTATTTCCAAGTAAATAATTAATTATAATTTTTTTATGACAAATTTTAAAAAATATAAAGACTCGTATGTCTAACTGCCTTAACTTGGTCAAAAATTCATGAAATTCATTTTTTAATTTTTTAATCTTATAGTATGTGAAGCATAGAATGTGATGCATGTTTTGGATTCAAAAAATATGATACCATTTGAAAGCTATAGATGTTTTTCAATCAGCCTAAAAATTGGGACTTTAGTCATAATTCAATAGAAAATGAATAATAATTATTTATTAAATTCAAAGTAAAGCATAATTTATATTGGTGGAAAATTGAGAATCTCCTTTAAAAACCCTTTTTGTTTCATCAATTTTTGGTTAAAAAACAGTCGTCAGTCACATACCCATCATATTGTCATTTTTTGGCCCATCATGATCCTGCACATACCCAATAAAAAAAATTTATAATCATGAACTTTTAATATGCTATTGATGATTTGAAAAAATCTTCTTTTTGTTAAGGTTGTGGGGTTTGCATTTATTTTAATTTTTAAATTTAATTTGTTTCTTGTTTGACACATACATTATGATGAATGCAAAGTTATGAACCATCTTTTTTTTACATGTTGCAATAGTTATGGATGGTTTAGCAATTTCATGTATTTAGTGTATTATGTTATGCAAGTTTATTTATTTTTATTTTTTTGTAGGTATTTTATTTTTGACTATTGGGTAAGTAGTATGAAAATAAGAGATAAACAATAGTATTATTTAAAAAAAAAAAATTGGATAAAAAATTAATATGTATACAATGGATTTGAAGATGTCATTAGAATAAAGATTTAGTATTTTAACTTTAATTTTTAAATTATTATTGAATTTAAAAAAAAAAGAAAATTAAGAAGGGAAAATGTTGAATGTATAAAAAACTATTTTCAAAGTTATTTTGAGAAAAAATAGATAAGAGTTAGTATTACAGGTTGTATATTTTTTTAATAATGTTTTACTATTTTGTTGGTGAGGTTTTGAAATGGACACATCTTAAAAATTGTATCACTATATGTACATGCTATTCAAATTCTACAAAATTGTTTGTTTTTTTTTTTTTTTAAAGAATAAAATATAACACAATCTAATATAACTTTTTAAACATTTGGATAAATCATTTAAAAATATATAAATAAAGATAATACAAATATATTTGATAAATATGAAGAGATTAGTAAAAGAAAAGAAAAATAAATAACTTAATTATATATTAAAAATAGAAAAAAAAAATTGCTAGAAAGCTAATAAATGGAGTGACATTTTGATAGTAGCTTTGCCAAATTTTGTTATAAAATTAATAAATCTAATGATGGTGAAGTTAAGATAGAATTGAAAATTACTATGTGGGGAACAAGAGGGGATCACTTGAGAAAATTCAAGTAGATATATAAAAACAAATAGAGCACATAAAAGGGCTTTGTCAAATGATTTTTTTGGGTCAAAGTACATCATTATTATCTAATGATTTGAATGTAAAACTAAAATTTAGATCACCTATTAAAACAAAAAATAATTAAAATTGTGATTAATTATGAAATATCAATTCTTAAATTCACTTAAATTTACTTAAGGAACTTTCACTTTATATATAAAACCGTAAGATTGACACACATGCCATAATCTTGTGTTCTCTTCTGTATCACCTTGGCCTATATAAATGGATTTTTTTTATAATCTTAGTAAATGGATAAGGATAAATAATTACCTAGGAATGTATTCTTAATAAATTCATTTTCCTTTACCTTATAAGAATTTATGTCGAGTTTATCAAAGTTTCACTTGATTTCCTAATAAAGCCTTTTGGTTACAGTATACAACTTAATTCCTCTAATTAGGATCATATGATGAAAGTGAGTAATACATTTGTTCAAAAATATTAACAATATTTATATCAGAAAAAAAAAAGTGTATTTGACATAACCTAAATTGAATCACTAAGGAATAATCTTATGCTTCATATTGATAAACTCCTTACAAGAACGTGCCTTTAAAATACTTACTTTTACGGATGTAATTCATGTAACACCCATAATTTTGTATGCATTGGGGTTTCTATTATTAGAGTTGGATTTAAGACTATGTGTTAGGGGATGCATAGGTTGTGCCCCTTCTGATTTAGAGAGACAATTCAACAGTTAACGCATCTTCTATTTTATTATTTCTCACACACGTTTCATAAGAATAGAACCTGTGTAACCTAGGTAATTCACACAAGGTAACCCATCTCACATTGCATTGCATTTTCATTTTCTTCACGAGAATCAAAACAGGGCCTCTGGAATTGGAGCTAGTAAGACTTCTAGAAAGTGAAATCCACCTTACCACTAAACTACATTGCTCAATTTCTTACATCCCTAGAAAATACCTTTGTATCTACATTACTTGTTTTTGTCGAAAGCTACTTGTCTTAAAGGAAATATTTGATGAATTCAAACGACGTCTCATTTGGAAAATTCTTCCTCTTCACTGCTATCTTCATACCCCATGAGATTTTCCTACCATGGAAGAAATATAAATATATTATTTTTATATTTATAAAAAAATATGGGAAACTAAATCTATACACCTACAAAACTAGATGAAATTTGTACACCTACAAAACCAGAAATGTGCATATACATGCAACAACTACCACAAGCACCACCATAATAAATGCATACCAAATTCATTATAAAATTAGTAGCAAACTTCAAGAAAATCTTGCACTTGTTACCTCAACAATACAAGCTTTGTGTCCATGATTTATGCATTTTAGCATAAAGGCCACCATTTTGTAGGGCCCAGTTATAGTATGTACTTTGTAAAACTGAAATTGAATCTTCTAAAAAAAACCACAAATGACTATTTTATGTTTTGACAATGTTTGCAGTCTAATAAGACTAAAAAGGTGGGACACATACTTGATTAAATTTCTAATTTTTTATTTCCATGAAAAATGAAAAGAATTCAACTCTCACCAAGTTTATGTCATTGCACCATATTATGTCTATCTTTACACTATTTCTTCAAACATTGTATTTGCATACTGTTTACCTATGAAAAATCTTTTGTATCTTTTAGGAAGAGTTTAGTTAACCAAATAAAAAAAATGGAATAAACAAATTATAAGGCCATTGAAATATCTGGTCTTTTTGTACCCTTATTCCATTTATAAAGTCATTGAAATTACCCTTCATTTCCATTTGTAAGGCTATTACGTGGGGGGACCCCACCGGGATCTCCTCCAGTCTGACATCAATGTTTTCCTTTCTTACTTTTCTCGGCATGCTCACTTAATCATCACATTCCCTAAAACAACAGTTGCGCACATTTCTTCTCCATTTTGTCACTAATAAAAAATACCAAAATATACCAACCTATCGATGTAAGCATTGCACCTGATTGGTGCAAGTGCTATTATTATGTGAAGTTTCAAAAGCTGATTTGGTCCATCAACAATACACATTCATGAATAGAGTTTGCGAGACAATCAAATTGAATCAGACTATTCATCATTGCCAGTTTTTTCCATCCTTTTTTCTTTTCAACAAAATGAATATTTACTGCATTCCACATTTTCCATGTCCTTCGTTTTTGGTAAAGCATGTACAACTATTTTTTGTAATTAAAAAAAAAACCTCTTATTATAGACATCTATTAAATTGTTGTCTTCTTATTTAATATCATGTGAAATTTCAATGTTGTGCATAAGGTTTGAAATAAATTTCCATTTAAATTAGAAATTAGGTTTTAGATGCTTTAAGAAATTATTTGAAATAAAAATTACTTCATATTCTAAATATAATTTTTTTTTACTATTCATTATTTTAACAAAAATTCTGATTATCACTTTAAGTATTTTTTTAAATCAAAATTAAGTATATCTCCATAATAATTAATCTACTTTTATAATCTAATTTAATCATCAATACACCAATTTAATATTTTAGTTTACAATAATATAATAATAACATAATATAATACTTCAGTAATGAGAATGCTATAATATTATATTAATTATAATAATATAATAATAATATCAAAATAATAATATAATATTACAAATGATATAGTATTTTAAATATTAATAATGTATTATAAAAAATATACCAATATAATGGTAAATACATATCAAAAATAATCAAAATATAATAATAATATTATGTAATGAAAATATATAACAATAATAATATTTTAATATTTATTATAAACATAAGTGAAGATATTTATTTTATGAAATACCACCCTTAGTTGACCCATAATCCTAATTGACCAATAATACAAACCCATTCAATTAAAAATATGATATAATACAAATCATAATTAAAATATAATATAATATAATATATAAAATAGAGTAAATATTATTATAATATAATAAAATATAATAAGATAATATAATTTAAGTATAACTATATATTACAATATAATTTAATATAATTGTATAATATAATATAATACAAATATAATAAAATAAATATAAATATAAATATAATATAATACCTAATCTAATCATTAATAATAATATAATAAAAATATAATATAATTTGAATTGGATATCTTAATATAAATTTAATAATATAATAGTAAATACATAAAAAATAATTAATATAATAATGTTATTATATAATAAAAGTATAAAATAATATTATAATAATAATAATATATTAAAAATCATTTTTTAAATGACCTACCAATTGACCTCATGTACTACACAAATGTATGAAAAAAAAACCAAAATTTTCCCTAATCGACCATCAACACCAAGGTGTGATTGCTAGTTATACTAGCTTATCCATCTTATTAAATAATCTATATAAATAATGTCAAGATATATCTTTCTCGACACTTTATTTGTATTCATACTTTCACCTAATCAAATAATATAATCATACAATAAAAATACTAAAAATTAAAAAAAAATTAATTTTAATATAAGATTTTATAAAATAATAATAGTATTAATTAAAATTCAATTCATGTCTTAAATATTACAACTTTTGTACAATTATATTGTGCATTATTATATAATATTATATAACTTTATAATATTATTACATCTTTATAATTTAAACAATTAAATAATTACCGATTAAATAAAACATATTTTCAATTATTAAATAATAGTATATATTAATAATATTATTATAATATTTATATGCTTTTATAACAAGTAGCATTAGTGATAAAAATAAAGTTGCATCTAATATTAGAGTTACATTTATGTTTAAGGTTGATTTAAGGAATAATTAGCTTATTATTATCATTATCATTATCATTATATTATATCAATATTGTTTTTGATTAGGTAAGCAGTGATTTTGAAAGGGCCTCGATCCCTTTTACATCAAGAAAGATTCAACCATAAGACCAGCAAGACAAGGAACAACCACCAAATGAGACAACCCAAAAGGCACAGCTAAAAGACAACTAAAAAATAGAGCGAAACACAGTAGGGGATACCACCCCACCAAAACTAAGTCAAGGTGGTTTAAATAATTGTTTCAATGGTTTTTGCTTAATCGTAATACAAGGATTCCTCTCCACCAATCTTTTCAACTTTTTTTTACAAGGAGAGGAAACAAGACCACCACTAGAAACAACCAAGCCCAAAGAATCAACAGAGGGGTCCAACTTAGAGGGAACATCAACAACATCATTTTGAAGTTCTTGACATATAGTGGCGTCTTCCATAACATTTGTCACCTTTTCCTTTTTCTTCTAAACAGTGTGTTGATTTTTCTTCTTAAAACAAGTAAAGGAGGCATAACCCACTTTACCACAAGAAAGACAAATAATCAAAGAGTCTTCATAATCAATGTGCTACACCCACTTACCAAATTTATAAGATAAATTAATCTTCGTGGGAATAATATAGTTATTCTCCACTAACACACAAAATATTAATGGGAAGAATACAGGTATTATATCAATATTGTTATATTGTATTATATTATTATTATATCATATTCTTATGATTATTATATTATTAATTTTTATCATTATATTATATGCTTAAATGTTTGCTGATACAATTTACATTCTTGTTGATTGACAAAAAAATATCAATTGAACAAATGTGCACTTTTTTGATACACATGTATCCACTATTTATATATTTTTGTAGAATTTGACTTGTTCTAGCAAGCCTTGTAACAAAGAGTTGTAAATGTCAATTAAGATTATCATGAACAAAATTTTTGTGTAACAAACAATAAATTTTCAACGACAATAAAATTGAAGGAAAAATTAAAAAATTGACTAAAACTTGAATACAAATTTAACAAGTGTATAATAAATTGGAGCCTAACATATTTGATATTCTAACTAAAACCATAATAGAAAAATATAAAGTTAGGGCCTGTTAAAGATTTCTTTTTACTCAAATCCTAGTGTTGATTGAAATCATAATGGGGAGTCTGATGTGTGGACTATATAAGACTTGATTTGAGCCCTAACAAGAGTAGTGGGTGTGTAAAGATTTCACATAGAAGCTTAATAGCATGAAAATATAAAGTTGCTTTGAAATTTTTATAAAAGGAGAGATACCATTGAAATATTTGTTGAGATCCTAGAGGGATCTATATTTTGTATCCTTAAAACTTTGACATTGATCTTGGTAATTTCACCCCTGCTCAGTCACATAGAGAATAAAAAAACTTTATATTCTTGAAAGTCACCTATAAGGATTTGGAATCTGCACATTTTACTAAAGCCCAAGAGGATTTTTAGATTTCAACATTATTTTTGTCATAAAACACACTGATGATCACACTGACTTGTCTAGCAATGAACTGCCTTGTTTTTCTTTATATGTGTCTTTTGTAGTTATATACTTCTGTGGAGAAACCATTTTTCCAACAATTTTAGTCTTTCTCTTGCACTGTATTGTAACCATATAAACTAAAGGTCCGGTAACAAAAAATTAGTGGAGAAATTATATTGTAATAATTAATATACTACATGCATGAGTTTTGAAATTACACAAAACCCAGCAAGAAAGATATTTGAAAATTGCAGGACAGGGATAACTTTAAGAAACCCCCCCCTCAGCGAAGGTGTAAAATCCTGGTGAATCGTTCCTTTTATTTGAAAAAATTATTGATTTTCCTTGGCAAATCTTATGCACATTATTCAAAAATTTGTAAAATCTTGGTGAATCTTAATGGATAATTGGTACAAATAAATAATCACATTAGCGAATCCTAGTGAATAATCACTAAAACGGTTAATTACAATGGCGAATCTCTCCTTTAAAAATTTGCATACTTGGTCGGCACAGTTCCCCCATATTTTTTAATTTATTTTTTAATATTGAAGGAGGGGCTCGGGGGCAGCAACCACCAGCAGGGTCAAGGGGTAGCGCCCCTTGCAGGGGTCAAGGGGGTAGAGCTCCCTTGTGGGGGTAACGCCCCCTCACGGGGTTCGGGGACAATGGCCCCGACGTGCTCTTGTAGCGATACAAGTGGGGTCGAGGGGCAGAGCCCCTCGCCACCAAGCATAAATTCACTATTGAAAATGCATTGGAACACCCACAGATGAAGTGTTTTTAAAAAATATCACTTGAAAAGTAAGACTAAATAAAATATCCTTTAAAAGTATGGAAGCCTTATCGGCATGAGTGAACATCATCAGTGGGACACTTAGGGATGTCCCACCAATACAACGATGATGACGTATGTCATGAGTTATTGGAAACAATGTACGGTGGAGATCAAACAGAGCTTTGATCAAATGTCTTTTCGGGAGCTTCGCGCAAATATTATAGATTCCCTTGATGATTCTTTGGAATTACACAAGTGGTGTACCTGTGCCTTGGTGGACCCCAGGTGGAGTATGGAAGCCTCATCGGCGTGAGTGAACATCATCGGTGGGACACTTAGGGATGTCTCGTCGATACAACAATTTTATATGCACTTAGTGAATTTCATGACTTAGTGAATTCTGTGACTTTATATGCACGTGCCTTTTAGAAAGGTTGTTGAGTCCCAAAATTTGTTTTGGGCCACATGATCAAATCTAATCATGTGGCCCAAAACAAATTTCAGGCCTCAACAACCTTTTTAAAAGGCACGTGCAAATAAAGTCGCGGAATTCACTTGCAGCCATTCGATTAAAAAACTAATCGAGGGCAATAAATAATAAACCTATTCAAGGCTAAAATATCCCTAAAATGAAATGATAAATTATTATTAGTGGCAATATTTCCCAAAAATTAATTGTAAGAATATAAAATTACTGGTGAATATAAGTAATATTTGTAATTACAGTATAAACTACTGGCGAATCAGTTTCGATTATGTGTCATTTAAAAAATAATACATTAGCTAATTAATCGAGACAAATTTATTTTTTTGTAAAAACTTGACGATTCAGAATCCTTTCTAGTTTGTATTATTCGCCATTTTTGGAGGTCCCGATTTCAAATATTCGCCAATTGGTGAAGATTCACCACTAAATGTTTCCTTGTTGCAGGAACCCGAACTAAGGAAACATACTGCTCATTGTTATACAAAGATACAAAACCACAAAGAAATTTCTACAACCCTCCATAAATTCATATGTAGAAAAATAATGTTCCTTCTAACTGCATATTAGACTTACCTTTCTATCTCATCAAACCTGGAAGCTTCAGATTTTTTAAAAATTCACATTAGATAATTTTCTCTTTTTCTATAACTGGCATCACGCCCATATTGACTTTTGTATTTCACACTACATTGATATTTGTATTGCATGTCATATTGATGCTAAAGAAGAACATACATCATGCACCTAATGTGTTGTGTATGTTCATCTCAGTTATCTCATGTTTATGTGTTCAGGATGCTCTAATATGTTTAGCATTTTTAAATTCTACAAATGTGGTTGCGCCTTGAGAATATAAATTTTTGTACTTTCTTTGATGAATCATCATATATGACAATCATGCAAAGTGATTTTGTTTCTTGTAAAACACTTTAGCATAGATAATTACTCAACATAAAAAAAAAAATTTGTGGACATAAAAAAAAATTGAAGTGAGTACCTTTTGAATTATAAGTCCACAAGTTAGATCCAATGCATTATGGGTAGTACCAGTTGAAAGGCCTTTTAAAATGAGTAGTAGAAATATTGCTTGTGTCTATGATAAAATAAAAAGATTTCCAAAACTATGAATTATATTCAGAGTGTCAAGCAACACTTGCATAGACCCTGTAGTTATCACATCGACAAACTACTCCAAGCAACTCAGGGCTGGTTATGATTGTCATAATCTCAAAGTTGATACAAGAAGGAACATTTCCAATTGTGTATCATTTGGGTACAAGCCTCTAGTGTCATGATTTATTTCTAATGCCTAGCGTGAGGACAACCTACAGTGTCTCTACAAGGGGTAGAACTATGCTTGAATGAGAAAAGTAGGTTCTGACACTCCCATTGGTGTAGGTTCTAAAGACCAAACCAGCCATTGGACAATCTCAAATTGTGAATAGGGTTGGATTCATTTAAATTATTGGAATGGATGTTGTTTCCTGCCATATGATCTCCTTGTACTTGTTTCTTCCATGTCCACTTCCAAACAAGCAGACTAGTATTCATCATCACATACATAACAACAATGAATAATTTGAATTGAAAATAATGCTACAATTTTAGTATTTAAAAAAAATATTTGAAGTAGATGAATATTTTTAAGAATAACACATAGTTTGAAGGAGAATAGCCTTCGAACAAATGATCACACCAGTGATCTAACCAAGCAACACTAGTTGATTAATTAAAAGTTAATACAATCCAATGACTAACACTCCTTTTTGTAAAGAATATCAAAGGATGCCTTTGAAAATCAAGAAATGTCAAACACCATGTATTTTTCTTGTAAGGACAATGGGGTATGTGCCTATTCAGCCCTATCAACTAACTGTAATGTGCTTGGATCCGCCACGTATCATTCTCTATGTTCCATGTGCTAGATTCCTATAAATTGCATATCAGAGGTGATCTTTAAGTGGACCTTATATTGGGTTTTAGGATCCTATACTACGAAACAATTATAAGAATTATATACAAACTCGTGTCTCATAAATGCAAAGTATTTTCAGGTTTTTCATATTTTAGTCATGTTTGGAGATGATGAAGAAGCATTTAGTACAATGTAATTGAGTTTTTGGATGATGTGTACATTGTTTGGAGATTCAATCTTGGTTGATTATCTGACCCTTTTCAATCTATAATATCTCAAGCCTATTTCACTATATGATTGGTAAAATATCTTAAAAAATACATAGTAAATGCTCAAAAATTCAATATTCACAGTTTAAGCACTGTGTTTACAAAAAAAATAATTCAATTATCAACTACCTTGAGAAGATTAACGAAGAAAATTTCAACTAGTTTTAAGAAATTAAAAATATTTTCACACAAATGATTTCCTGCAACATCTAAATAAAAAATTGAGCGTACAAAATTCCTATCCTCTCCATTCAAATTTCATGTGTAGTTACCTGATTGTCTTTATATGTCTTCATTGAAAATGCCCTTGCTAATTCTATGTCGTACATCTACAAAAGCAAGTTGGAAGGGATTTTGTATCAATGTAAGCTCTGCTCGCTAGTATCACCACAACCTAGGACATGAAATACCAAAATAAACGAAAAATTTTGTACCGTTACAAATTTCGTGCATGGTGGATGGTTTTATGTATTGGCATAGAAAGTTACGGAGTAAAGATCTAGATAGAAATGATATTTTTCCTCTATCAAGAAAAAAAACCATTATTCATGTCAAGTTTAGGGGAGAAGACCTAGTATTTGCTAGGGTTAACTTCATGCGACCATAGAATCTAAACTATACGTTGAATCAAAAAAAAAAATTATGGGTTATTTTTGCTCATGAGTTAAGAGCTTATAACTAAGGCTTTGGCTTTTGGGCAATTCGGTAGAGTGTGGGAGTGATGGATATGCGCGTGGAGGTCAATTAAACACCTTTTACAGGTGTCGTTTGCTCCCCGCCACCTAACATCCTAGTACCCACCAACTATAACCACCAATTTTAAAAAAAAAAAACACCTAAATGTGTCACTATTAACATTTAAATAAAACTATTATATCATTCAAATCCGCTCAAATGTCAATGGGTCTAATTCACGTTGGCACCTTAAAAAATCATTTTCGTACCCATTAAAAATCACTCCTACATATTAATCTCCTCACTTTAGCACCGAACACCAAACACATTACACCCTAATTAATCTTCATTTGGGGTCCGATTTAAACATATGACTAATGTTTTTTTTGTGGGTATCCCATTATTTTCCATCATTTTACCGCACGTGCTCTTTGGAAGGTTCTCACGGTGATGGAAGCGAATGACGACTACTCTCCACGACTCCTGCAACTTCCCACGCCTTTAGGTAACATCAAACATCATTTTCATTTGAATATGCAAACAATGGTACTGGTTAATCATTTTCTTTTGCATCTTTCATGACCCGTGAAGGGTTTATTCGATGATTGAAAAATTATTACAGCTTGTTTATGAAATAAATCATTCCTCTTACACACGTTTTCGTCGTGTGCTGTTTGATTTTGTCAGCTCATGGTACTGGTGTTTTACATACACGTTCTTTTGGGGTTAAATGATTTCCTCTCCTCATTTTACCACGTGCTTTTAGTTTGGTAAAGTCGATTGTATCATGATTTTTTCTGCATAAATGATAGGGGAATTTCATGGGTTTGACCACATGTCTGCGAAAAATGATTAATGGTCTGCATCGACCTTTTTATAAAAAACCCATGTGAATACAAGGATAAATTGGCAAACCCATTTAGTATACACCATTTTTGTGAAAACCTTTGCTTTTTTTTTCCAAATACGGGTTTTTTTGGGGGTAAATGATTAAATACAACTTGGTAAAGTCGACTATCTCATGATATTATCTCGAGAAATGATGAGGAATTTCATGGGTTTGATCACATGTCTGCAAAATAATATTTTTTGGTCTGCTTCAACCATTTTATAAAAAAACCCATGTCACAATGGGCAAAAATCGACAAACCCATTTAAAATACATATGTATTTGTGAAAACCCTTGCTTGGTTTTTCCAAATTCATCTGCTTAACGAATTTATCTCATGAAACCCTTGCCTGGAATATTCCGCATCTATCTAAAAATGCACTTTTGTATTTTTGCAAGTGAGGAATTATTATTATGAAACCCTTGGTTAATTTCTTGTGCGCATTTATGAAAACCCAAGTGTGTAATCAATCTACTTTTGTTAAATTAAATATCCTACTGTTGTTGAATATAGCACAACTTCTTTCATTTGCTATACAATGTGCTTTGTACATTCTACTTATAGTTATTTTCATGAGTTGTACATTTAACATTTATATTTATACACTGTCTTTTCACTTTACTTTATAAGTAAATGAAGGTCTTTTTTGTTGTCTTTACAAGATCTGTAAAATGAATTCTCCTAAGTTTTGCAGCAATTCTTTTAGCATTGTCATGGGTATATAATTCTATTTAAATACGTTTTGTTTGCCTATCCAATACTACATACTAGCATTTGTATATATTTTTTATACTTTCCATTGCACATATAGTAGACCAACATACATATATTTGTCATTTTACATTATGTGTCTCTAGTTCATTCAACAAATCAATATATATGTGTGTATCATTTTCCTATCCTTTGAGAATGCAAACAATGGTATTGGTTAATCATTTTCTTCTACATCTTATTGAATTTGTAAAAGAATGTGTACAATGTTAATTATATATATATACAACACAACTTATTGAATTTTTAAATGAATGTGTATAATGATATATAACACAACTTATTGAATTTGAAAATGAATGTGTACAATATTATATATATAACATTGTACACATTCAATTACAAATTCAAGAAGCAGTGTGTTTGAATTTGTAAATGAATGTGTGCAATGTTTTATATATAACATTCTACACATTCCTTTACAAATTCAATACGCTGCATGTTTGAATTTGTGAATGAATGTGTACAATGTATTATACATTCGTGTACAAATTATACATTCTTTTGGTCTCTTGTTCATTGAGAAAATTGATATATATGTTTGTATCCTTTAACTATCCTTTCAAAATGCAAACAATGGTACTGGTTAATCATTTTCTTCTACATCTTTCATGACCCATGATGGGTTTATTCAATGATTGAAAATTTATTACTACTTGTTTATGAAATAAATCATTCCTTTTACATGCCTTTTCACCATGTTTTGTTTGGTTTTGTTGGGTCATGGTGCTGATTTTTTTCCCACATTGTATGTATGTATGCACATACATACATACATACATACATATATATGTATACATATATGTATGTATGTATGTATATATAAAGTTGTATGTCCACGGTGTGAGGTAACAACATACATCATTCTCCTTTAAAAGTGTATGTAAGTATGTATGTATGTATGAATGCACATACATACATATATACATATATATATATATGTGTTTGTGTGTGTGTGTGTGTGTGTGTGTGTGTGTGTGTGTGTGTGTGTGTGTGTGTGTATGTATGTATGCACATTGTACACATTCTTTTACAAATTCAATAAGATGCAGAAGAAAATGATTAACCAGTACCATTGTTTGCATTTTGAAAAGATAGTTAAAAGATACAGACATATATATCAATCTGCTCAATGAATGTATGTATGTATGTATGTATGTATATGTATGTATGCACATACATACACATACATACATAATTACATATATATGTATGTATGTATATATGTATTTATGTATACACATACACATACATACATGCATACATACATACATACATATATACATAAATATATATATTTATGAATGTATGCATGCATGTATGTATGTATGTCTGTATGTATGCAAATACATACATACATACATATATATATTTATGCATGTATGTATATATTTATGGATGTACGTATGTATGTATGCACATACATATATACATACATACATATATATACATTCCCTCGCCATGAGACCCTTCCAAAGAGAGCACACAGTAAAATGATGGAAAATAATGAGATATCCAAAAAAAACATTAGTCATATGCATTAATCGGATCTCAAATGAAGATTAATTAGGGTGTAATGTGTTTGGTGTTTGGTGTTTGGTGCTAAAGTAAGGAGATTAATATGTAGGAGTGATTTTTAATGTTCACCACAATGACTTTATAAGGTGTCAATGTGAATTAGACCCATTGAATTTTGAGCGGATTTGAATGATATAAGTTTTATTTAAATGTTTTTGAAAGATGTAAAAATGGGTTTTATAGGGACCTGAAACCACAAATTTTACAAACCACAAAAATATTGACCAAAAGACAATCCGAGACAAGAAAGACTGCAATTAAAAGATAATAAAAAAATACTAGCAGCCAACAAAAAAAACCATTAAAAGGACAACAAAAGACCAACAAAAATAGAACCAGAACTAACCCAGAGACTTTAGGGTCTCAGCCACATCCATTTCTAGGATATCCATATCCGATATCCTGGACAACCATCCTAATATCTTGAGTCTCCAAAGGCACAACATCCTATCTTTCCTTCATGTTGGCCCTAGTTCTCTTTGAAGGACCCAAATCCCCAGCTTTTTTTTGTTCTTCTCCACGTCCATATCCACAATTAAGAGTTTTAATTGAGTGATGTCTGTTTTTTCCACTAAATCTCTTAGGGCAATAGAGTTATTCTTGACAATTATGTGATTGTGTTCAACAGTGGCCTTCACAGCTTCCCTGATTTTCTCAACCTCTCTTCCTAGGATCTCCCCATCCTTCTTAAGGATTTTGGTAAATTCCACCTCTTCTTGGATGTAGTCCACCATGGCCATCTTCTCTCCCGTCATCGACAAAGGCTCAACCGAGTTCTGCTCCGCCATTTTGGTTTTCAGAATTTCCAATTTGCTAGTCAGAGCTCTGTTTTTCAAGTTTAGGTCCTTAATTTCGTGAAAGACCCACTTTAGAATTTTAAAATTATCAATAGCTTCGTTTCTAGCCAAAGACAAAATATCGCCATAATAGTCCCTATTAGGTTCAAAATAGGGTCCTTAGGGTTCAAGTCTACATAAGGGTTGGGCCTTTCATGTCTACCAACAGACTAGAAAGAGGCAAAGGAGAGAGGTTTTTTAGCAGGTTCCACAATGTTATCATCCGGAGAGTCCTTTGAGTAGGCCACCAATTTTTTCAAAGGAGGTTCTTCCCTACTAATTTCCTTTGACACAAACTCTTCAGGAGGAGGTTTCTGAAGGACACTCTTTTTTGTTAGAAGGCCTAACAGTAGGATTATTCTTTCTCTTTTTGATAGGTGAAGGAGTAATCTCTTCCACCCAGTCCGGGTCTGAACCCTTGAAATCCTCAAGCGAGCTTGACTCAGTGTCATAACCCTCCAAGGCAGAGGCAAAGATGGGGTTAGAAATCGCTGAAATACTTTTGAAGTGCTCATAAATGAGCTGAATTAGGCCGACATGCAGGACCAGATTCTTATCAGGATTTTTCCTACTCTCCTCAATGCTATTATTCAAGGAGCATAACAGGTAATAGGGGAAATAAACCCTAACCTTATATCTAAAATGGTTGAGTAAAATGAAATGATACCCGTATATTCTAGTAATTTTCCCATCCAGCGTGATGTACTCCATTAAGACTCTGAGCACCTCCCTCCAAATTTTCTTTATCTTGCTCGAATCAAAATAGCTATTTGAGACTTTAACAAGTCTCGTCTTTTCCTCATCCGTCTTCAAAAAATTGATCACAACTTCATCCAAGAATTTCCTATCCCGATAGAATTTCACACCATCCATAGGGAGACTAGTAAATTCACCAATAAGCACCTCATCCACAATCACCTTCTTGCCAAATAGAATGAGCTCACCTTTATTCCAGTTCTTCACAAAGTAATCCACAGCTCTTAGTTCAGGCCCATGAAGTCTCTCAATGAACGGTTGCAACTCTCCCTTCTCAATTTTCTTTATTCTTAGTGCACACAGTAGGCTCAAATATTTTCCTGGTACCTCCCATTGTCGATAGAATTTTAACCTGAATTCCCACACCAGGAAAAAGTAGACTTACGAGAGTGCAACAAAACCAAAGCACCCACAAAATGTGTGAACTCAACCCTGCTGTCATATTCATTACAATTTTTCCACCAAATCTTATGATATCGCGGTACTTGGCACATTTCACCTTAATCATATTTAAATGTGGCTTCTCTCCCATGAGTGCAATCATAGTTGATACAGGCCCTGACATTAGTAGGAAAATCTTGGAAATTCTGCCACGTCACCTTTCAATTTTGTCTTACTCCCTCATTGGGAAAGAAGTTCACCACTCCATTCCCTTCCATATAAATATGGGAAATTTTAACTTTCTCAAACTTAGATAAAGTGGCCCTAGTCTCATCAATCCAATATTTAATAGTCCATGATGGGGGGGATGCACCAATGAGGCAATCAATGATGTTCTTGGAGTCGCCTTCAATCCAAACAATCTTAAAGTTCATATTATAAGCCAAATTTATTATATGGTAGGCTCCTAACGCTTCTGCTAAATAATTGGTTTGCTTCCCCGAAGACATAGCAACCGCAACAATTAACATACCTTTATCATCACATAACACACCTCCACTCCCAGCCAATCCCGGATTCCCTTTCACTGCCCTGTCAAAATTAGCTTTAATCCAACCCCTAGGAGGGTGATACTACAAGACACCATCCCGATTATTTTTAGTAGGTTTAGCAGCCACATACACATCACCTTTAATCTCCCAAGCTTTTGCCATTTTAGATTCATAAGTAGAACACACCGCGGGTTCCATCTCCACCTTTTGAAGAGGAGCCAAATTAAAGTTTTCCCCAATAAGTCTGAAATTTTATCAAACACGAGTTTCTCTAAAGATTCCTTATCCTTGAACACTATTGTTTCTCTCCTTCCAAACCCCCCAGATAACATAAGGAAAATTCAAGGACCATAGCTTGTGAATATGCGGGTTAGAGGACGAGGGCCTCCACTGAATAAAATGATCCTTAATAGTATCAGGGGACACCCAAGAGATTCTCCACAAAGAGTATAACCTATCCCATATAAATTTCACAAAGGTACATTGTATAAACAAATGATTATCCGTTTCTGCAGCACACTTACAAAGGTAGCATCAGTTAGGGATCTGAAATCCCCTCTTGCAAAGATTGTCCACAATAAGCAACTTATTTTGAAGAAGGATCGAGAAGAAAATGTTAACCTTTGGGGTCAAGTAGCTTAACCAAGCTTTGGCCCAAAAATTGGGGGATTAGGAGAAAAAGATAGCAAAGAGACAACCACGAACAAGCCGTCCAAACCATGATGTTCTCCTGAAAATTCAAATCCATTATAAAAGCCATAAGGGCGGATTGGATAGGGGCAAGATCCATACTTATTTGGCAAAGATTTACCCACTGTCCATTCCTCCAGTAATCTTTAACTAGGGATCCAAAAGTGGTCTTGCAAATTTCCGCCCAAAGTTTGAAATTGTCAAAAGAAACCAAAGGTTCCCTCAAAAGCCATCTATCCTCCTAGAACCTTGCAAGATTTTCACTTCTTATACTCCATCCCAAACCTAAATGGAGAATTTTATTTCCTTTTAAGATATCATTCTAGAGAGCCGAACCCTTAGGTAGACACTGAGATTCCAACAAATAATTAAGAGATCCAATGTTAGCCAGATATTTACTTTTTATGATTTTCTTCCATTCCCCAGTTGAGGAGAAGATTCTCCATATCTGTTTAGCAAGGAGAGCTTTATTAATAGTTCTAATTCTTCTGAGGCCCTAACCCCCAAGCTTCTTCGGTCTACAAACCAATTCCCAATCAATGAGGGGCATTTTCCTCCTATCTTCAATTCCAGACCAAAGAAAACATTTCTGGATTTTTTCGATAGCCTCTACATACTTAAGGGGGATATTGAAAAGAATCGGAGAATAAATAGGAAGGTTCTAAAGGGTGGCTTTGAGGATTTGAATCTTTCCAACTTGACTAAGAAGAGCTCCCTTCTAGCCGGACAATTTTTTGTTGAATCTATCCACCAAGGAATTCCAGAAAGAGTTAGAGGGCTTAAGGCCCAAGGGAAATCCCAAGTAAATTGAAGGAATAATCTCCACCCTGCACACAAAAATGTTAGAAATCCTGTTTTGTCTTCTAACCAGAATATTGAAGAAAAAAAGAAAACTTTTTTGAATATTAATTTTTTAAACAAAAGCTCCCTCATAGTCATCCAAAACTTTTTTAAGAGTTTTAGCTTTGACCACTATAGATCTGCCCATCAAAATGGTATCATCAACAAATTGTTGATGGGAACTAACAAGATTTCTAGACGGAGGGTGTAAACCCAACAAAGCTCCTTGAACCACCAATCTATTCAAATTCCTCCTAAGGAATTCGACCATTAAGGTAAACAAAATAGGGGAAATGGGATCACCTTGTCTTAATCCTCTGGAATTCTTTAAAAAATGTGAAGGAGATCCATTAACCAAAATGATAGTCGTAGAAGAGATGATCTAGCAAACCAATTGAATGAATCTATTGCTAAAGTCAAATGCCCTCATAATTTAAAATAAAAACTCCCACTCCACCTAGTCATAGACTTTGGAAATATCAAGCTTCAAGAGAAAGCCTTCAGTCTTAGAGACGGTAAGCGAGTGAATATTTTCATGCACCATAATAATCGAATCCAAAATTTTCCTACCAGGAACAAGGCCATTTTGCTGAGGGGAAATTAAGGAAGGAAAAATAGCTAAAAGTCTAGAAGTCAAGACTTTAGAAATAATTTTATAGAAAGAATTGCATAGGCTTATGGGCCTAAAAGCTTCAAAATCCACTGCCCCAGGACGTTTAGGAATCAAAACCAAGAAGGTAGCATTGATTTCCATTAGGATGCATCTCGATCCAAAAATTTCCTTAACTGCATTCACCACATCCTCTTCCACAATCTCCCAAAACCTTTGAAAAAAGAACATAGGAAAGCCATCAGGTCTAGGAGATTTGTTGCCTTCAAAAGAGAAAGTAGCCCTCTTAATTTCATCCTTTGAAGGGATGGTCGAGAGAATTTTTCTGTCCTCCTCCTTAACAAGATTGGGAATAGCCAATGAAAGATAGTCCTAAAGATTTTGATTAATTCCATAATTGGCCGAAAGGAGATTGCTAAAATAATCAACAACTTATCTCCTGATATCCTCTTCTTTCTTAAAACGAGCATTGTTTTCTTCAATATAAGTTATCCTATTCACAACATGGTGTTTTAGGGTAGACATATGGAAGTATCTAATTTTTTTATCCCCGATAGCAAGCAATTGTACTCTGGATCTTTGCCTCCAATATTCCTCCTCTTTAGTAATGATGCCATGCAACTCGACAAGAAGCCCATTTTCAATCTTTCTAGTTTCCAGAATACATCCCTCTTGTTGGATCCTATCCTGGAACTCCTTAAGATCAACCTTTAATTCTTCTTTTCTTCTAAAGATATTACCAAAAGAATCTTTATTCCATTCTCTTATCCTATTTTTGACTTCTCTAAGTTTTTCAGCCACCCTGAACATAGCAGTCCCCGAAACAAAAATATTCCACCATTTCCTTATCTCATCATGGAGCTTAGGATGATGCAACCACATCCATTCAAATATAAAAGGGATATTCCTTCTAGCCACAATAGGATCTGCCACAAAGATAATAGGAAAATGATCAGAGCCCACTCTCGACTGGGCTTTTAAAGAACAAAAATATTTAGGGAACAATTGAATGGAAATTAGGGTTATGTCTAATCTAACTTGAATCAACTCCTTACCAAATCTATGATTAGATCAAGTAAAGGGAGCTCCTCGAAAATCTAAATCAATCAAATCCTCATTGTTGATGAAATCCAAAAGGTCCATTTTTTTTTCTATATTGATCCGGGACCCTCCAAGTTTTTCATTATCATGCAGAGGAGTATTGTAGTCTCCCATCACCACCCAGTTCTCATTAATGTATTTATAGCGAAAGGAAACCAATTTTTTCCAAAAAATATTTCTAGCCCCCCTTCCATTGGGGGCATAGATATTTAACATGATCCAACTAAAATTATCCCTAATATGAGTAATCTGGTGGCCACATGATTAGCATTCTCAAACAATGACTCACCTTTGATGAGATTAAGATTCCAAAAAGTGACAATACCTCGAAAGGCACCTTCCGAGCTATTCCCCTGAACCCCACAGTATTTAAATAACTTAATCTTTTCCACTTTTTCTTTAGGCATTTTAGATTCTTGCACTAGTAAGATATTAGGTTTATGATCTCTAAAAATATTATGCAACACATCTCTCTTATTGAGGCTATTCATCCCTTGAATATTCCATGACATGATCTTCATATCTTACCTGGAGTGAGATTGCAAATTTTAGGAATGGTCTTCTGATAACCATCCACAATGTCCTGCATACTAACATTTTCCCTATGCCAATGGGAAATTCTCCTCCCCTGACTATTCTTTATTGCTCCACAGTCTACCTTTGCTCTAGCTCTCGTTGAGATCCCTTTTAGAGTGTTCACCTGAGGATTCTTCTTATTCCTCTTCTTGTTATTAGAGCTTAACTCCTCTCTATCTGTCGCATCCTAACTTTCCTCCTCCTTTCCAGATTCCCAATCTTTCACATAAAACCCTTTCTAGTCCAACAAAAGAGTATCCATCAACCCATTACAATTTTGATAATTCACATTTATAGAATCCAAATTCTGGCTCGAATCCCTCAAAGATTCAGGTAGCAAGGCAAACTCTTCCCTTCTACTAGAAGCTAAAGAAGAAAAAGGAATCCCAATCTCTAGCTTTAAGAAACCATCTTCAAATTGCATATTAAAGCCTTGAGAATGGATTTCATCTAGACCGCATTGAACAATGTCCTTCTCCACTTCATTGGTCTCATGACAACTATCCCGAGGTGTCAAGCATTCTAGATCTTCCTTACCATTTTGCAAGAATCCCTCGGTATTTTTTTCACTTTCATCTTCCACATCTCGCTAGTGGGGATCCACCAAAATATGTTCCAGGTTAGCAACAGTCCCACCCAAATCTTTGTTCTTGGAGGAAACTTCAACAATAGTCCTATTGCTGTAATCATTTTCTTCAGCATGCTTCTCTTTATACTATTTCTCTTCCCCATCACACTTTTTTTGCCAAATAGACTTAGCCTTGGGTTGGGGCCTCTCCTTAGTCACACTGAAATTGAGCAGACAATTTTTAGCCCAATGACTCAATTTACTACACTTGAAACATGCAAAAGGGATAGATTCAAACTCAATAGTTTGAGTCCAGGTGCCCAACTTAGAGTAGAAATCAATAGTTGTTGGCAGATCCACATTCTGGGAAACACCCACACATATTCTAGCAAAAAGAAATTGTTTCCTAGAAATCGTCATTGGGTCAATGGAAAAGAGCTCACCAAAAGATCTAGCTAGACCACTAAAAACATCCACATTCTAGTACTCCAAAGGAAGCCGAGGAAGTCTCACCCAAACAAGGACAATTTCAAAAATAGAATCTTAAAGATCCAGATTAGTGGACCACTTCTTTAGAGCTAATGAGGACTTGCCAATAATCCAAGGACCTCCAATTTCTCATAGCCAGAATGTCCTCCTTAAAGGAGAACTCAAATGCAAAATAACCCCTGGGTAGGGCAGAGACGAGAACATGACCATTAGTTTTCCATTTTTTCTTCACAAACATCTTAACCACCTCAATATTAGGTCTAGGCCCCATACATTTTCCCACCAACACTCTCTCCATTAGTGAAATATTATGATCAATGACCAGATCCAGAATAGAAATTGAAAACTTACCCTTTGCAAGTTCAAAGATGTTGCACACAGGAGGGAAAACTGATTTTCCATTTGGTTTGACCCCAAAGAGCAAAAACCACAATTTAGGTTTGGCTCCTTCCCCTCCAGCCATCCCCACCGCATTTTTAGTATTATCACACTTAAGTCCTTTGGTACTTCGAGACGAAATCTCAAAAGGAGCAACATCCCCTCCTGGGTCCACCAGGATCCAGAATAATCTTATCTTGCTTACCTTGATTTCCATCTGAATCTAAATATAATGCAGTTTTTAGTCATATCATCTCTAAAAACCTACGTAAGTGGTAGCTACAAATTCAAATGCTATAAAAAATTCAAATTTGAAACACAACAATCAAATTGAATGCATTCAATTGTCAAATTCAAGTTTCTAAATAAGAGGGACAACAACCAACGACATTCACAATTAATCTCCTCTAGTAATATCCTCTCCATACTACAGACCATTGAATGACATCCTTTGCACATTCCTCATATATCCAAGGTTGATGAGATACAATGAATATAAGTTGAATAAATCTTGGTAGATAATTCTATTAACATTTATATGTTTTTACATATATTTATTATTCCATATGGATCTTTTAATATATTGAACTTGATTATTTATGTGTTGTTGTACATGCATTATTTCAAATGTTGTATGATGTTTTTATGTTACCAGCCTTGGTTGTGACTACTTGTGGTTGTAAATATTTTCTTGCAGGCATGGGAGAACAAGGAGAGGTGGTGCAACAATGTTCATGGTGGGCAGTTTGGTAAATGTGTTTGTCAACACACCAAATAATTAAGGATTTTTTGTTCAAATGGCTCTATGTTTCAATTATTTTTCTATATTGTTCACTAACTAGTATGTCTTTTTATTTATTTCAATAACTATTGTCCATGTTTGTTTGTTCTATTATATTTGTTTGTTGTGGCAAGAATGTAAAATGTCTAGGAGCTTGTAAAGAGCATGTCAAATTGCAAGATTACATTTCAGGTAAAGTCTTTCAAGACTTTACTTTGGATGTGACTCTGTAGACATAGTGTTCATTTATAATGCACATTTTCATATTCATTGTAAACTTACATTTAAAATTTAGAATTAGATTGATTTCCAAGTGTAGGTGTTGAAAAATTTATAATTTCAAATAGATTAATTTTTGGATATTCTGCATATAGATGTATAGATATATGTATGTATATACTTAGTTGTGTATACATACATACATACATACATATATATGTATGTATGTATGTATGTATGTACATATGTATGTATGTATGTTACATACATATATATATATACATATATGTATATATACATATATATATATATGTATATATATATGTATGTATCTATGTATGCATGTATACACAACTAGGAAGGTTGTAAAGAGCATGTCAAATTGCAAGATGACATTTCAGGTCAAGTCTTTCAAGAGTTTACTTTGGCTATGACGTGATAGACATTGTGTTCATTTATGATTTTCATTTTTCTTATTCTTTGTAAAATTACACTTACAATTTACAACTAGATTGATTTCCACTTACACTTACAATTACAATTTATGGATACACTACATATAGATGTATAGTAATATAAATATGTATGCATATAATTAGTTGTGTATACATATATATACACACACACAACTATGTATATGCATACATATACATGTATATGTATGTGTATATATATATATATATATGTACATAATTTTCTGAATTTCAATTACATACATTTCTTAATGTACATTTATGTTTTCAACAATGTTAGTTAGATGAATACAACAAACACATATCCAACAAAATGATAGATGAATACAACCAACACAAAATCGATTTTGAATCATAAAAGCATAGATCATTAACTTGGACAGCTCCCAAAACATGCCTAGGCTGAAATCAAATTTATTATACCATAAACATTATTAAGACTAAGTTGGAAAGAAGATAAGAAGTCTTTAGTCTTACAAAAAAGACACTAGCAGACATCAAAGTATATAAGTTGACAACAAACTACCATTCAGTTCTACAAAATTAGACACTAGTATCCTTTGGCTATCCAATATAATAGACTAGCATTCAGTTTTATGAAAAACACTCTAACACACTTCGAGGTCAAAAATTTGACAACAAAAAATCCTAATCAGACATCCACAAATCTGATTAAGAAGTGGTGTGTCCTTGGGGCTAAACCGACTCCACATCAATTGGAGAAGATGTTAAGGACTGCAGATTGTTCTGTATGGCACTTGCTATACAAGCAAGCAATGCATGATTGTAGGATGGTGAAATCTTGCACATTGTTTGTTTAGATTCAGCCATCCTCATAGAATAACATGGTTCATTTCTCCAAATAAAATGCTAAAACTAGATCAAACATGCATGGAGAAAAGGAAATACAACCTATTCTATTCTATGATGGATTGGTGCCCTCCATGAAGATGTGAGAGAGCCCTTTCCCAATCCCTTTCTAAGCCAAATGAGATAGACAATGAGTTGCTATGAGCTCAAGTTGCCTATAGTTTAGATACCTTCCAATTGTGTTGTAGAAATGAGAGAAGATGCATTGCTTTTATAGAAGAAGTTGAGAGAAGAGAGGCCAAGTTTAGCCAATGTGGGACTAAATCCCCTCCAATAGAATAGAGCCACTTGGCATGATGGGATTGGTCAAAGCTTGTGCAAGTTTTGGCCAATGTGCCCATTCAAATTTGAAAAATATCAATAAATGCATATTGTTGAGAGTTTTGGGGGGAATTATCTTTGTACAAAAAAGTCAAAGATGAGAGTTATTGAGAGAAAATAGGCTTTTTAATAAATCAATTAAATTGATTTATTGATGCAAGTGGGTGGGTTAGTTAGGAGTTTAGATTTGACTCTAGTTGAGTCAAAAGCTAGAGAATGGTAATTGTGATTAGAAGTTAATTAATTTAGATTAATTAACTTAGGGGATTTTAGGGATTTGACATTAAATCTGTTTGATTTATTAAATCAAATGAGAAGAACATAAGGATTAAATAATTTGATTTATTTAATGAACCTTAGGAAGTTAATCAATAAATATTTTAATTGATTAATAGCAGAAATGAATGTTAATTTGTATGATGCCTGATTGTTATTTTTGCATGTCTACATTTTGCCCCTCTTTGAAGCAATGTACTCGTTGCATTGGTTCAAAGAATGATTCTACCGACATCGAAATTAAAAATTCTTTGGTTTTTTCAGATGCCCCAGTGGAAAATAAGTACGTTAGTACATTGCCCCCTCGAGAGATCGAGCGAAAAGATACAATTTGAGGTGGATCTCGCGACAAAGAGGTTCAAAATGGATGTATGGATGGTAATGATGATGTAAATGAGATGTTCGGAAAATGCTTAGAATAACAAATCTATATTATTTTAAGCATGTTAAATGATTATGTGATGCATGTGAGATGGATGAGATGGTATGACGTTGTCCTGATATGATGGTATGACATGATTATGCAAGATGAGAGGATGAATGTAGCATGGATGCAGGATGGATGCATTGTTAGCATGAAAGAAGGTAGAAGAATGAGAGGGATCAACCCTTAAATTCGAGAAGATGAAGAAGTCCAACAAGACAACTTTTTTAGAGATGATGATGAAAGATGATGATGTATTGCTTATCTAGGAATGGGAGAGAGCGTACCTTTCTTTATGTTTGATAACACACGTAGGTGCGATGCATCAAGGTATTAAGAACCAAGATGGCGTTGCACCTAGTGTGATGGACTTTGACTCAACAATCAGATAGGAGTACTCTTGTTCACACTTGATAGAGATAACCTTATTCAGAATGCAGTTCAGATATTCTAGACATCTCGGGCCAAAACATAAAAAGGAAAGCCTTCTTATGTGGTCAACAAGATACCTAAAACATCCTTCCTACAAACAAAACAAAGTATGCGTGACGAAGTTATTTTGCAAGAATATCCAACAAGCATAGAAAATAAAAAGATAATGATCCTTGCCCCATTCCTTTCTCTCTAAACCTGTTTTGTTTAAGCATCATCGAGAGGTCCTTGGAATGAGCGCAAAATAAGATAAGTCAAAAAGACCAAAATAAAGTAAACAAACAAGCAAATGTTCTTCGTATCGCTAGCCAGGCTAAACTAATGTGGGGTACCTGATGCTTATGTCCATTGTGGGAAAGCTTCATCCTAGGACATGTAGTGATCAGGGTTTTGGTAGGACTGATTGGGTAATAAGCTATTGATACTCCGAGTTGACCAACTTGTTGACTTATTGACCTAGACCTTCGAGACTTTGACGATTAGGCGTTCACTTTAGAACCTACTAAACTTGCTTCTGACTAACTCACCAAAGGGTGAAAGCGACGATTTATTATGAGTGATGACAATCACGAGTGAAAGCAAGATGAAATGGATGCACTATTTTGGTTTTTTCAAATGTTTTGAGGCTGTTTTTGGTATTTTTGGAATTTTACAAATGTTTTTGGTATTTTCAAGATTTTCCAATGTTTTTGGTATTTTCAAGATTTTACAACGAACAGACTAACTTAAAGACCTATCCTAGGGGTCTCGGGAGCTCATCCATAGATTAGCCTTGCCTACGTTATATACACAGAGACCACGTAGTTCGACTAGTGGTGGACTGACTTGATGATAATATGGACAAATGGATTGCCATTTTATTGCCTAAAGGACTGACTTAAGATGCAGACTAGATGGGCAAACGAATTGCCAATGTGACGGATGCCTAAAGGACTGACCCAACCGTCTCGGGGGATGATCAAAGATCAACCTTGCCTACGTTCAAGCTCAGAGACGACGTAGTTCGACAAGGTAGAAAAAATTGACAAGACTTAATGATGAAATTTTTGAAGATTTTCTGATATTTCAACATGTTTTTGGATTTTTGATGATTTTTCTGAATGTTTTTGGAATTTTGAATGAGTTTTTTGAATGTTTTTGGAATTTTTTGATGAATTTTGAAAAAGATCACGAGAATATACACGAATCTGATCCGATGTTGCGAGAACGTGCCCCCAGTGTGGTGCGGTAGACTACTTTGATAAAGGCAGGACAGACTGACCTTTGAAATGCCAAGTAGTTCCAATGGTGGAATATAGTACAGATACCAACGCAGGCTATGGTATGGATGCGAGCGGATAAGTGGAATGTGATGGAGTGGATGAGTTGTGCAGATCCTGATAGATGGGGAAGGTACTTTATTTACACTTGACGCCTGTTTGCCAGGTTTTCACCAAGGTATTTTCCCAAAGCGCCACCGAAGTGGTTTTCACTAGAGGACGATTTTTTCTCTTTACTATTTTTCAATCCTTTTCTGATTTTTTTTGGATTTTTTGATCTTTTGATTTTTTTTGTTGTCACCAAGATGCCTGTTTGCCAGGTTTTCATCGAGGTAACCATTTTTTCAGGACTTTTTCTGATTGTTTTTGTATTTTCTGGTTCTATACCTTGCAATGTTTAGGCATAAAACTTTTTGAGATGAGAGCTATTCAGAGGCTCCTGCAGAGGCTCACCTTCTGGTGTTGCTAGTTGATATGCCCCTGATGTGTAACTTGCAGTGATGACGAAAGGTCCCAGCCAGTTGGGCTCAAATTTTCCCTTTGTATCTGGATTTGGCACGTTCTTTTGGTTTTCTTTCAGCACGAGGTCACCAACTTGGAAAGTGCGTTGTCTGATGTTCTTGTTGTAGCTCCTTTTTAGGCGATTCTGGTACACTTGTAGATGATTAAGGGCATCCATGCGCCTTTCATCTAGTAATTCCAGCTCATTGAGTCTTGTGACCCTGTATTCCTCATCTGTGATAAGGTTTTGCAGTGATATCCTTAGTGATGGGAGCTCGATCTCAATGGGGAGTATGGCCTCTGATCCGTAGACCAGAGAGAATGGGGTGGCGCCTGTTGGCGTGCGGATGCTGGTGCGGTAGGCCCATAAGGCGGGATTTAACTGCAGATGCCAGTCACGACCAGAGTCATTGACTGTTTTCTTGAGGATTTTCAAAATGGTTTTATTTGTAGCTTCTGCTTGGCCATTGCCTTGTGGATAATATGGTGTGGAAAAGCGATGCTTGATTTTGAATTTTTCACACAAGTCACGGACATCCTGATTCTTGAAGGGTGTCCCATTATCAGAGATAATGGATTGGGGGACACCGTACCGACAAATGAGGTAATTCAGGATAAACTTGGATATCTGCTTTCCGGTGATGTAGGTCATGGGAATTGCTTCGACCCACTTAGTGAAGTATTCGGTGGCGGTGATAATGAATTTATGGCCATTGGATGAGGTGGGTGATATTTTACCAATGAGATCAAGCCCCCATTGTGAAAAGGGCCAAGGTGTAACAATAGGATGCAGTTCTTGAGCTGGTGCATGAATAAGATCTCCATGCTGTTGGCATTGCAAGCATTTTCTAACAAAATTGTGTGCCTCTTTTTCCATCGTCGGCCAGTAGTACCCTATTCTTAGCAACTTTTTAGCCAAGGTCATACCACTTGATTGTGACCCACACGTGCCATTGTGTACCTCAGTTAGAGCAGTCAGGGCTTCCTCGGGTTTTAAACAACGTAACAGGGTTCCATCGGTACTCCTACGGAAGAGGGTCTCTCCTAGGATGACGAATCGTGAAGTTCTTTTGATGAAAGTGCGTTTTAGGTTTGGGGTGATGTCAGTGGGGAGGATTCCTAACTTTAGGTAGGTGTATATATCATGATACCAAAGATCACCGGGACCAACGAGTTCACATGCGTATTCTGACTCTGGTACCTCGAATGTGGGTACGAGAAGCTACTCTACGAGGAATTCATGTTTCGAGACGTTACGAGGGATGTCGAGTAAGGATCCAATTGTCGCCATTGCATCAGCTGCTCTGTTGTTTGTCCTTGGTATCTGCTCAAAGGTAATGTCGATGAAAGATTCCTTGAGGCTTTCTACCACCTTCTTGTATGGTGTGAGCTTATCATCCTTGGTTTGGTATTCGCCGTTGACTTGGTTGATGATAAGTTGCGAGTCGCCATAGACTTTTAGTGCCATGATTCGCCATTGTGCTGCAATCTTGAGTCCTATGGTCAAAGCCTCATATTCTGCTATATTGTTCGTACAAGGGAATGCCAGCTTGTATGATCTAGGTATGCAATCTCCTTGCGGTGTGATGAAAAATACACCAGCTCCTAACCCATGTTGTGTGTGAGAGCCATCAAAGTATAGCTTCCAGTGGTCTGTTGCATCAAGGTTAAAAAGGGACTCATCTGGGAATTCTGATATGAGTGGATTATCTGTGTGGAGGGGAGCTTCTGCCAGCTGATCCGCAATGACTTGTCCTTTTATGGCTTTTCGTTCTACATACTCGATATCATGTTCAGATAATATCATTACCCACTTAGCCATTCTACCTGTAAGTGCTGCTTTTGTCAATAGGTACTTTAGAGGGTCTATTTTGGCAATCAACTTGATTTGGTGCGCTAGCATGTAGTGTCTGAATTTCTGAGCCGCAAATACCAATGCTAGGCAAGCTTTCTCTATTGACGTGTAATTGAGCTCATGTCCCACCATTGTTCTTGCTGATGTAGTAGATAGCCCACTCGGTTCCCTTTTCATCATGTTGGGCTAAAAGGGCCCCCAGGGCGGCTGTTGTTGCAGAGATATATAGGATTAGTGATTTCCCCACAATTGGTGGCATCAATACAGGTGGTGTAAGTAGATATTCTTTTATTTTGTTGAATGCTTGCTCGCATTTGTCATCCCATCTGAAAGCTACTCCCTTGTGAAGTAGGTGTGAATAGGCAATCTGTTTATCTGCCAATTGTGCTATGAATCTTCGGATGGACTGGAGTCTTCCTTGCAATCCTCTTAGTTGTTTCAACGTTCTTGGTGCTTTCATTTCAAGGATTGCTTTTACCTTTGCAGGGTCTACCTCTATCCCTCTCATTGAAACTATGTATCCTAGCAGCTTCCCTGATTGCACCCCAAAGACACACTTCTTCGGGTTGAGTCTAACCTTATATTGTTCGAGCCTGTCAAAGATAGCACTTAGAGTTGCTATATGGTCTTGTCTCTTCTTTGATTTAGCAAGTATGTCATCTACATAATCTTCGACTGTTTTGTGGATCATGTCGTGGAAGATTAATGTCATGGCTCTTTGATAGGTAGCTCCTGCATTCTTCAACCCAAATGGCATTACATTCCAGCAGTAGGTGCCCCACGGACATGTGAATGCTGTCTTGTGTTGGTCTTCTTTTGCGATCAATATCTGATTGTACCCCGAGAAACCATCCATTAGGGAAAGCATCTCATGTCCGGCCGTCATATCCACTATCATGTCAATGTTGGGTAGTGGAAAGTCATCCTTGGGACATGCTTTGTTTAGGTCTCTGAAATCAGTGCAGATGCGGATGCCCCCTTTTGGTTTTGAGACTGGTACGAGGTTAGATACCCATTCTGGATAGTCAATCGGGCGTATGAAGCCAACATCCAGAAGTTTCTGTAGCTCAATCTTTACAAGCAAGGCTATTTGTGGGTGCATCTTCCTTAGCTTCTGTCTAACTGGTTTTGCTCCGGGGTGAACGGCCAAATGATGCACTACTATTTCAGGATCTAGGCCTGGCATGTCTGCATAGGTCCACGCAAAATTTACCTTTCTCTCCTTTAGGAAAGCTACTAGTAGTTTTTGTTCTTCTTCTAGGAGGGATTCTGCATAGAAGGTAATTTGTGGTTCTGATTCTGTTCCTAAGTTGACCGGGTTGCACTGTTCTGCCAATACTGTTGACTTCTCCTGGTGTAGAGCAGTAGGGGGGAGATTGAATCCTTCATCCTCTGGTGCCTCAGAGAGGTTTTCGCCATTGGATGCGTCCTTTATTTTTACTATTTTATGGTTAGAGAGTGCCACAGTGTGGTTTTCACTCAATAACTCTGAGCTTATTCTTTTTCTTTTGCGACTGAAAGACTCAATCGTCTCCCCATAGTATGCTTGTGTGTCTAGAGTGATATCAAATCCTGCCTTGTGATCTCCACATGGAACAGTATCCCTTAGTCCCATGAATTCGGAGAGAGCCTCATCGTTTTCGAATGAGTCTAGAATCGGCGGTCCCCGTTGGTCGTGATCGATGAGTTGGGGGTATACTAAGTGGATTTGGTGGGTTTGTTGGATTGGCTCAGCGGGTGAGACACTAATCATTAGTAAGGTGGAATCTTCAAAGAGCCTAGGTAGGTCACCTATGGTGTCATCGTCGTCACTGCTACTACAAATGTCAGTTATGTCAAATGTGAAGTTATCGAGAGGTAGGCCTGTGGACACGGGTAATCTAAGATTAGTTGTCGAGACCCGAGGAGAGGACCTGACTGCCCTATTAGGAACACTTCTGCCACGCACAGTTATACTCGGAGGGGTACAGCCGAGGCCAAGGTTCTGCGTTCTTCTTTCTACAATGATGGGCTCCAACCGTCCATCACTATTTCTTCCTAGGCTTTCATTCCTGTTATAGCCCATGCCGAACATCATTTGTAACCCTCTGTTTGTTTCCTCCATGGGTAGGGTGGGAGTGGGTCTTTCATCTTGGTACAGAGTGTTTGTGATGTCCTCCTCGTCCACATTTTCCTGACTGAGATCCCCCCAACTATGGAATCCAGAGGGTTCTGTTCTAGTGCGGACAGGTGTTTGAGTCAATTGTGGTTGCCCATGTGATCTAGGAGATTGTGGTAACTCTCCTACAACAAAAGCATTTCTCTTCATTCTATAATCACCGCATCCATTGTCCTGTATCATGTTCTTGATCTCGGATATGTCGGGGATGGCGGGTGTCTCTGTCGCAGAAGTGGAGGCGAGATTAGCTGGGTCTATGTATGAAGTGGATGGTCCTTCATCATTTTTAGGTACTTGAGGGATCTTGTAAAACTTGGCTTCCAAGTTTTTGCAATAGGCGAAGGGTTCGGGATCCCCATATATGGTAACCTCCTCATTTTGATATGAGAACTTAATGCACTGATGATAGGTTGAGGCCACTGCCTTCATTCCGTGTATCCATGGGCGTCCCAGGAGGATGTTGTATGGCAAATCAAGGTCAAGAACTTGACAAGTTGTTTCCATGGTTGCTGGCCCCACTTGGATGGGGATCTTGATAGTGCCCTGAGACACTCTTTCTTGGTCATCATATGCTCTTATGGTGATACTTTTGTTTTTATTGATGGAATCCTCGGCGAATCCCAATTTCTTTATAAGTTTCAGAGAACAAATATTAAGACCTGCACCACCATCTACCAGGACTCGCTTGACTTTCTTTTTATGAACTAGGATTTGGAGGTGAAGTGCCCGGTTATGAGATGGCTGCGGGGGGAAATCTTGGTCCGAAAATGTGATGAGATTCGGGGTAACGATGTTACCTACCATAGCCTGAAATTGCTCTGTGTCAAGGGTAGCAGCGACGGTAGAGGCAGCTAGTGCTTCATCCAGGATCTGTCGATGAGCGGCGGAGATTTTTAGTAATTCCATGATGGATATTTGTGCGGGTGTTCTCTTCAGTTGGTCAATTACATTGTAATCATAGGGGACGGCCTTTGTGTTGGTAATGGGGGTCTTAGCAGGTGCCCCGGCAATGGTAACTTTTCCGCCTCGTGTGGTGACTCCACAGTCATTGTTGGTTCCCTTGATATTTATGACAGTGACCAACTCGTCGACACATCCGACTATCTCCTCGTATACTAGATTGGCACTAGCATACTTTTGTTTACCCTTATTATTCCCTTGGTTATTTCCCTAATTATGATTCGGCATCGGATTCGTGTAGATTTTTAGGTCTTGGTTTCCGGCCGGCTGCTCGATGTTGATGACCTTATCCTCGATGAGGTCTTGGATGATATTCTTGAGTCTCATGCAGTTGGCGGTGGTGTGTCCTTTAACTTTGTGGAAGTCACACAGGAGATTCTCGTTGTACCATGGCGGTTTGGTCATGGGCTCTGTGTATTGTTCGGAGTTAGAAATTTTGATTAGGTTTTCTTTGACCAATTTCTTCATGACAGACTCAATCGATTCGCCAAGGGCTGTGAACTTCCTCTTGGGGGGAAACTTGTTGCGGGGAGGTGGTCCTCCTTGATTACCCACATTGTTGACTTGGCTAGTGGAAGGTGGTTGTGACTATGCTACTACCGCATTAGCCTGCACATTGTTGTGGTTATGAGTTTGCGGATGATGATGATTTTGGGTATTTTGCTTAGGAGCACTGATGACTACCTTAGCATCAACCACGCCGTCGTTCGTGATATTTTTGTTCCTCGACCATGTTCGAGGTTTATCATTGTAGTTGTTGGACGGGCGGTTATCCTGCGGTGGAGTGAATGTAGGTGCGCCTCCTCGCGCAGTAAGGGCTCTTTCGATGTTGAGCGCCTTTGGAATTAGTTGATCGTAAGATGTGATGCACTGCATTTTTAGGTAGAACGCCAGGTTTTCATCTAAGTTGGCTATGATGGTGCAAACTTGTTGTTCCTCTGGCATGGCCCACTTGCTCTGATTGGCCTTGGATCGCCATCTTTGCAAGAAGGATGCAAATAACTCTCCTCTTCTTTGTTTGAGTGCAGATAGTTCTTCTAAACTGACATCCGCACCCATATTAAAAGCGTAATTTTTAAGGAAAGCCTCCACAATTTCCTCGAATGTTTTAATGCCCGTGGGTAGGCGAGAAAACCATTCCATAGCTGGACCAGTCAGGCTTCGGGGGAAGAGCCGCATTAGATATGTGTCATCATATGCGACTTCCATGCAGTGCACCTGAAATTCCCTGACGTGGTTTTCAGGGTTGCCCGTTCCATTGTACTTATCAAATTTGGGGATCTCGAATCCCTTTGGAAATGGTACCATGGTGAGACTTCTATCGAACGGATAAGGGCACAAGTTTCCTGGTGTCCTTGTGGTTTTTCCTGCTTGCAAGTCCAACACCTGCTGCGAAAGCAATTTGATCTGTGTTGCGACATCCTTGCTTGGGTCGGGGGGCGGGATGAATGAGTGGTGAGGTGTTGGAGGTGTTTGATGGGTGGGGAGCATACTGGTCGGCGTTTGCTGCGAGCTTGGTTGTGCGTTTAGGGCTTGTTGGTAAGCTTGCATTTGTGCCAACAACGCTTGTTGTTGATCTTGCTGTTGCTGTTCCAATAGTGCTTGTTGTTGGTCCATCTGCTGTTGTTCCCATGAAGCCTGCTGTTGGTCAAGTTGTTGCTGAGCTAGTAACGCTTGTTGTTGGTCTAGCTGCTGTTTTGCCAACAATGCTTGTTGTTGGTCGAGCTGCTGTTGTGCCAATAAAGCTAGTTGTTTAGCTTGGTGTTGTGCCTGAAAGTCTTGCAGGGCTTGGTGGTAGGCTTGCAGGTGGATTGCTTGCAATTGCACTTGGTATTGAGCTTGTGTCTTTTGTTGGGCTTGAGCTTGAGCTTGGGCTTGAGCTTGCGCTTGCGCTTGTGCTTGTGCTTGTGCGGCTTGTGCTTGAGCTTGAGCTTGTGCTTGTGCTCGCGCTTGTGTGGCTTGTGCTTGAGCTTGAGCTTGTGCTTGCGCTTGTGCGGCTTGTGCTTGAGCTTGAGCTTGTGCTTGTGCTCGTGTGGCTTGTGCTTGAGCTTGAGCTTGTGCTTGCGCTTGTGCGGCTTGTGCTTGAGCTTGAGCTTGTCTTTGCGCTTGTGCGGCTTGTTGTTTTTGGAGTGCCTTTTGGTGCGCAGCTTGCTGTGCGTTTTGCAACATGATGGAGAATGAATTGGTCGTGTTGTGTTTTGGCGGTGGGATTGGTGGTGGAGCGGGAATCATGCCAACTGTCGTGGCGGGTGGAGGAATTGCAGTTGTGACTGTGATTTGGGTTGTGGGCGGGGTGGTTGAGATAATTGGTCCTTGATGAGGCATGCTTTGGGAGACTTGAGGACCAATGGATGCATTAACCGTGGTGACAGGAATGGTTGCGATTTGTTGTGAGGATATGGGCAAAAGAAGCGGGTTCAAAGTGGTGGTCAGATTGCTTGGATTAGCAAAATTTTCGATGGTTAAAGGTGGAAGACCTATTCCAGGAGGCGATGCAAATGTGAAAGGAAGCGGGGGAAGGGATGACGCACCACTTTGGAAAGAGAAAGGATTGATAGCTTCTGTCGTTCCAAGCAAACCAACTTCCTCATGCGGTGGGGGAGTTGGTATGTTCAATTGATAAGCTGGTGTGGCATGAAATGAGGATGAACCAGTGGGATTATGAAATGTGAGTGGGATGTAAGGGTGAAATGAGTTTTCCGGAATAAATGTAGGGGTGATGATTGCTTCTTCATTAGCCACAAGGCAGTGTTCTTGCAATTCTTGGAACATGGCACTCCCCTTGTTCACAATCGGGGAGGTTGGTGTGATGATTGAGGTGATGCAAGGTACTTCTTGATTGATGTTTGACAACGGGGATGCAACTGCACTAGTGCTTGTGTTAAGGTTGGGAGGGGGCATGTCCCCTCCTCTTTCTATTGAATTTATGCATTTGAACATGGCACTAACAATTTTATGGTTCTTAGGATTTTGAATCATTTCCATGATTTCCTCTGGTGTCATCCCTATGTCTTCATTTATGTCGTCCTCTTGATGACTCTCCTCTTGAAGATTTTGTGATGATACAAGGAGAGTTGCTTGGGGGATTGCTTGATCCTGCTAGGTTCACTTCATATTTAGATGACTCATGTCCATAGAAGTTGATATGTCTCTGATATTCTCCATGTCCTTCTTGTGTTGAGATCTTGTTTGGACCATAAAAATAGGGATTTGTTCGATCCTAATCCTTTAAGTCCAAAAAGAGAAGAACTAGGGTAGCTAAAAGATCAAAGATGGTGATGATGGTGATGGGTTAAAATGGATGAGATGAGTGAATGAAACCTTTGGAAAACTTTTTGAATGTATGTGCTAAACTTTGAAAGGGCTTTTGATTTGATTTGAATGTGATAATTTGACTAGATGCGTTAAGTCAAACAAGATTGGTTGTGAAGTTGTTTTCCCTAGGAAGTTGTGTTATCCTAAGGGAACTTGCACAAAAATGGATGAATTGACAAAGTGTGTTATGCCAATGTTTTGGAGAACTAATAGACTTTAAGAAGTTGTGTTATCTCAAAGAAAATTTGTTCAATGATTTGAGACTATGTTGGCTAAGTGTGTTAAGCCAAGATATGATGATGTTGATTTAGCCCTCTAAGTTTAGTGTGATGTTTGATTCTAGAGTTCTCAAAAAGGTTTGATGATGAAATGAGACTTTGATTTGATGGATGAATGAAGGGGAATGACAACTTTGATCTTGAACCTTAACCTAGATGTGACTCTCTTTCTACAAAACCTCGGTGTTGAAGAACACGCTTGACTTCCTATGGGAGAAATGCAAATCTTTGAAACAATTCGGGATTTTGTTGACAATAAAATGCATATAATGCTGGATTGTTCCTTGAGGCTTTTCTGTAAAAGTTATAAACCAATCTTTCCCTGAATTCGAAAAGTCTTTCAAGACGCTCCTCACGAGCTTTTAGACTAAGCTTCTTGAACTTTGGTTTTGGGATTTTCATCTTGCGGGAAATCATGTTAGAAAACACATGTGTAATCCAATTTGTCTTTTTATCTTGGTTAAATGAGGTTCTTTTTATCCAAGACACTTGCTTGCTTAGGTTTTCAAACTATATGTCTAATGTCCCATTCTCTTTCTCATCCCACAATGTCCTTTGTGTGGAAATCGAGGAAAATAGGGCAAAAGTTCCTTATGTTTATCCTTATTGGAAACAAATGATGATAGAATTTGCACACTTAGAAACCTCTAGGAATGTGATTCCTAGGGAAAGCAAGAGTGGGCAAGTTCGTCAATAGGTATTTGTTCCCCACAAGGTGTTTGAAATTTCAAGGTTTTTGTGTATGTTTGTTTTCCAAATGTTTTCAAGATCAAGCAATGTGTTTTTTCCAAGCACTTTCACACTCCTAGGTTGATGAGACAATACCTTGTTGGGTTCCCACTTGGATAAATCCAGCTGCGCATATCTTGTGCGAATGGCTAAATGCTTGACCACACTGGCTCCCCTCCACGGCACTCACTTATTCGGGTCAGCCAAGCATTAGTACCCATGAATCTCCCATGGCATACTTTCCATTTCCACAACAAGACCGCATGTTACGTGGGGCGGCTTCAAAGGACATAACCTTTTGCACCAACAAGATAGACAAGGTTTTGGCCAATTTCTAAACAAGGGGTTCTAATTCGGGCATTCCGTTCGTGGGGGATTATCCAACATCGGCGAGAGTCCATTGCTGTCCATCTCGTCAGAATAATCCTCGTGATATTGGCCTTTGTTCCAATATCCACACTTATATACCGGTTGGAAGTCGCTTGGCTTTAGCGTGTTCCCGGTTGGGTCGTTCCCTTGGGTGATTACTTTTTCCCACAAGGCAGGCCCTCTAAGATAAACAAAAGCGAGCTAACATATTCCGTCGTTCACACAACCTTCGTTGAAAAACAAAGGGGAGAACCTCCGCAATATATCGTGCTCACACTCGCATGATTTGTTCAATTTTTAGATCCCAAATTGAAGTGTGGAGGCAATCTTTTATGCAACTTAGGGTCATCAAAAAGACTTTTGATTCTCAAGATCGCCGTGACTTTTGATTCTCAAGATCGCCGTGAAGCGCGAGAGAAGCGCATACGCCCTTTTAAATGACACTACTTTGCAAAAAAGTTTACAAAACACAAAGTACACATGTTCAATTTTAAATTCATCAAAGCAATGATGAGTTCATTTTAAATGCACCAATTGAAATGTGAAGTTGCCTTGTTCAATTTTAATCCCAAATTGAAATCTATTAAGTATCTAAGATTCAATTTTAACCAACTTTGAAAAGATCAAGTCATTGATTGATTTTAAGTCCAAATTGAAAGGTGAGTTAGCTAAAAACAGAAAAAAAGGGTAGTAAATGGAAGCTCTAAGATTGTCAAATCAAGCATTAAAAAATGCTATTTTCCAAGTTTTGTTTTCAAAAAAAAAAAAAATCTCTAACTCCACTTCGCCTTTGTTTTCGTTTGATGTCAACCTTCAACTTCAATCTCCAATGTCAACCTTGATGCTAGCACCTTGATGTCAACCTTGATGTTAACCTTTATCATACCTCTTTCCTACAAACAAACAAAAGTTATGCATGTAATAAAAAAGTACAAAATTATACACAAGACATGTCAACTATTTTGAGAAAAGAAGACCTTTTTTAAAAAAAATTGACAAGGCATTTGAATTCTTTATGATGAAACTAACTCAATGATAAATGCAAGTATCTTTTCAATCTGCACCTACTTTCATAAAAAAGATATTTGATTCTAAAACTTTACACTCTCAAAATGACATGTTAGTGGACATTGACCTTTCTTTTAACATATATCACAATCTTTCGAACTCATCGAAGTCACACAACTCAAAATTCCATTTCACCAAGTTTCACCATAGATGTAGAATCCAAGAGAATGATAGCATTAGTGGACTATTTATGAGTAGATGAACACATAGAAAGTGAAATTTGAAAAACTAGACAACCTCCCCATTCACTAGCAGCATTTGATAAGTTGCCTTAGAGTTTCAATGATTAATATTTTATTTCTTTCACCCCTACATCGTGTCAAGTTCACATGCAATGAATTTAGTGCAATTGTCAAGTGTAAAGTCAACTAATCATGAATAAGAAGTGCCTCATAATAAATGTGCCTAGAAGAAACCATAAATAAATGACATCTCACAGCAAGTCCCTTCTAAATGTCAAATTCAGCTGCCCCAAGATAGATGACTTTAAATGCACCCTTGACTTCTTATAACAAGATATCAACATGATCTTAAATTGGCGGTAAAGGTACTAAAGAAATTTTAAACCAGTGCGGTTGGCAGCTGAATGAATTAATGAGACTGGCAGGCGATTGACTAGAGACATGGCATATTGACTAGCCTTAACTTGATTTGGCCAACATAACGTGTTACAATAGGTCCACTGTGAACTGTCATGTATGGGAAAATAAACTAGCATTGATTTTCCCTCACTCACCTCCACATGATTACCCATCTGCTAACTTGATCTTCTCATATTAAAACAACCCTGTCAAAGATGTCAGACATCTCACCATTCCGCTAATCAAGTGCTTTCAGATCTATAAATCATTCTTTCAAAAGAAAATAGGCATAGTCAATGTTCACTGTTGGTGATGAAATAAGTAGCGCATTTATGAAGATATTACAAGATCTTACAAGCGCGTGGCTCTAAAAGTGCCTAGCTTACATCAGGTTGGTGACAATTCAACTGTATTTCCAGTGCCTTTTTAATTGCTTGCCTCACTATTTTTGGACAACAGCGAATGGAGATATGCCTTCTGAAATTACATCACACAAGGAAATTCCTGCAACAAACTACGTGTCCTCAGAATGTTCTCATTCAAACAGAATCTTGACCAAATTGATTCGGTTGGGCTTAAGACCAAAATCAACGTTTTAAGGAAGCATCAATGAAAGAAGGAAATAAAAAATGCTAAAGTCCCAGTGTTTTTATAAAACATTTCGCGCAAGAACAAAAGCAATAGAGAAGTCATGGTGACTATTTGACATGATGCATCAGAAAAAATGTGAACCTAGGGTACAGTGATCACAGGGTACGCAAGTGAAGAAAAAAGATAAACCTTCAGACTTAATGCGATCAACTTTTGATCTTGATAGTGACCTTTGAGGGAAGATCAAATGGCGGTATGGCAACAAACAGGTGGGTGTCCAGTAAATGCTACTTTTAAAGGTGGATTGCTCATGAACTTATCCAAATCACATTAGCCTCCTTCCCAAATCAATGATATAATGCAGCGGATGCTGAGAACATGCAAGTGCACTGCTTGAAGTAAATAAACAAAGACAACTACTTAGTGTTTTTTTTTTCAATCGATATCAAATGCTTTGACACAGAGGAAAACAAATAAGACCGGAGGCTATCTTTCATGCCATCAACCTCTATCCCTAGTTTTACGCTAATGATGCTCGACTTATGCCATGATATCAACGTTCCAGATAAAGCCTTGCTGCCATTTTTGGGAGTGCCTGACCGAGAAACATGTTCTGTATTGGACTGAGATATATATGCAAAAGAAAATGTTTTGTACGATGTTGCCTTTATAGCTGTAGTGGTAAATGCACAGAGAGAAAAAAAAAGGAGTGTGGACACCTAGCAAAGACACATTTAATATTTGGCCGAGCAATAACTTTAGCAATATGGATGTAACTGTGTTCAGAACATCTGACATTTATTGGACTAGTTTTAAACTTGCCACTATGCGTACAAGATTACAGATAATGTGCAGCAGACGATTATGTGAGAAGCATGTCAAACCAAAACACCCCAAATGTATATAGACGATTACAGTGATGATGATATCTAGAAACAATTGAATGTCACTCCAATTTAAAAAAAATGTCAGTAGCATATCATATATGCATTAAACTTGGATCTGCACTAAATCAGTAATATATCAATCAAAGTTAGCAATCCCGTGCACATAGAAGATGACAGTGATTAGAAATAATGACATATCAATCAGATTTTGAAATGTTAGTAACAGATATATATAAGCACCAAATCTAGATCTTCACTAAATCAGCAACACATCGATCAGATTTAGATACAAGCCCTCCTTCTAGCGCCATTTGTAGGATGGTGAAATCTTGCACATTGTTTGTGTAGATTCAGCCATCCTCATAGAATAACATGGTTCATTTCTCCAAATAAAATGCTAAAACTAGATCAAACATGCATGGAGAAAAGGAAATACAACCTATTCTATTCTATGATGGATTGGTGCCCTCCATGAAGATGTGAGAGAGCCCTTTCCCAATCCCTTTCTAAGCCAAATGAGATAGACAATGAGTTGCTATGAGCTCAAGTTGCCTATAGTTTAGATACCCTCCAATTGTGTTGTAGAAATGAGAGAAGATGCATTGCTTTTATAGAAGAAGTTGAGAGAAGAGAGGCCAAGTTTAGCCAATGTGGGACTAAATCCCCTCCAATAGAATAGAGCCACTTGGCATGATGGGATTGGTCAAAGCTTGTGCAAGTTTTGGCCAATGTGCCCATTCAAATTTGAAAAATATCAATAAATGCATATTGTTGAGAGTTTTGGGGGGAATTATCTTTGTACAAAAAAGTCAAAGATGAGAGTTATTGAGAGAAAATAGGCTTTTTAATAAATCAATTAAATTGATTTATTGATGCAAGTGGGTGGGTTAGTTAGGAGTTTAGATTTGACTCTAGTTGAGTCAAAATCTAGAGAATGGTAATTGTGATTAGAAGTTAATTAATTTAGATTAATTAACTTAGGGGATTTTAGGGATTTGACATTAAAATCTGTTTGATTTATTAAATCAAATGAGAAGAACATAAGGATTAAATAATTTGATTTATTTAATGAACCTTAGGAAGTTAATCAATAAATATTTTAATTGATTAATAGCAGAAATGAATGTTAATTTGTATGATGCCTGATTGTTATTTTTGCATGTCTACAATGATTTTCCTCTAGAGTGAGTTGTAACTATGTAGAGAAGCCTTCAAAAGACCTGTTTTGTATGATGCTAAGAGCAACAAAGGCTGGAGCCAAAATGTTAACCATATCCCTTAAAATTGGATGTTGACTTGGAAGAGGAGTTGTAAGAGTACTTTTACTTCTGTTTCTTTCTGCTCTTTCTGCCTGCTTTTGGTTTTCCTTCAACTATTGAGCAATCTTTGCTTGCTCCCTTTGAAGCTCCTTTTGATGTCCCTGCCTCAACTTCTCCTCTGCAATTTTCTATTTTTTTGCAGCATGCTCCAATCTCTTTGCCTCTCTCTATGCAATGATTGCTTCTCTTTCTGCCTTGTTTTCAGCCATTTGCTCCCTTTTCCTTTGCTGCAATTCTTAGTTTCTTCATTTTTGTGCCTCTTGTTCATTCAACAAATTGAAGAAATCATCTGATGTCCAAATTTGAGACTACCTACTAAGGCATAGGACCCCATTGCGACCTGTATTAGATGATTGGTGTACCCTTTTTATTGGGAGTTGCAAAAAAAATGCTTCTCCTTCCTGCTGGTTGTTGATCATTAACTTGAGTGCATGGCACATAGTTAGCCTCTTTGTCACTTGAGTCATTACCTTCGAATCCATCCTCATCATCATTTTCAGCCTCCCAATTTCTCCCAATTGTGGAGTAATGGATGACATCTTCAGGATCAACATCTGGTGGTGATGGCATGGACAACCCTTCATCCACTTGACTGAAATTGAGATGTACCCCTAGGTTCAAAGCTACATCTTGAAATTCAGATGGCAGATTGAGACTCTCTTCATTTTCAACTGCTTGATTACATGATTAAACTATTGGTTCTTGTTCAATTCCTACTGCCTCAATGTTTTCTCGGCAATATCCTTCTTTGTTTGCTGGATTTGGGGGAATGCTTGCAGAAAAGGTATCAAAAAACTGTCCAATTTGTTCCTCATTCCAACCTGCTATCCTCAAACATGTTTCCACTACCATGAACTATGCCTCATCATCAATTGTATCACCCTTTGTTTCTACTCCCAATGTGGTTCTTTCCTCTTCAACCACAAAAGCTTGGCTTGGCCCCATATCCAAGTCAAGTGCATGTCGATCTAATGGCCAAATTCCTGTTCTTCTAAAACCACTTGCAATGTTATTAGGAGTTAAAGTTTGTGCAAAAACTTTGTTTGCAAGTGTTGCCAACTCTACCCTTCCAATGTCAAGTTGAGGATTTTCAGAGAGCCATATACTCCTTTGATGTTTGAAGTAGTTCTTAAATGGTGAGAACACACTAACATCAAGGGGTTGAAATTTGTGGATGCAATGTGCTGGAAGTGCGAGCAAATCTATTCCCATAGTCTTTGCTTCTTCAATTGTTTTGAATGCCAAATGGCTTCCATGACCATCAAAGATGAGAAGTTATCTGTTGGTTGGTGACACCCCTCCTGAGACATTTCTTGCAAAGTGTTTTAACCATTCCACAAATAATTCTTTGGTCATCCAAGCGTGCTCTTGGATTTCCATGCATGCCCTTGGCTCACAGTTAACAATATAGTTTCTAATGTTCCTTTTGGACTTGAAAAAATAGTAATCGAGTATATCTTGACTTGCTACACTAACACAAGCTAGAACAATGATCCATTCTTTTCTTTTAGAAATTAATTGTGGAACACATTTCGTCCCTATTTTTGCAATAACTCTCATTGCATAGTTTCTGATAGCCTGCACACATATTTCATCGCATTTCCATATTTTGTTGGGCCCTAATTATGTTTGTTGTTCAACTCCTCCAAGTTATCATAGAATGAAGAAACTATTTTTGGGCATAGCATTATAGCTTGATCTATGTCCACTCCTTCGAGTGTTCGAATTGTTAGATCGTGATGCCTTTGATGAAATCCAACCCACCATGACCTCCCTGGTATCCCATTTGTGAATGGGTTAGGCCTTGCTCCAACCATTTGGGCCACCATTGACTTAAGTTGTGACACTTGAAGGCCATGACCAATATTAGCCATATATTTACACCGCTGCACAATTTTAGCTTATTATTCATCAATTAGGACTGTTCGGGCCCCCCTTCTTTTTGTGGATGTCACACCATTGACCCATGCCCGCAAACTGCTAGGCGAGATTCCCCATTTGAATTTTGAACCTCTAATTGATATTCGATTGTCCTCAACTTCTGCAATGGATTTTTCCACGTCATCCATAGACCAAGTTTCGTGCATAGATCTGGGGTTTTCACATGGTCATCAGGTGGTGGTTCCATTTCTACCTCAGTATTATGAACAACAAGTTCAAAACCATCATTTTCATTGGTTTGTTGTGCATTTTCAGAAAAAAACTTCCTCGTTGATGTTCACTACTGGCTCTTCATCAACAACATCTGGAACATTGAATGTCACTCCATGAGGTACTCTAATCAAGTGCCTCCCACTTGATATTTTCCTCTTCTACCCTGGTGCCATGATTGTCAGTGATCATGTACATTGTAAGCCATAAAGTGTTAGAAAACTGTGATCCTGTACATATAATTAGACAAATATAATTACAAAGAAAATCACTGATGTATAGTGCAAAATAGAAAATAGTGCTAATTGTCTCACTATTAACATTTAAATAAAACTATTATATCATTCAAATCCGCTCAAAATTCAATGGGTCTAATTCACGTTAGCACCTTATAAAATCATTTTGGAACCCATTAAAAATAACTCGTACATATTAATCTCCTTACTTTAGCAGCAAACACCAAACACATTACACCCTAATTAATCTTCATTTGGGGTTCAATTAATGCATAATATGAATAATGTTTGTTTTTTGGTATTCCATTCTTTAACATCAATTTTCAAAGCACATTGTACAGAAAATGAAAGAAGCTATGTTGTATTCAACAACAATAGGATTTAAATTTTAACAAAGGTAGATCGATTACACACTTGGTTTTTCAGAAATGTGCACAAGAAATTAACCAAGGGTTTCATAACAATAATTCCTCACTTGTAGGAATACAAAAGTTCATTTTCAGATAGATGTGGAATATTCCAGGCAAGGGTTTCATGAGATTAATTCATTAAGCACACAAATTTGGAAAAAACCAAGCAAGGGTTTTCACAAATACATATGTATTTTAAATGGGTTTGCCGATTGTTGCCCATAGTGACATGGGTTTTTTTTATAAAAAGTTTGAAGCAGACCAAAGAATATTATTTTACAGACATGTGGTCAAACCCACCAAATTCCTCTTCATTTATGCAGACAAAATCATGATACAATGGAATTTACCAGGCCGTGAGTTGTAGTAAAATAGGGAGAGGAAATTATTTAACCCCAAAAGAACCCTGTATAAAATGCCAACATATATATACATATATATATATATATATATATATATATATACATGTATACATACATATATATATATATACATGCATGCATACATATATATATATACATGCATACATACATATATATATATATATATATACATGGATACATATATATATATATATGCATACATAAATATATACACATGCATACATACATACATACATACACTTTGAAAGGAGAATGATGTGTGTTGTTACCTCACACCATACATTTATAATATACAAACATATATGTATACATGCATACATATATATATATACATGCATACATACATATATATATATATATATATATACATGGATACATATATATATATATATATACATGCATACATAAATATATACACATGCATACATACATACATACATACACTTTGAAAGGAGAATGATGTGTGTTGTTACCTCACACCATAGACATACAACTTTATATATACATACATACAAACATATATGTATACATATATGTATGTATGTATGTATGTATGTGAATACATACATACATACATACAATGTGGGAGAAAAAACTAGCACCATGACTTGGCAAAATCAAACAACACATGGAAAAAAGAAGTGTAAGAGAAATGATTTATTTCATAAACAAGCAGTAACAATTTTTCAATCATCAAAGAAACCCTTCATGGGTCATGAAAGATGCAGAAGAAAATGATTAACTAGTACCATTGTTTGCATTTTGAAAGGATAGTTAAAGGATACAAACATATATATCAATTTGCTCAATGAACAAGAGAAAACAAACACATAATTTGTAAATGAAAGTATAAAAAATTGGACACATTCATTTACAAATTCAAACACACAGCTTAATAAATTTATAAATGAATGTGTACAATGTTATATATATAACATTGTACAAATTCATTTGCAAATTCAATAAGTTGTGTTATATATCATTATACACATTCATTTAAAAATTCAATAAGTTGTATGTTATATAGGTATATATATAAATAACATTGTACACATTCTTTTAAAAATTCAATAAGATGCAGAAGAAAATGATTAACTAGTACCATTATTTGCATTCTCAAAAGATAGGCAAATGATACACACATATATATCGATTTGTTGAATGAACAAGAGACATAGAATGTAAAATGACAAATATATGTATGTTGGCCTGCTGTATGTACAATGGAAAGTATAAAAATATAAACAAATGCTAGTCTATTGTATTGGACAACCAAAGGAAACGTATTTAAATAGAGTTATATACCCATGACAATGCTAAAAGAATTGCTGCAAAAAATAGGAGAATTGGTTTTGTAGATCTTGTAAAGACAACAAAAAAGACCTTCATTTACTTATAAAGTAAAGTAAAAAGACAGTGCATAAATATAAATGTTAAATGCATAGTTCATGAAAGTAAGAAGACACTGCATAAATATAAATGTTAAATGCACAGTTCATGAAAATAACTATAATTAGAATGTATAAAGTACCAACTTGAAACAGTAAAGGAATGTGTAGAGGATGTTTGACGATGCTCTGAATTTTTGCAGAGAATAAGTTGTCACAAATAACAATTGTGAATGACACTAGCTGCTTTCCCCCTCTTATTTAGGAATTCGATTGTGGCAATTGAATGCATTCAATTTGGTTGTTGAGTTTGAAATTTGAATTTGTAGTTGCCACTTATGTAGGTTTTTAGAGATGATATGACTGAATTTTGCATTATATTTGATTTTTATTTGGGGAGCCTTACACCTGTATTTAATAGTGCAGGTACCTACAGGAAATGAAGTAAATACATATATCTGCCAGGGAGTGTGTGGAAGACTATGCATTTCAAATCCCATAGAGTTAATAGGAGATTGTGATTATGTCATGTAAAGCACCATTAAATGTGCATGTGTAGTTGTAAATATAAAATGTAATGAGGGATAAAAATTGGCAAGTGGGGATATTTGTAACAGTAAATGTTTTAAATTAAATTGTAAATGAGCCTTTTTATGTGCAAGTTGACTTTTTTTATAAATGCAAAAGCATGTTTAGCTGTCTATTATGATTGGTGAGTTACTCAATGTATTATGAGCAACCATTGGTGTTGTTGTAATTTTTTATTTGTTCAAATAAAGTTTTTTAATGGATCAAAGTTTTTTTTTTTTAGGGGGTAGAGTGAGCATGGAGGTGGCGGTTATTCAATGGGGAGCAGATACTGGGTCTTCTCCCCTATATAACTATTTACTCAATATAAATATGAGCAATCACACTTTGAAATGGTGAACACGTTTCATAATCAATTTTGCACATTGAAAATGATGAGCTGGTTTTTGTTGCAAACACCAACAATTAAAAAATGGCTCGGCTTAAACATCATACACTAAGTGCTAAACACTTAGGTGGACACCTCTTTTAACTCAACTCTCTCAATCTGTTTAACCCAAACCTTTTCTCAGTTTCCGGTTCAGGACCGTAAAAAAGTTTTCTGATGTGACACGTGTGAGTTGGCTTTCGCTTTTGTACGGAGGTCTTAGAGAGTGGACTACCATTGGCATTGTACTTTTATGGAGAAATATCAATACCACGTCTGGTTTATTAGTTGTCATATTCGCAAAAAAGGTGTTTGAACAAATGATGCTTTAAAATATTTAAAATCTATATTTAAGATTTATTAAAATGGTAAGGTTGTATTTTAATCTTCAATTTTTTATTTAATATATATTATTTTTATTTTATCTCTTTACATAAGAATTTAATAAAAACTATTTTTTTTTTTAATTTAAAAAATATGAATATTTAGTATAAAAAAATATTGAAATCTTTTTAAAAAAATTATATAAAAATTAATTTAAATATAAAAATTTGATATTTTAATATAAACTAATGTTTATTATTTATATTTTTTTAATTTTATTATTGATAAATAAAAATTTGATAAACAATCTTCAATTTTAAAATAAAATTTTAAATCTTGTGTATAAGATTTCTAGTAAATCTTTCAAATTTTTAAAAAAAAAATTAATATGAAAGTATAATTTTTTGAAATAAAATATAAGCTTATTTTTTTTATTAAATTTTATATTTTAATAATTGAATGTATTTAATTTTATAAAATTTTGTATTTAAATAATTAATTCGTTCAAAATATTCTTAGTATATTTTAAAATAGTTATATTATATATAAAAAATTACATAACAAATAATGCATGTTCTTCAAATTGTATTCATTGTATATTGAATATCTTTTTTCTAATTAATATATTAATTATGTTATTATTCTAATCATATTAGTCATATACTAAAGAGTTTCTTTATGCTAGTTTGATTGGTTGAATTAAATGTACAAAACACTTTTCTTAATATTATTATTAGTTCCTCCTGGCTCCCATGGAACTATAGTAAAGACCAAGTCTGTAACTAGTGATTAATATTGTTTATTTGAGAAAATCAAAGTTGATAATTTTATTTTCATTCATTATATTTGAATTTTTCTAATGTAAAATGTGTGATATTTAACTTCTATAATTTTCAAAATCATTTTTGTCAGATATCATTGGCTAAAAAAGTTAAGGCCATGAGGACACCTTTTATGGAAGTGAACATAATCTCGACCATTTAAATCATGATATTTGGAAGTACAATGAGTATAGTAAAGTTAAAATAAATTTATTCTTATTTTTTTTGAAGCGAACATAATCTTTTTATTTTACAATTTTATTAGTCTTTATTGTGGCAGTTTACCCCCATTTAATGCATGATATTCAAAAGTATAGTGATTATAGTAAAGTTAAAATAAATTTAAATTATTATTTTTTTCAAAAGAAGTTACAAATAACGATATAAATAATTAAAATCTATATTGACTAAAAGATAACCTAAGTTAAATTAAGTTAAATGAAAAGAAAGTATTGGATATAAAGTTAAAAACATTTATTTTTTGAAACAAAAATGTCATTCATAAAACTCCTAAATTTGGTGAAAGGTAAAATTAATCTCATCAAATATTTTTTTAACTTCTCTTTAACTTCTCACTTACAATGCAAAAGATAATTAAATAAATACATATATTTATATATTTTCTCTTTTTAGATTATTATTATAGTAAGTAATTAGTGCTTAATATTGTAAACTACCATTTAATGCATGATATTAGAAGTACAATGATTATAGTAAAGTTAAAATAAATTTATTATTAAACAATATAAATTATTTATTGACTAAAAGATAACCTAAGTGAAATGCAAAGAAAGTATTGGATATAAAGTTTTGTAAAAAATCATTTACTTTTTATTGAAACAAAAATGTCATTAATAAAACTCCTAAATTTGGCGAAAGGTAAAATTAAACTCATTAAATATTTTTTTAACATCCTTTTAGAGTGCAAAAGACAATTAAATAAATATAGATATTTATATATTTTTTATTTTTAGATTATTATTATAGTACTTGTAATTAGTGGTTAATATTATAAACTTTCATTTAATGCATGATATGTAGAAGTACAATGATTATAGTAAAGTTAAAATAAATTTATTATAAAAATATTACAAATAAAGATATGAATAATAAAAATCTTTATTGACTAAAAGACAACTTAAGTAAAATGCAAACAAAGTATTGGATATAAAGTTTTGTAAACATCATTTACTTTTTATGAAACAAAAATGTCATTCATAACACTCCTAAATTTGGTAAAAGGTAAAATTAAACTCATCAAATATTTTTTAACATATTAATCTCTTCTTCAAGGGTGACGAGAAACCTATTAAGTTGTGTGGTGGGTACAACTGTGAGGCGCTTCCTGAGCCATGGAACAAAATTTTCCTGGTTATCATGAAATCCTTCACTCTCAAAGGAAAGTATGGGGTACTTTACTACTCACTTCAATTTCTTCAATCACCTTAGGAACCACCATAATATTTCCATTTCGTTTTACCTTGTTCATTCCCTTGAAATTATTGTGTGTGATGTCATTGAAGCCATGAATTCGAATGTGAATTTCACCATCCTCCGCCAAGGGCTTATATCCAGACTTTACCACTTCCACTTGGCCCTTTGTCCTCCTCGACCCATCACTATTGAAGAATCCCCTCGACCCCTTGTTGTGGATGAGGCTTAGGTTTCGTCTAATCCCCCATCTGCTAGTATCATGGACACCCCTCGCCCTAGCAAGAAAAAATGTCTCCAAAACCCGGCTTGAAAGTCTCCCCACATGACTCTTCTCCCACTCAGGGACCTGCGACCAAGGGAAAAGACAAAAAATGTATAGCCCTCACCTCAAGAATGAAGAATAAAGCTTCTAAAAAGACTAAATTTTGACCCCACCAAATTGATTTAGACATTGAGATCATTGAGGAGACTAACACTCCCCACAGGTCTAATAGACTAGTCACCAAGCATGAAAAAGGTAAGAGTTTTAAGGAGGCCTCAGACTCTGACAATGGGAATAAAAGTAAGAGTAAGAGCATGAAGGATAAGGAGGCGGGGGAGAAGGCCCCTCTCGGCCTCTCCTAGTAGCTCCTCCCATGTTTTAGAAAGCCTGAAAAAGGGCCCTACCTCTATTAAAATTATAAAAGACAAATCCAGGGTTTCGAGTGTTGTGGATGGCAAAACTCCCATGAAGGAAGATTACAGTAAACAAGATGTTGCTTGGGAGGAGGTTGCCAATTTGAAAAATAGAATGGAGAGTCTGGAAAATAGGCTACAAGAGGTTACGCGGTTCATCTTGAAGATCATGCATAGGTTTTCCACTACATTATGTCTACTACATAAGGATAAGTCGGTGGACAATGTGAAGGAAGAGGCTGGTAACAAGGAGTTGCTTAGATTCCTTGTTGAAGATTGGGCTACCATAAAGCTCGTTAAACCATGTAGTGGTAAAAAGGATTAGTGTCTTGGGTTTATGGGTTTTTTGGTTATGGTTGGTTGGTCAACCTTCATTTAGTTTATGCGATGGAAGTTCATTTAGTTTGTTTTTTCTCTATGACTGGTTGGACCCTTGGTGGTCTATGGTTAAAATTTGTTATAGTTTAGCTATGGTTGAACTCTATTGATATTTAGGTTTTTTGATGTTGGTTGTTTTTGATATGTTTTACCGAGGGTGTTGGTCAGGCCTGCTGGTCTATTGTTAATGTGTTGTTACTGTTAATCTATTGTGAATGGCCTATTTGGTCTTGTTTTAAGGAACAACACCCTAGTTTTGCTGCTTATTAATATCAAAAACATCTCACTTAGAGTGAAAAATATAATTTAATAAATATAGACATTTTTATATATTTATTTTTAGATTATTATTATACTAAGTAATCAGTGGTTAATATTGTATATTTGAGCCAATCAAAATTGATAATTTTATTTATTCATTATAAAAAAAAATCAAAAACATTACAAATAATGATATAAATAATAAAAAACTTTATTGACTAAAAGATAACCTAATAAAATGCTAAGAAAGTATTGGATATAAAGTTTTGTAAAAAACATTTATCTTTTATGAAACAAAAATGTCATTCATTAAACTCCTAAATTTGGTGAAAGGTAAAATTAAACTCATCAAATATTTTTTAACATCTCACTTACAAAAGATAATTAAATAAATATAGGTCTACTTATTTTTAGATTATTATTATAGTAAGTAATTAGTGGTTAATATTGTATATTTAAGCCAGCCAAAATTTATAATTTCATTTTCATTCATTATATTTGAATTTTTCTAATGATAAAATGTGTGATATTTAACTAAGGCAATGAAGATGACTTAATGCTTGATATTCCAAAGTACAATGATTATAGAAAAGTTAAAATAAATTTATTATAAAAACTTTGCAAAAGAAAATAACCATCTAAATAAAAATCTTTATTGGCTAAAAGATAACTTAAGTAAAATACAAATAAATTATTGGATATTATAAAGTAGATTTAAAATATTTGTGTACTCACTGAAGAAAAACAAATAAAAAAGAAGCAATAAGGTACTTTCTTCTTGCAAGCCTTATTCTATATATATCCTATATATCTTAAATTTGAGGAGCTCTTTGAAGGGTCGACTAGTTGGTGGTGTTCAAGAAGTGAAGGCTTGGTTTCCTCGTGAAAAGATTTCCATTTACTTTCATCATTGATTTGGAATCACTTGTGCTTCTTTGATTTCATAAATTTTTATTTGATATGTCTCACTTTCAAGTTGTAAGTTCATAGTTACTAAATCAATTAAAAATCCAAGTCTTAGTTGTGTCCATTGCTTGGTGGAGATGTAACAACCCCCATGTTAATATCTTGTTATTTTCCTTCCTTGATGGGTTCCAATAACTGTATATTTTGTATTGCACTATTCGTCCCTTAATTATTTTGTATTGACACCCGAGAGGTGTAATTATGTGACTATTTGTGTCTAGATTATAGGTTTACATGCTTATATGTTTATATATTGTTATGTGGTTGACATGATTATTGTTTATGTCGGATTTCATGTTTACATGGTTAATTATTATGTTGGACTACATGCTCACATTTTATATATATATATATATCATTTATGTTGCTTATGTATAATCATGGACAGGAAAATGACAATATCATAACACTCGTAACCGAGAGGCTTATGATATCTTGATCATTTTTCCTTATGGTTGATGTTGCTTTAGATATATGACATATGATTTATGCACATGTACTTTAATGTTTGAATTGGAGTGATGCGGGTATTGAGTATCGACTCTGCCTAGATTCATAGGCCTGAGCGTACTCTCATTCCCCGATGGTGGTTAACTGGAGGTAGTCACAGGCCAAATGTTCCCCTATCTTAGCCCACTACACCCTATTGGGGTAGTGCTTCCGTTTTGTTTCCTTCGATCCGGTTACATAATGGTAACATCCGGAGCATCCTTCTGCCAAAGTATTTTGTCATGTATGTCTCGTTGAAATATTTGGTTTTAGTCCTTCTTTAATATTTTATAATGGTTAAATCGATGGGAATTTAAATATTTTATTTTATGAATTATTTTTTTTTTTGGGGCAGCCTTATGCAATTCTAAGTTTTGCTTATTTAGCAACCTCTATTATTTGTTCCTTGGGGGAGTTTTGATAAATAATTTTATTCAATTTCTTATTTTCCATCCTTGCTTGGGTTTTGGAAAAATATAAAAAGAAAAATGAAGTTTGTTTTGGGGGATGCTTCTAATTTTATATTTTGGGGGAAAAGAAAATGTGTTGTTTTCTGCATGGAGAAAAAACCCCATGGCTTGAGCAGCTGTGTTTTGGGCAGATTGGGAGGGTTCTTTGTGAAGAAATTCATGGGTGGTGAATGTTCGAAATCAGCTTGCCAACTTCTTCCTGCTATCTGGATTTGAAGCTTTGTTGTTGTTCCTTCTTTCAGCATTCCACCATTTTTGTTTTGGAGCTTATTGAGGTATTTTTTATTTTTATTTTTTCAATATTTTATGGCTGGAAATTTGGCTACTCTCTCCTACCTTTTCTATGAATTTTAAGAGTGGATTTTCTGTAGATTTGCCAAGATCTCAATTAGGTATTTGGCAGATTTTTAATTTGTGCATATTCAATTTTCCATGATTTTCTTGCCATCCTTTTTGACGTTTTTTATTTCTATTCATGAATCACATGATAAAAATGTAATTTGAAGGTGGATTCTAACTCCACATGCCCATGTCTCAATTGGGTTTTCAAGAATTTAATTTATGGGCACTTTTGTTATTTTCATATTTTTTCTTGCCCAAATGGCCATAATGGTGTTTTCTGAAACTTGACAACTTCTTTCTGAGTTAAAACCAAAAATTTAAAGGTGGATTTAAATTAGAAACAGCAAAATATGATTTGACTCTCAATTAGAATTTTGATCCGGGCACTTTTATTTTTTATGCAATTTTGATGCCTCCATTTTATATTATATTTATGTTGTTATGACATTCTTTTTATAGCAACTTTATCTTGGCTGTGTGAAATGTCTCTTGGACAAAAAATTGTGGCTTCTCATTGTATTTCATGTTACTTGGATTTCCTCGTTTGGTTAGATGAGATGAGCCTAGGTTTAGGTAAAAGAGTGGTTATATGGAGTGGCTCTCTACAGGCCCGAGGTCCGCAAGTGGCTGCCAGGGGAACTAGTAGCAAAGTCAAGTAAACAAGTGATAACTAAATTAAATAATGGGGTAAAACACTAATAAGATAATGAGTCCTCATGCATGTCCTTGAGCACTTGTAAAGGCTAAGGATGCACTTGAGAAGGCCCATCCGTTTGCAGGGCGTTGAGTTATCTGCCTGTGGGACATGGATTCGGGCATGATTGAGTCTCCTCGTCCCTATGAGAGGTGTACTTGATTTTGTGTGGTGCAATTCCTTTGAACACACATGATGACACTCCATCTGATTTCACTCTAGTACCTAGATCCGTAGTAGTTATGAGTGGTACCCATCATGTCATCAGTTAAACATCTCTATGTTGTGATAATCGGTTGTATACTTTGTATGTTGTATTCGCTCTCTCACTGATGTGAGTTTTGTGCTTTATATACCCTTCCCTTGATTTCATTTGTTTGGGCCTTGTGAATATATTTTAGCACGGAGGGGTGGACTCTTTGAGCCACATGGTTGGAAGGCATTGCCATTGCCATTGGGAGCCGACGTATAGGTCTGAAGAACCGGTTTGAATTGATCTTTCTCTCTCTCTCTCTCTTGTAATTGTTTATCACATATACTCATGTACATGTCTTGTGTATATATATCTTAGTAGATTTTGTATCTCTTCCTTGGGAATGTAATTGTATCCATACTTGTTTCTTATGCATATTGTACTTTTTTGAGAGAGAATTAATCATAAGTTTAATTAGAAGATATGTGATGTTTGTTTTGGTTTACGGGCTCCGGTGTTGGTATCAGGCTTGAATGTTCTTTGATCATCTTTAAGTTCTTTTATTTCATTAAATAACATGTTTAAGTTAGAATCCTTGTGTGATTATCCTTTTTGGCAATCTATTCAGGTTTCGGAGCTGGGAGCTCTAGAACTGTAGGTTCCAGAGCATCGACACTCTTTGTTTGTTGTCTAGTGGGTAGAAATAAGCTCTAGCATAGGGAGCTCCAGAATTGCAAGTTTCATAGTATCGGCGTAGGGAGCTACGAAACTATAAGTTCCGTAGTATTGGTGCAGGGAGCTAAGAAACTGCAAGTTCCGTAGTATCGGCTTTGGGAGCTACAAAACTACAAGTTTTGTAGTATCGATGCAGGGAGCTCTGGAATTGCAAGTTCCGGAGCACCGGCACCCTTTGTTTGTTGTCCAGTGGACAAAAATAGGTTCCAGAGCTGGGAGCTCCGGAACTGCAAGTTCCGTAGCACCGACGCCCACTGTATGCTGACTTGAGGGCAGCAACAGGTTCCGGAGCAGTGAGCTCTAGAACAATGGGTTTTTTGAGTAGTAAACTCCAATGTACCCTTGGTCTTACTTGGCCATGGTTTGTCTTGTCAGTGTTTCAGTTTAGCAACAAATTTATGTGTTATTCCTTTTTCTTTTAAAAAAAATAAAAATTATCTTGTCCCTTTTGGCTCTTAACTCCTAGGGGTTCGTAGTGGGATGTTACATCTAGTATTAGAGCCCATGTTCACACACTGGGAGCTTTGGTGTACTTGAGCCTACTATGCTATATTGTGTTTGGCGTGTGTGATGTGAGCTTGTTATGTTGCTTTATAATCTTATGGCTTTGCTTCCGTGTTGTAGTATGGTGAATGGGTCATCCTTGTGAGAATCTATTCTAATGTGTTCCTTGTTTTCTATAGGATGCCTCCTATGGGTAGAGCCAGAGGTAGAGTTAGAGGTAGAGCCACTGTTCTTCTTCGTAGCACTTGGCATAATGCCAATCAGGGTAATTAGGGTGACAATCAAGATGAACTACATGTTGAGAATCAAGCCAAAGGGCTTGGGGGTGTTTAGGTTGTAGCTCTTCTACAACAAATTATAGATCGATTAGGACCTCATGAGGAGGAATCCTATGAGGAGGAGTCACACCCTTCCTATTAGGTTGGTCAGAATGTTAGAGTTGAGCGTGAGCATTCTCGCAGTCCGGGTCATTCAAGAGTTGATGTTGAGAGAGATAGGGCAGATGAAGACAGTATTGTTGCAGGACACATGAAGGATCTCCTTAGAGTCCACCCCCCTACTTTTAATGGGTCTGGTACTGGTACTGAGGTGAAGACCTGGTTGATCAACCTTGATCAACGCTTTGCTATGCATACCTACGGTAGCAATACTAGAGCTCGATTTTCCATCGTGCATCTCAGGGGCTTTGCGTCTACATGGTGGAGAGTTGAGGAGTAGAAGCTGCACCTAAACATTGCTTCCATCTCTTGGGGGATATTCTTAGAGAGGTTTCATGCATGATTTCTTTCAAACTACTATCGACAGAGACGTGCTGATGAGCTCCATGAGCTACGTCAGTTGACTATGATGGTAGATCAGTATGAGCACTGCTTCTTTGAGCTTAAGCAGTATGCCACCATTTCAGATGATGAGCCAATGTTGGTGCAACATTTCATAATGGGCTTGAATGCCCATATCAGTGGTGGTGTCCACGTGTTTGAGCCAAAGACCTTAGAGATAGCCATGGAGAACGCGAGGTTGATTGAGGAGAATCTGGATAGAGGCTTTGGTGGTCAAGCAGGGGTCTAGGTTGGTAGTGCCCCTCCTTCAGGAGCAGTTGCTCGGGGTACACAGTCTCAGGGAGATGGACCATCTAGATCTTAGTCTGCACCTTCTAGACATGGTCAGCAGCAGAGGCATAAGCCTACTCAGTCTCAGTAGAGTGCACAAAGCCCTAACACTTCGTTTTCTAGAGATCGTGAGTGCCAACGTTCTCAGAGTAGGCAACAGAGTGGCCCAGTACAAAGTTCTTAGAGTGCACATCAGAGTTCTGGTGGTGGTGGACCCCAACAAACGCGTGCACCATTTTTGGGCCGAGGTGCTGGCAGGGGCAGTTGTTTTGCTTGCGGGCAGCATGGTCATATAGTCATTCAGTGTCCACAAAGATCTGTGGCTGGAGGCAGTCAGAGAGAGGCTACCTCAAAGCCTATAGTAGGTGATGTTGGTAGATCTTATAGAGTGTTTGCAGTGGTGGATAACCATCAAGCTGAGAACCAGGGCACTATGATCGAGTATTCAGGTGTGTTATCTGGGATTACCACATCTATTTTGTTTGATTCAGGAGCTTCATATTCTTTTATTTCTCCTTCTCTCATAGAATGTTGTGGACTCGAGGTGGCAAGGCAAGATGTTGGTTGGCAGGTTGAGTTGGCTACTAGAGCCAAGGTGGTTGTAGACTCCCTTGTTCATGGGTGTGTGTTGGATTTGGGCACCTTCACCACCATAGTGAATCTTTGTGTGTTGCCTTTGAGATCCTATGGGATTGTCTTAGGCATGGACTGGCTGGAGGCACACCAAGCCAGTATAGATTGCTAGCATAAGTCGGTCCAGTGCGTAGACGATGCTGGAGAGCAGGTTGAGTTAGTTGGGGTCTAGAGACCCATTTCTCTTCGTGTGATTTCAGCAATGCAGCTGAAGCATGCCATGTAGAAAGGTTGTCAGATGTTCTCTATTTCAGTTCGTGATCCTGCTGAGGGTGGGATTTAGGAGGTATCTCTTGATGACCATCCTCTTCTTCAAGAGTTTGTAGATGTCTTTTTGAGCACTATTCCAGGAATGTCGCCTAAGCGCGACATAGACTTTCGTATTGATCTCATTCCTAGAGCAGAGCCTATCTCTTGGGCACCGTATCGTATGACTACCCAGGAATTGAGTGAATTGCGGTTGCAGTTAGAGGAGTTACTAGAGAAGGGTTTCATTCGTTCTAGTGTTTCCCCTTGGGGAGCACCTATTATCTTCGTGAAGAAGAAGGATTGATCTCTTCGCTTGTACATTGATTATCACCAGTTGAACAAAGTGACAGTGAAGAATCATTACCTGTTGCCTCAGATAGATGATTTATTTGATCAGATGAGGGGAGCCAAGTTGTTCTCCATGATAGATTTGAAGTCAGGATACCATCAGCTTCACATTCATGAGGCAGATATTCATCGGACAACATTTCGTACATGCTATGGGCATTATGAATTCACAGTTGTCCCTTTTAGGTTGACCAATGCTACATTAGTTTTCATGAGTTTGATGAATGGGGTGTTTCGCACCTATCTTGACCAATTTTTTCTTGTGTTCATTGATGTTATTTTGATTTATTCGAGGACTATGGAGGAGCATGAAGGCCATTTGTGACAAGTGTTGTAGTGCTTGCGAGATAATCAATTATTTGGCAATTTGGCCAACTGTGAGTTCTTCCAGACTGAGGTGAGATACTTGGGCCATATCATCTCAGGAAAGGGTATCGCAGTGGATCCCTCTAAGATTCAAGCCATTATGGACTGGCCAACACCAACGAATGTGGTTGAGGTTCACAGTTTCATGGGATTGGTGGGTTACTATCGTTGATTCGTGAAAGATTTCTCTCGGGTAGCCCATCCCATCACTTCTCTTCAAAGAAAAGGGAAGGATTTTGTGTGGTCAAATCAGTGTGAGTCATCTTTTCAGGCTCTTAAGGAGCAGTTGACTAGTGCACCTATCCTGATAGTGTCAGATCCTATAGGAGACTTTGTAGTGTGCACCGATGCCTCGTTGGAGGGTGTGGGGGCAATTCTTATGCAGGAGGGTCGAGTGGTTGCATATGAGTCTCGTAAGCTCAAGGACCATGACCTGAACTACCCCACCCATGATTTGGAGTTAGTAGTTGTCATCCATGCACTCGTGCAATGGAGACATTTCCTCTTGGGACATCGATTTGAGTTGCATAGTGATCATCGTAGTTTGTAGTATATTTTCACTCAGCCTAATCTTAATGCTCGACAACGTCATTGGATGGAGTTCCTCTATGAGTATGAATTTGAGGTTCGCTATATCTAGGGCAAGGAGAATGTGGTTGTGGATGCCTTGAGTAGGAGACATGAGATCTCGGTTTTGTCCCTTGGAGTGGATTTCCAGAGCCACATTTTGGAGTCACTCCCTAGTGATACTTGGTATCGGGAGGTGAAAGAAAAAATTGAGTCTGGGAGAGTCCTTGAGGGAAGGTTTACAAGATTATCTCTCGAGCCTAATGGAATTTTGTGGCATCTTGGTTGCGTTTATGTTCCGAACTCTAGTGATATTTGTTCCCTGGTTTAGTCAGAGGCCCATCATGCACCCTATTCAGCTCATCTGGGTGTCACAAAGATGCATGCTGATCTTCGATAGTTTTATCATTGGGCAAGCTTACGACGAGATATTTTTGATTTTGTGGCTTGATGCCTTGAGTGCCAGAGGGTGAAGGCAGAACATCAGCACCTAGTAGGACTGTTGCAGCCTCATTCCATTCCCGGATGGAAGTGGGATACAATATCTCTGGATTTTATAGTGGAGCTACCTATGTCTTCGCATCGACATGATACTATTATGGTTACAGTTGATAAATTGTCCAAGGTGGCACACTTCTCACCCATGAGAGCCTCGTACACTACAACATTTATTGTTCGAGTGTTTATGGAGGATATTGTGCATCTCCATGGTATTCCTCATAGGATCATTTTCGATCGTGATCCAATGTTCACTTCAGCCTTATGGACTTCTCTTCAACTTTCTTTGGGAGCTCAACTTAATTTTATTCTGCATACCATCCCGAGACTGACGGATAGATGGAGCGAGTTATTCAAGGTTTAGAGGATATGCTCTAGATGTACATTATGGATCAGTAGTCTCATTGGGAGGACTACTTGTACTTGGTTGAGTTTGCTTATAATAATGGGTACCACAGTTCTCTCGATATGTCTCCCTTCTAGGCCTTGTACGGTAGGCCATGTCAGACTCCTTTGAGTTGGGATCGCTTAGAGGACCGAGTTCTTTTAGGTCCAGAGATGCTTTAGGATATGGAGAAGCAGGTAGTGCAGATCAAAGAGCATTTGGCTACAGCCCAGGATCGATAGAGGAAGTATGCTGATGCCCATAGGTTGGACCGCCACTTCTCGGTGGGGAACTCTGTGTTTCTGAGAGTTCATCCATGGAAGAGCCCCATCCATTATGGGAAAGGCTCGAAGTTGGCACCTCATTTTGTTGGACCTTTCGAGATCCTTGAGAGGATTGGTCCAATCACCTATTGTCTTGCATTGCCACCAAGTCTATCGTGTATTCATGATTTTTTTTATGTTTTTGTTCTCAGAAAGTATATTCCCGATGTGACCCATGTTCTCGATTGGACTGCCTTGTAGGTTGAGGTGGACATACAACTTTCCTTGGAGCCCGTGTGCATCCTTCAACGTCAGAGGTTGACACTCAGGGGATGGGACATAGAGTAGGTAAGGGTCTAGTGGGATCTTGATGGTGAGTCCTCAGCCTCTTCGGAAGATGCGGCAAGGATGAGAGATCGTTACCCATATCTTTTTGCAGGATTCTAGGAGTAAGCCTGGTTCTAGGGGGTAGGATGTAACAACCCCCATGTTAGTATCTTGTTGTTTTCCTTCCTTGATGGATTCCGATAACTATATTTTTTGTATTGCACTATTCGTCCCTTAATTATTTTGTATTGACACCCAAGAGGTGTAATTATGTGACTGTTTGTGTCTAGATTATAGGCTTACATGCTTATATGTTTATATGCTATTATGTGGTTGACATGATTATTCTTTATGTCGGATTTCATGTTTACATGGTTAATTATTATGCTGGACTACATGCTCACATTTTATATGTATATCATCAATGTTGCTTATGTATAATCATGGATAGGAAAATGACAATATCATAACACTCGTAACCGAGAGGCTTATGATATCTTGATCATTTTTCCTTATGGTTGATTTTGCTTTAGATATATGACATATGATTTATGCACATGTACTTTAATGTTTGAATTGGAGTGATGCAAGTACTGAGTATCGACTCTGCCTAGATTCATAGGCCTGAGCGTACTCTCATTCCCCGATGGTGGTTAACTAGAGGTAGTCACGGGCCAAATGTTCCCCTATCTTAGCCCACTACACCCTGTCGGGGTAGTGCTTCCATTTTGTTGCCTTCCATATGGTTACCTAATGGTAACGTCCGGAGCACCTTTCTGCCAAAGTATTTTGTCATGTATGTCTCGTTGAGATATTTGGTTTTAGTCCTTCTTTAATATTTTATAATGGTTAAATCGATGGGAATTTAAATATTTTATTTAATGAATTATTGATTTTTTTTGGGGCAGCCTTATGCAATTCTAATTTTTGCTTATTTAGCAACCTCTATTATTTTTTCCTTGGGGGAGTTTTGATAAATAATAATATCCAATTTCTTATTTTCATTCTTGCTTGGGTTTTGGAAAAATATAAAAAGAAAAATGAAGTTTGTTTTGGGGGATGCTTCTAATTTTATCTTTTGGGGGAAAAGAAAACTTGTTGTTTTCTGCATGGAGAAAAAATCCCATGGCTTGAGCAGCTGTGTTTTCAGTAGATTGGGAGGGTTCTTTGTGAAGAAATTCGTGGGTGGTGAATGTTCGAAATCAGCTCGCCAACTTCTTCCTGTTGTCCGGATTCGAAGCTTTGTTGTTGTTCCTTCTTTCAGCATTCCACCATTTTTGTTTTGGAGCTTATTGAGGTATTCTTCTTTTTTTTTTTTCAATCTTTTATGGCTAGAAATTTAGGTACTCTCTCTTGCCTTTTGTATACTGGTATTTGCTAAGTTGAATTGTTTCAATTTACAAAAACTTGGAGGAACTCTTCCATTCATTTTTTTGTATGCTTGAGGTTGAATGATTGTTGCTTTTATATTTATTTTTTCTGCTCATTATCCTCTTTCTATAAATGAATTTTAAGAGTGGATTTTCTGTAGATTTGCCAAGATCTCAATTGGGTCTTTGGTAGATTTTTTATCTGTGCATTTTCAATTTTCCATGATTTTCTTGCCATCCTTTTTGACATTTTTATTGTTGTTCATGAACCACTTGATAAAAATTTGATTTGAAGGTGGATTCTAACTCCGCATGCCCATATCTCAATTGGGTTTTCATGAATTTAATTTCTGGGCACTTTTGTTTTTTTCATGTTTTTTCTTGCCCAAATGGCCATAATGGCGTTTTCTGAAACAACAGCTTCTTTCTGAGTTAAAACCAAAAATTTAAAGGTGGATTTCAATTAGAAATAGAAAAATATGATCCGGGTCTCGATCAGAATTTTGATCCGGGCACTTTGATTTTCTATGCAATTTCGATGCCTCCATTTTATATTATATTTCTGTTGTTATGACATTCTTTTTACAACAACTTTATCTTGGTTGTGTGAAATGTCTCTTGGACAGAAAATTGTGGCTTCTCATTATATTTCATGTTACTAGGATTTCCTCGTTTGGTTACATGAGATGAGCCTAGGTCTAGGTAAAAGAGTGGTTATATGGAGTGGCTCTCTACGGGCCTGGGGCCTGCAAGTGGCTGCCAGGGGAACTAGTAGCAGATTCGAGTAAATAAGTGATAACTAAATAAAATAATGGGGTAAAACACTAATAAGATAATGAGTCCTCATGCATGGCCTTGAGCGCTTGTAAAGGCTAAGGATGCACTCGAGAAGGCCCATCCGTCTATGGGACGTGGATTCGGGCATGATTGAGTCTCCTCATCCCTATGAGAGGTGTACTTGATTCCATGTGGTGCCATCCCTTTGAGCATGCATGATGACACTCCATCTGATTTCACTCTAGTACCTAGATCCGTAGTAGTTATGAGTGGTACCTGTCATGTCATCAGTTAAACATCTCTATGTTGAGATAATCGGTTGTATACTTTGTATGTTGTATTTGCTCTTTCACTGATGTGAGTTTTGTGCTTTGTATACCCTTCCCTTGATTTCATTTGTTTGGGCCTTGTGACTATCTTTTAGCATGGAGGGGTGGACTCTTTGAGCCACATGGTTGGGAGGCATTGCCACCGCTATTGGGGACTAACGTACAGGTCTGAAGAACCAGTTGGAATTGATCTTTCTCTCTCTCTCTCTCTTGTAATTTTTTATCACATATACTCATGTGCATGTCGTGTATATATATCTTAGTAGATTTTTTATCTCTTCCTTGGAAATGTAATTGTATCCATACTTGTTTCTTATGCATATTTTACTCTCTTGAGAGAGAGAATTAATCATAAATTTAATGAGAAGATATGTGATGTTTTTTTTGGTTTACGTGCTCTGGTGTTGGTATCGGGCTTGAATGTTCTTTGATAATATTTAAGTTCTTTTATTTCATTAAATAACATGTTTAAGTTAGAATCCTTGTTGTGTGATTATCCTTTTTGGGCAATCTGCCCAGGTTCCGGAGCTGGGAGCTCCAGAACTATAGATTTTGGAGCATCGGCGCTCTCTATTTGCTATTCAGTGGGCAGAAATAAGCTCTGGTGTAGGGAGCTTTAGAATTGCAAGTTCTGTAGTATCGGCGCAAGGAGCTACAAAACTGCAAGTTCCGTAGTATTGGCGTAGGGAGCTACAGAACTACAAGTTCTATAGTATCGGTGCAGGGAGCTCTGGAACTGCAAGTTCCGGAGCATCGACGCCCTTTGTTTGGTGTCCAATGGATAGAAACAAGTTCTGGAGCTAGGAGCTCTGGAACTGCAATTTTTGTAGCACCAATGCCCACTGTATGTTGACTTGAGGGCAACAATAGGTTCTAGAGCAGTGAGCTCTAGAACAATGGATTTTCAGAGTAGTAAGCTCCAATGTACCCTTGGTCTTACTTGGCCATGGTTTGTCTTGTGAGTGTTTTAGTTTAGCAACAAATTTATGTGTTGTTATTCCTTTTTTTTTTTAAACAAATAAAAAATTATCTTGTCCCTTTTGGCTCTTAACTCCTGGGGGTTCGTAGTGGGATGTTATAGGAGAGGCTTATGGTCTGCTTTCCTAAAATATGGTCTTGTGCTTTTCTTCAATTCTTTGGATGAAATCTAGTCTCAAATATTCCCAAAGTAATTAGCAGGAAATGAGTTGTTTCTATACATGAATCTCTTTTGCTAGATTTTGACATTTGATGGAATTAGTTAGTTAAATGATAGCTAATCTATGTAGTCTTTGTCTCCCATTTATGTGAATATAGAAAATCCCTAAAAGTGAACTCACTAATTTTTAAGAAACACGAAAGGGTATGGGACCAATGATCTATAAAACTAATTCAAGAGAGATAATTCACCAACTTGTGACTATTAGATTAGTTTTTGTTAGAATCAAACATGCTCTGATACCATGTTAGAATTGGCTATGGATGCCAAGATCTATGGACCAAATAGAAAGCACAAAAAAGAGAGAAAATAATATGACAAGAATAAACTGTATTCAATGTCAATGATAATGGAATGATTCAATGTGTGTTACAATGAGAGACCCCTTCGTTATATAGCCAAGGTGAGAACATAGGAGTGCATAAGATTATGACAAGTGTCATAATCTTATGACATGAGACAACAATGAAAATTTATCACTCCACCTAAAGTGGAAAGGTGATAATGTGATAACCACCAAAAATAGTGGATCTACCACAAAAGGTGGAAACCTAATCACATGATATGTCCATGAAAGGTGGAGGTGATAGAGTGATAACATGATAAGTCCACCAAAGGTGGAAATTCTCCAACAACTCCTATGTGGTCCCTAAGTAAACTTAACTAAGGGTGTAATTATTTAATTACACCAACACCCCCCCTTAAATGCACTTAGGGAGAATGTACAGCAAACAATGTAACAACTAGGCTATGTTAGGTACCCATGTACAAATGCAATGCAATCTCTCACAAATGGAGAAAAGGAGAAAACCTAGTGGGACAAAACTCCTCCCCAAAAGAGAGATGAAATACAATAATAGAAATGCTCTCAATGATGCATGAGAAGGTAAAAACCCCATGTGAGGAAAAATACCCCCCCACAAGAGAGAAGTAGAAGAGAGATAAGGCAGCCCCCCTTCAATGTTGAGTCTCCTGCAATGATGGTAGAAGCTCGACATTGAATGCTGAAGATGATCCAATTTCGTTGAATAACATTCCTCCCCTTAGGAAGAAACAAAACCAAGGATGTATGCAGGATGTATGATGTCTCTGAAGCATGCTCAAGTGTCTCCATGTTGATGCTGAAAGCTGACACTCTCCAAACAGGAGTTCTAGGCCACACTGCTGAAGAGTACAATCCAACATCTAGTAGAGAATAATATAGAACATGATCCAAAGAGAAAGATATCCCCTCTAAAGACAAAGAAGCCTCCTCCAAATGCTGTCCAAAAGTATCCACATCCATGTCAAACTGAAAGGAATGATCATGTAGAGAATGAACAAGAGGGTCAGAGTGTTCCCTCGCAACAACTGAAGAAGGAGCATCCTCATCAAAGAGAAGATGAATGTCATCAATAGTGTCCCCCAAATCTGCAAGATGAGACTCCACAAACAAGTCTGAAATACCTGTCAAGAAGCCATCCAAAGTAGCCATATCTGGAAGTTAATGTATATCCTGCTACACTGAATCACAAGGAACCCAAACTGTGGAATCACAAGCATCATCAACTGCAATAGTAGATGGAGGAGATGAAATGCATGGCTCAAGTACTGGATCTGATGTGAGAATTCCCAAGTTCAAGTAGCCAAATGTCTCCTCTGAATCATCGTTCACACTAGGAGTGTGATGAACAGTCGAAGGAACAATGTCACCATCAGAAGCAAAATCTACAAAGGTATACAATTGAGATGAATGATCCACCACCCCAGTAGCAATGATCTCTCTACTCTCCAAGTCTCGAATGATGACCGAATCAGGTGTGAACTCCATAGATCTCCCATTTCCACCATGTGTAATCTGATATATGGAAAGAAGATTGTTCATCAAATGAGGAACACACAAAACATCCTGGAAAGTGTTGTCCTCAAAACTAATAGATCCCTTCCCAAGTACACTCATGTATGTATTGTTTCCCATCAAGATAGGAGACATAGAATAAGGCTGAAATGAAGAGAATATAGTTTGTGAAGATGCCATATGATGTGATGCTCCTCAATCTAGAAGCCATCTACCTGATCCTGGACTTGAATGAGCACAAAGAGCTTGACCTTTATATCCTGATGTAGATGCTTGACCTTTGTCCTTAAACTATTTTGAAGAAGAAGAAGGAGAAGAGTCGGACATTCTAGAAGGCAAATCAATTTGATTTCTTTTGAGAAGATTTTTCAATTCATCAATATCCTTCTTATAACAATAATGTTCTTCATGTCCATCCTTCTTGCAATATGCACAAAAAGACCTCTTCTTCTTAGATGATTCTTCTTTTGAATGAGTGGATTTTGATTCTTTATGTGGCTTGTTCTTTTTCATCTTTTGCTTCTTATCAAGATTCCCTGATTCTTTCTGTACCTTTGACTCACTAGAAACCAATGCATGTGGCTTGGAAGACTTGATTAGACCCATGTTCATTAACTTAGCTTCCTCTTGGATTAGGAGATTTGCAAAGTAATCAAACTTAGGATCAACATATGATGCTCCCATAGAAAGTCGATGGGTATGAAAGCCAGAAACAAATACTGAATACTCAGGACCAAGCTTGGATAACACATTCAGAATCAACTGTAAATCCTCTTTTTCAATACTGCATTCTTTCAACTGTGTTCTTAATTGCTTTATTTTGGAGATGTAGTCATGGATGTGGTCAAAACTTTTAGGATCAAGATTCATCAAATCATTATCAATCTGATATCCCCTAATCTTATCTATTTTACCATACAAGTTTTCAAAAGTCTCCCATACTTCTTTAGCTATTGTACATGAATCAATATGAAATTGTAAATCAAACGAGACTAGTGAACATATGCATCCAAGTGTTTTCTCACAATTAATCTCCCATCTTCCCAATTCATTAGCATCAGTAGGTTGAGAAACGGTTTCCTTTAGATAGCCTATTAGACCTTTTCCCAAGAGATAGTTCCATACTGATTTTCTCCATGTAGCATAATTATGTGGAGTTAGGAGTTCAATTTGAGATTTACCCATTGCAAGAACACAAACCAAGCAAAAGAATGCAACCAATCACTGCAAGATTACCCCCCCAAATCACTCAATCATGAAGCCCCCCCTAATCAATATTTGATTTGGCACTTTAGACTTAGTGCGTTTACAATTGCCACTGCCAAAAATAGCAAAGTGGACTTTGATTTTGGTACATGCAAATTGCCAAAATAGGCCACAAACTCATAGTGCAAAAATTACAGTAGAAGAGATAAATCTGATCACACCACTGGAAATTACAGGAAAAATCATGCACTTTCAAAAAAAATTCACCCAAAAATGTTACCGTAGGAGCAAGTTATGAGCTCCCGAAGTGCCCAAAATGAGGATGAAGCAGCAACACCTGTGAGAATCTGCAATTTCTTGAAAAAACCAGAAGCCAAAACCAAAAACTGATTGCACCACTGTGAAGAGCACGAAAAATTAGCCCAAATCAAAAAAAATTGCTCGAAAAAAGGAGCCAAAATGATTGAGTTATGAAGCTTTGAAGATCGCCTGCAAAAATCAAAATGCAATTCGTGAGGGGTGAAAAAATTTCAATTGTGCGCTGACGTGGTGCTGACATCATCAAACAGTGGTTTAAATTTGATAGCCTGCAGCCCGTCACTGAAAAAAAATGGCCTGCCGGAAAAGGATTCAGAATATTGTCGGAATATTTTCCCGTGCCGGAAATTGAGGAACCCACCAGAATCTTGAAGTGGTTGCCGGTGAATTGCTGAATATTTGAAATGCCCGCCAGTGGGTGTGGGTGGAGCCCGCGGATGGAGGGAATAAGGTTTCCCGCGAGTGGCCACGTGGCAGTACACTGCCAAGGTACGCAGTACCCTGCGTAGTGTACCAGTTTGCTCTTCTTTTTTTTAATTTTTCAAATGAAAAAATTTGAAATACAATTTTTTCATACGAATTTTTTTTTTTAAAAGAATTTCAAAAAATTTCTGAAATACAAAAATATTTTATTTTCAGAAATCGTACCGTCGCGCAATGATGACGCCTGGGGACCGTACGGCTCTTAGGGAAAAAAAATTTTGCCTCACCAAATGAGTTGCTTCGATCTGGACGATTGGACAGTCGATCTTAGGGTTTTTGGCCCTTCTGGACGCGATGGCAAGGTCGGATTTGACCCAAAATACTCCAAAAATGCAGCTACCTTCTGGATATGGCAACCACAATGCAACTTCAAACCCTCTTAGATTTGGCCTCGTATGTCCGATTTGGATGAAACAAAAGGAAAAATCAACTTTCTCGAATCTTTCGGATGCAATGGTGAGCTTAGATTTGTACCAGCAAGCTCCGATATAAACCTACAATAAAGAGCCAAAAATGGAACCTCTCCAAATCTGGTACCTCTCTTCAGAAAAAGACTCTCCAATGGCAACCAACCTGCTCTGGTACCATGTTAGAATCAAACATGCTCTGATACCATATTAAAATTGGCTATGGATGCCAAGATCTATGGACCAAATAGAAAGCACAAAGAAGAGAGAAAATAATATGACAAGAATAAACTATATTCAATGTCAATGATAATGGAATGATTCAATGTGTGTACAAATGTAGTAGAGACCCCTTGGTTATATAGCCAAGGTGAGAACATAGGAGTGCATAAGATTATGACAAGTGTCGTAATCTTATGACATGAGACAACAATGAAAAGCTATCACTCCACCTAAAGTGGAAAGGTGATAATGTGATAACCACCACAAATAGTGGATCTACCACAAAAGGTGGAAACCTAATCACATGATATGTCCATGAAAGGTGGAGGTGATAGAGTGATAACATGATAAGTCCACCAAAGGTGGAAATTCTCCAACAACTCCTATGTGGTCCCTAAGTAAACTTAACTAAGGTGTAATTATGACCTAGGACAAGGTACAAAATATTTAATTACACCAACAGTTTTCTTTGCAAATTGTTCAAGATGGTGCTTGAAAAAGTTGTTTTACCACATATTATTCCACAATTATGTGCTTAAACAATTAACATAGAGAAATGACATTGCACAAATCCACAATAATAAACACCAAGATTGGAAAACTCTAGTAAGGAAATGAGGGCTTATAGCTTCTACTGAGCTCAAATATGCAAAGATATGATGGTGTCGAGGTTCATGAATAAGCAATAATATATGAATTCCATTTAGAACAGAATCTTCATCCCTCTTACATTGTTGTGTGCTCTTTTCTTTGTGATTCTTTTTCTAATGAACAACTAGTGGTATTAATGGATCACCTCTATTTGATTAGATGGTATAAATTCAATTTGTTTTGTTTAGGAGTTAAATCGATGGATTTTAAGTTGAAGTAGTTTACTGATTTTGTCTAGAGATCCTTTATCCTTTTGTATTTATTGCTTTCATAACAAGGAGATGTTGCATGAAACAAATGCAGATTTATCTTGCATATGCTCCTTTTGTTGCAATATTTTATCTTGCATTTTTCAAACATAAGAACAATGACTTAACAACTAGGAGGAAAAACTATTGCACTAGATTCAGACAAGTACAAATTCTACTTTTTCAATTTTTGGCTATATGATAAATTGTGTTAGCATTATAAAAATCATGTACTATATACATAGCAAATCACAACACATGTAATATATCTAACAAGCAATTTTATTTTTATATAAAGAAACATACTCTATATCTTATTACTTAAACACAACTACTTAAATTAATACAAATCAAAGAACAAATCTGACGTGACAACATTTGCAAGAACTTCACAACATCACAGCCTTGTTTAAATAAATCAAATGGAATACATGCAAGATTTTGTTGATATTATTTAGGTTAACTAATTTTTATTCTAATGTAAAAATATTTAAATATTTAATATTAAAAACATTATAATCTTCTAAAAAAAATTATATTAATTTAATTTGAATATTAAATGTTGATATGTTTAATATAGATTAATATTGTAAATTTTGATAAAAGTATTTTTAAATTTCCAAATTTTTAATTTGAATAATAATAAATCAAGATATTTGGGGTATGTGCAGGATCATCATGGAAAAAATAGGCCCTTAAAGGGCAATAAAAAGACAGAAAATCAGAGTTAGACAACTTGACGTAAAAATTTGAATAAGTTATCTATATTATTTCAAAAAAATGTAAAAATAGAATCTGTATAAAATTGAATATAGTTTCTAAACTACAGACCTTTATTTAAAAAATAAAATCTATTTGATAAAAATTTGAAATTTCAATGCAGTAGTATTTAAATTTCAGGGTAAACATAAGAAGTAGGTGTCTGTCTGACCACCCTAGCCACAATAAAATGATAATATTTTTTTATAAGCTTTTAGGTATAAGTAGAGGACTCATGTCTTGATGTGATGCATATTTTTTTATAATTTTTTTCCAAGCAAATAATTAATTATGAATTTTTTATTACAAATTTTAAAAAATATAAAAGCTTGTCTGTCTAACCACTTTAACTGTAAGACCCCTCCGTTTTGCTCTTTTGATCGAACATTGTTTTGTTTGGTTAGGCCTTATTTTATGTTGGTGCTTTGACTTAGAATTCAGTTGTTGTTTGATCGCTATCTGTAAAGCGATGTGAATGTGATATTTTGTTGTGATGGTATTTGATCCTGATGTTATCATTATGTCATGCTTTGGATTAGCATAGTGGATAATTGAATTAATGATGTTAGATTCATCAGTTAGTAATACTGTATTGGTGAAGGGGACGAGATTGCATCACTCGCTTGAGAGAGCCCTGCGATCTCGAGATTTCCTCTTCACGGTGTGTTTTAATCTTAACATATATATGCATGTGAATATACTTTGTGTTCACAGGTTGACATGTACAGGACATCGACTCCACCTAGTTTCACAGGTTTGTGCGTGTCCAATGCCCAACAATATTCGATTGGGAGATAGTAGCTAGGTTTTTCGTGCCAAGTCGTCGCCCTAGTCCTCGTATGTCGTCAGGTGTCTGTCGGGTTGTGTTGCTTTGAATATTGTTCCCTCTCTTCGTTATTTAATTTCAAGTTAGAAAAGGGTAATTAAATGGCTTAATGTATTTAAGTTGTGGATTAATTTGTTCTGAGATTATGTTGAAATATAATTTATTTTATTAACAAATAATTTAATCGTTGATTAAATCTATTTATTAATTAATTAAATTTATGATGTTGAAAGAATTTAATTTATTTATGTTGAAGTTATTGTTATATTGTTGAAATTGAAAATTATGAAAATGATTAAAAAAGTCAAATTTGAAAGTTGAATTCAAAAATTGAAGAAATTGAGATATTTTGCATTTTTCTATTTTGGAGAATTTATGGGGGTGGTTGTTGGATTTTTTAGGGTTTTATCCTTATGTTTGAATTTTGCTTCAAAAATTGAGATTCATAAAATTTTGAAAAAAGTTTGAAATGGAGGAGAGGAAGAATTGTTGCATTTTGTGGGTTTTGGATTGTGGTTGTGAAAATCTGTGGAGATGAGATTGGGAGCTGAGCACCATTTATGGATCCCCTCAAACTCAAGGAAATCAGGTTCATGTTTTGAAATTAGTTTCTTTTGAATTTAATGATATATGTGTTGATGAAAATCATTGGAAATCTGATGTTTGTTTGCAAATCATAGCCAGTTGGGTTGTTGATGTTTGATCTTTCTCAAAAAAAATAAAAATAAAAATTTAATGAATGGTTTCCTCATTTTATTCTAAAAATTTAGATTTGAGAATGTATTCAATATATATATATATATATATATATATATATATATATATATATATATATATATATATATATATATATATATATATATATATATATATATATATTTAAATATATATATATATGTATATATGGAATTATTGGGTTCTATCAAAATTTATGTTTGTAAAACTTAAACCCTATTTTATTTAAAAAAAAAAAACCGGATTGAAAATCCGCAGGCCGGAGGCCGTTTGTTTTTGTTAAAAATAATTAAAAACACATATATATTTAGGGGGGGTTGGGGGCTCACCCCCACTGCGCCCCCATGGGAGACACATTGGGGGGAGCCACGCCCAGCGTGACCCCCATACCCTCCGCGGCCGCCCATAGTAAGTGGGACGACTATGGTTAACATAGCCGCGCCCACCACTGTGGTGGGTTGGTTGTGGTTAACACAGTCAGCCGCCCAGTGGTAGCCACCACCCCTCAAAAAAAACTATGTCGCCCTGTGTCATTTTTGCCGCCCACGACAAACAAAAAGAAAACCGTGACCAACCCTAATCTGCATGTGTGCACGTGGCCCGAGGCATCGGGGTTGGTTAAAAAAAAATATAAACAATATTTTAAATATTAGATATTATTTTAAATATTATAATATATAATATTATTATTATCATATTATAATATTTAGATATATATTTTAATATTTATTTTATTATTATACTGTATAGTTAATGTTTTTTTTATATACAATAATATTTGTATATTTAGAGTGGTAATTTAAATTAAATTTGCATAGGAACTTATTGATTTTCCAATGGCATGATTTAATTGTGGAAATGAAGACATTGTATCTTTAGTCATGGTATTGACTTTATTTTAAAATAATATATATTTGGAAAGATCTAATATTTGATTTACAGATATTATGTTAATTAGAGAAATTAAAAGTTTTTAAATGATTTATATTTGCAAGGACGTGTTTAAAACTGTAATTAATTGATGGTTCATTTTGCAAAGGGATATTGTTATCTTAAAATGATTTATCTGAATTGAAGGTGTAAATGTTAATTTATTGTTAATTAAGAGCAAGTAGGAAATTAAATATTGAGTCTTAATATAAAAGACGTGTTTTAATTCAGATTACTGAATTCAATAGAGTACTGAATGTAATGTGGAAAATGGATTTAGAATATCCAAAGGTAGTTTCTTTTAGTTGACTTCAGTGAACATGTCCTTCGTGTTCTTGTCTTGGAAATGGGTAAAATGAGTGTTTAATTCATAAGTCTTCCAGATGACCCTAGAGGTTGGGGGTTGTCATCTTGTGATGTCGACTGTTTGTTAATTTCCTTGGGTAGTGCATGGAGTATGGTCAGTGTTCACCCGGTTTCTTCGAATGGGGATATTTGTGTGCCTCTTGTGAAAGGAGTGGATTATGTGTTTTGTGCCTCCTTGTAAGGAGTGGTTTGTTATTGATGTTACCTCTAGTGTTGGAGATGGTTTATCTTATGTCGCCTCCTGAGAAAGGAGTGGTCGTGTTATCTTGGTTTTTGTGCACTTTGTACCCTTGGTGTTTGGATGGTTTGTGTGTTGTCAAGTAGAAGAGTGGCTTTTGTAGGGGCGAGAGTCCGGAAGAGGTAAACTGGGTAACTTACGGAGGTGGTTTAATCAAGTGATAACTAAAACAAAACTTAGAAGATTACATGGTACTTCTCACTAATCAAGATAATTATGCCTCACTCATAGACACACGGGCTTGTTTAGACTTGGGATGAGTGGGAAGACTTGGAATGGCAAGGTCATCTATCTTGTTTGTACGAAAGGTATTTGATTCCGCATGAGTGAGTATGGGGTTTGGGAATTCGGTAGAGGCCACCAGGATAACCCATAGTGGGGGTCGGAGCCTAGGAAGAATCCCAAAGGATAACCCATGACGAGCTGTGTGATGACACTCTGTCTAGGACAACAGTTGGTATTCAATCTTGTGGGTATGGTTTCCTTAACATACCTGATGTGACTATAGTTGGTATTCAATTATATTATGTATGGTTCTCTTAACATACTTGATATGCTTTATTTATGGAAGCAATGTGACCATGTAGAGTTGTACTTGTGTGGTACTCATGATGCTCTTGAGTTTTACTTATGTTGTACTTGTGGGGTACTGGAGTTGTACTTGTGATGTGCTTGTGTGGTACGTGTGTTTGGATGTATTAGTTTGGTTCAGTGATGATTTAGCCTGTGTCTAGAGGTAGATGGTCTTGGCTAGGATTCCTTGTTACTATCTCCTAGCATGGGGGGTGGGCCTTTGGGTTCCACTTGGTTGGGTAGTGTGCACCTAAATCCATTGGGTTCTTTCTTCATGTTCATGTGGACGAGACTTCCAGTTGGAGAGCTCGAGGGTTTTAGTATTAGTTCTTGCTTTATTTCATTTCAATTGATCTTGTATTATTTTACCCCTCTATTGTTATCGAGGTGGAAGTTATATTTATAAACTTATTTATTGGACTTGCCTCATTCGAGAAATGAGAGATGTAATTGTAATATTTAATTATGAATTAATGAAATGGAAATTTATCTTTATGCTTGATGTAACTATCTTAATTGGAATGTTTGAGTTTAAATTATTAAGTAAATAAATGTCATGGTTTAATTCATGTTTTTTGTTGAGATTCTATATAACCTCTATCTCATAACCTTAGAGGTTGTTGGCATTAGTTGTGAAATTGGATGTTGTTCTACTTAAGCAAAAAAAAAAATAGCCTGTTAAGTAGTTGTTTGCAACTTCCTCTAGGGTTGTGTGGCGGGGCATTAAATAACTTGGTCAAAAATTTATGAAATTCAAAATATTTTTTTTACTCCTATAGTATGCGAAGCATAGAATGTCATGCATGTTTCAGATTCAAAAAATGTGATAGCGTTTGAAATTTATTGATGTTTTTCAATCAGCCTATCGATCGAGACTTTATTCATAATTATAATAGAAAATAGATAATAATTATATATTAAATTCAAATTAAAGCATAATTTATATTGGTGGAAATCTGAAAATCTCCTCTAAAAACCCTTTTCATTTCATCAATTTTGGGTTAAAAAAAAAGTCATCAGCCACATGGGCCATCATATGACTTACATATTGCCACTTTTTGGCCCATCATGATCCTACACATACCCTTTGATTAAAAAAAACATTAACTTCTTAAAATAAAATATAAATTATAAAACTTTCAATATGAAAGAATAATAAATTTTGGATATATATGTTTTTTATTATAAATTAATAAATGAATGCATTTAAAAAGATATATTTTAAATATAAGATTGTAAAAAAAAATTAGATATAAAAAATTACATAACAAATAGTTCATGCTCTTTCTAAGATAAAGAAAACACAATGGAGAAAACTATATGTTGCCAATCTAAAAGGGTGTCTTGTAATGCCCCACCACACAAATCCCACAAGACAATTACCAATTAACCAAAGATGAAACAATTTTTTTTTAAAGATAACACTACACAACAACAATATTAAGATAAACATACAACAACATGATAATTACTTAATGACACCTAACTAGTCCCATGGGGTTACATGGTTACATTACATGAAAACATTCCTAACCAATAAAATCATTACAAACTAAATGCCAAGAGAATAAATGACAAAAGAATACATTCATACTTTAATGATGACATACAACCCTTTATAATCAATTGAGAAGACAAAGATACATATATCATTCTATTACATTATAAATTCAAAGTTCAATGATACAATTGTGGAGCATATTTCCATAGATACTGTAATACCCCTCCATTTTGGCTTTTGGTTGGACAGTGTGTCCTTGTGTTGTTTTGTTGCTTTGATGTGTTTTTGGTTATTCAAATGCCTTGTTATGTGTGCCTTCTGTTAGTACTTTGACTTGGGTACTCAGCTGCTATTTGATTGCTATCTATAAAGCGACGTTAATGTTATCTTTTGATGTGATGGTATTTTATATTGATGTTATCATTATGACATGTTTTGAATTAGCATAAATGGATATTCGAATTAATGATGTTTATGCTTTGGATTATAGTAATATGTTGGATTTGTCAGTTAGCTACATTGTATTGGTGAAGAGGATGGTATCGCATCACTCGCTTGTGAGCGCCCCACGATTCCATGATTTCCTCTTCATGGTGTGTATTTTATGTTGTTGTTTACTTGATTTTTCATGTTGACAGGTACAAGACATCGACTCCACCTGGTTTCATAGGTTGGATCATGTTCAATGCCCAACAGTATTCGATTGGGAGATAGTAGCTAGGTTTCTGTGCCAAGTCGTCACCCTAGTCTTAGTATGTCGTCTGGTGTTGTCGGGTTGTGTTGCTTTGAGTATTGTTCCCTCTCTTTGTTGTTTAATTTCAAGTTAGAAAAGGTAATTAAATGGTTTCTTGTATTTAAGTTATTGATTAAATTAATTTAGTTTTTATGTTGAACGATGTCATTTAATTAATTAATTAATAAAATGATTTAATCTTGGATTAGCTTCATTTTATTGAATTAATTAAATTAATTAAATTGAATTAAGTTACTTGTTTGAATTGATTGATATTTTAATTGGAAATTGGAATTAAAATTGAAATTAAAAGAAAATGATTTAAGTTGCATTTTTTAGAAGTTTGAATTCAAAAATTGGAAAAATGAGATATTTCCATTTTCTGTTTTGAAAAATTGATGAGGGTGGTTGTAGGAAATTTTAGGGTTTTTTCCTTATGATTGAATTTTGCTTCACAATTTGGTTGTTCATGAGTTTTGGAGAAAATTAAAGGAAAAAGAGGAAGAGATTGTCAAATTTGTGAGTTTTTGGAGAAAGCTGAAAGAATATGTGGAGTTGAAAAGGGAAACAAGGGCACCAACAAGATCTTCTATCATCTTCAAAAAAATCAGGTTAATGTCTTTTAAATGTTTAGCTTTTGAGATTTTTGAGTTTTAAAATATTATGGTTGAAGATCTTGTGGAAAGAGTTTTGAATTATGTTGTTTGAATGCAAATGAATCAAAGTTGGATTTTTGTTCTCCAAATTAGCAAGAAGACCCTCTTCAAATTAAATTGCTCCAAAGGAAATGATGCTTTGAGTGTAAATGTTTGTTTCTCATATATATATTATTCTGGTTTCTCAATTTGTTATGTTTTTATAAACCAAAAATGCATATATATATACACACATATATATATGCATATACTCATTCTGGTAAAAATGTTATTATTGAAGGAATCCGAAATTAAAAATGGGCAATTTTATTTTTTAAAATCCGTAGTTAAAAAAATGTTTTTACGTTTTTTTTGTTGAGGTTTTTATGTTAAAATATTTGGGGGAGGTCACTGGGGGCTCACCCCCACTGTACCCATTAGAGGCAGGTGGAGGGAGTCGTGCCCAACGTGCTCCCCACATACCCCTTACCTGATGTCGCCACCCACAGAGGGGATGACTATGTTTACACACAATCATCGCCCCCATTAATGGGAGTCAGCCGTGTGTAAACACAACCGACTGACCCTGAGTGGTGCGCGGCCCATAAACCAAGGCGGCCGCCCTTTCCAACCGCGTGAGGACCGAGGTGTTTAGGTGGTTGCATTTTATTTTGTTTGTTTTATTTATTTTTATTATTTTATTTAATATTTTAATGTTATATATTTTATAATATTAAATATTAATATTTATTATTATAATATATAATATTAGTATATTAGTATAATATAAAAATATTAATATGCATATATTAAATAATTAAATATATAAATAAATATATGTATATATATATATATATATATATTGAAAAGGTATATATATACATACTATGTATATGTATTTATATTATTTTAATATGTATATATATATATTTAGTTGTGGTTGTAAATTTAATATGTATAGGAAATTGATGTTTTAAAAAGGCATGATTTAAATCAGATTGAGCAAATGTAAATGTGATCACTTTAATTATATCATTGTTTCCTTTTAATACGTTATTTCAAAGGAGATTTAGTTTTGAATTTTAAATGGCTATTTTAGACTGAAGAAACAATATTTATTTTAAAGCAATGTATTTCGCCTTGTGGAAACTAACTGGTTAATTTATCATTATTTAAATACAAGTAGGGAAATTAGATAGTTAGTGTTAATTTATCTTTTCTTGAAAAGATGTATTTAATTCAGCTTATTTTAAAGCGACAAATTGTTGAATGATAATGAGGAAATGGATTTAGTGAATCCAAAGTAGATTTCAATGCTCACCTCGATTATGAACTGTTTATGTTATCATTTGGGAAATGTGAGTCATAGAGTTTAATAAGTCTTCCAGATGGGGTTTTATGTCATGTGGGTTGTCGTATTGTGTTTGGCAACTTACTATGAGTTCCTTGGGTAGTGCATGGTGTCTCGTCAGTGTTTACCTGGTTTCCATGAATGGGGATGTTTTGTGTCTCCTGTGAAAGGAGTGGATTATGGGATCTGCATATCCTTGTAAGGAGTGACCTTGTTATGTGATTTTTTGCCTCCAGTGTTGGAGAGAGTTTCATTTTATCTCACCTCCTGAGAATGGAGTGGTCGTGATATCTTGTTTGTTGCACTTTGTACCCTTGGTGTTTGGTTGGTATGTGTGTTGTCAAGTAGAAGAGTGGCTTCCATTAGGGGATAGAGCCCGAAAGAGGTAAGATTGGGTAACTTTCGGAAGTGGTTTAATCAAGTGATAACTAAAACAATACTTAGAAGATTAGGACTAACTTCTCACTAATCAAGATAATTATACCTCACTTATGGACCCAAGTGCTTGGTTAGGCTTGGGATGGGTGAGAAGGTCAGGAACGGAAAGGTCATCTATCTTGTTTGTATGAAAGGTATTTGATTCCGCATTAGAAAGTATGAGGGCCAAGTATCGGTTTGAGGCCACCATCTTGACGATCCTCAGTGGGTAACTCATGACGAGTTGTGTGATGACACTCTGTCTAGGACAACACTTGGTTTTTGTTTTTGCATTAGTAAGTCTGAGATTCGAGGATCAACTGAGGCCACCATCTTGACGATCCGCAATGGGTAACTTCTGACGAACCGTGTGACTACAGTTGGTACTTGTTTATTGTGAGTATGGTTTTCGTAACATACATGTTATGACCATAGTTGGTATTCAATTATTATGTGTATGGTCCTCATAACATACTTGATCTGCTTTATATCTGGAAGCATTGTGACCTTGTTAGAGTTGTGTTAGAGTTGTGTTAGAGTTGTAATTGTGTTGTACTTGCGTGGTACATGTGATTGGTTGTTTTAGTTTGGTTCAGTTATGTTTTAACCTGTGTCTAGAGGTAGATGGTCTTGACGAGAATTCCTTGTTACTATATCCTAGCATGGGGGGTGGGCCTTTGGGTTCCACTTGGTTGGGTGGCATGCCCCTAAATCCATTGGGTTCTTTCTTCATGTTTGTGTGGGCGAGATTTCATGTTGGAGAGATCATTGGATTCAAGTTCAGTTCATGCTTTATTTCATTTCAGTTGTTCTTGTATTATTGTACCCCTCATTTTTTATCGAGGTGGAAAGTTGTGATTATAATTACTTTATTGTACTTATCTCATTTGGGGAATGAGTGATGTAATCTTATCATTTAATTATGGATGAATTAAATTGGAAAGTTATCTTTATGCTTGATGTAATTTGTCTTATTTGGAATGTATGGGTTTAATTTATTTAGTAGTTAAATGTCATGGATTAAGTTCATGTCTTTTATTGAGGTTCTATATAACCTTGGTCTCATAACCTTAGAGGATGTTGGCTTTAGTTAGTGAACTTGTTTATTAATTGTACTTAAACAAAAAAAAAATAGCATGTTTCAGTAGTTGTTTGCAACTTCCTCTAGGGTTGTGTGGCAGGGCGTTACAGATACAACACATCAAGGATACAATAATGCCTTACAAAATGGTTCCCTCATAACAATGGGAAGAGTACAAGTATAAGAGTAATATATTAATGTGGAATAAGGTACAAAACATGGAGCAGTCTTAAATCAAGTGAAGCTCTGAAAGCTTCACATCTGCTTCCACTCCTCGCTTCATGAACACAACCTGGGAACCCAATGGGGTGCATAGCACATTCCACCCGACCATGTGGACCAAAAGGTCTACCCCCATGCTAGGAGAAGACAAGAAAGGATCCACATCCAACAAGGTCAAAATAGATAAGGCTAACACCACCTAAGACAAAACCACATAACACACAGGCATCAACAATACTCCCAAAGGAAACCATAAACAAGGGTAGACAAATGGGTAGAGTAGGAGAGTGTCATTGCATGGCCTTACATGGGTTAACGAGACTACCTATCACTAGGAGCTGCCTCCATCTATGGTTAACTCAACAGCCTATCTCAAGGTGCCAACCTATAGGGTGATTCATGTGGAGCCACTTACCTTTCATGCAGACAAGGTAGTGACCTTACCAATTAGGTCTTCACATCCCATCCTTAGCCTTTGAGAGCACTAACGACATGGGTGAGGCACATAATTAGTCTTGTTAAGATTTTGACTATCCCAACCCACTATTGATTTAATTAGGTTATCACTTATTAAGGAAACTCTTCCATGGGTTATCCTGACAGCCTCTTTGTGCACTAGCCTCCATGAAGAGCCACTCTCCCTACAATTACCCAAAACCAAAATCAAGCAAAATGGGTGTACTTCATCACTCAAATACATCAAGGGTGTTCATTATACACAACACACGAGACCTACACCATCTCATGAATACATATCACTAACCAAGAACCAAGGAGGTACCACCTTCCAACACAAATAACATGAGTCCATTGATGCACCAACCAACAAAGTGCCAAAAATAATCAAACTTTCACACAAGCCTCTAGAAATTACTAAAACATCCACCGATATCTCCAAAACATAAAACCATGAAACGAGGGTCAAACATGGGCTCTCTTCATAACAATAACTCAAAAAAAACATCACAATACCAAAATCTACCATACAACCAATGACAAAGTCAACCAATAATACATCATGATTGTACATCATCAAGCAATAACACTCCAACCATGAACTCAACCACAAGATTGAAAAAGAAATCAACATAAAATAGATTACTCACATGATCAAATTAAAGATTGTGAAACAATATTTTATGGTGACTCCATTGCCTATTTCACATAACAAATTCGAAGACATAAACATAAATATAAAATAATCTAATACCTATTTACTAATTAATCACAAAGAGGATTCCAAATAAAAGAGTACCACGTAATTCCTATATGTAATTAAAATAGTGTCTTTTCTTTCTATATAGTTTCCAACTCACTTATCAAATCTTCCAATATCTAAATATGGCATCCCAACCTTCTCTTATTTGATTTTCTATTTCTGCTAATTTACATAATCAACAATTCTCAAATAATATTCTTTTCTGAATTAACATCCAATATGTTTACTAACACGTCCATAAGCATAATTTATTCTACTTCTATCACTATATCAAAATTACGTGTAAATATTTCAACAACTAAAAGAGTTAGAAGTTTACAACATGACTCTAACATTTCCTTGATTCCTTTATAAAGTGTTTGACAAATACGAATACACATTTATAAAAAAAAATTAAATGATTTTAAAGGTAATAATACCAAGATTTTCTTTACTAACTATATTACCAATTCAAGGAAACAATTTTCATTTAAAATAAACCTATTATATAAATATTATAATAAAGGAAAACTAAAATATAAATTCCACAATATGAGTGTATAAAACCACTATACAAGTTATAGATAATAAATAATAGAATAACCACATATTCCAAACAGTTCTCCAACCCAATACGAAACAAGATAATCTAAACCAACTTCTTAATCAAATCTTTAATTACCATTATTTCACTTGTTTGATTTCCAACATTCAAAATCTTCAAATCAATCAATTTTTGATAGAGACATTCTTCTTCCTAATACCATACAAACACTTCATAACTTTCTATTACGACAAGCGAATTTATTTAATATAAATACTAGAAAATCTAAAGGAAACTCTTATAATTGCTTCCATTAATTATAGAAACAATACAACCTGAGAGAGAAAAAATGGACCGCGTGTTTCAGAGTAATGGTTCACGTTGGAATGGTAATTTTTCAAAAAAAAAATCTCGTTCTGGTAAGCCTTCGGCTCCCTTCACCCTTGTCTCGATTGGTAATAGGTAATCCAAGTATTCTTCATCTACTGCACCATGTAGATATTTTCATAGGCTGCAGTCTTGGGCCTTTGGCATCCACTTTCCATCAACAAAAAAAAAATTCCTGTCTTCAAAAACCCTTGTTAGGGTGAAGCAAAAACCTTTTGACATTTTCCATTCAGATTCTTACTCTGAAGACCGTGGAAAGCAATCTGATCCTGGTAGTTTACTCTTAGATTCTCAATTTGAAGGAAAAACTCGATCTTGGGCAGATGTGGTATCTGATCAAAACCCTCCTATTTCTTTTCCTAACAACATTTTGATTCCTCATCTAGCTTGCTTCAATCCAAATGTTTCAAATCGTCACAGGTCAGAATCTCAGAATAAAGTATTATGTTTTATGACTGATACACCGGCTTCATTTCCCAACAATATTGCTCGAAGTCATGTGGATTGTTATTAGGTTTTGAATCTCCAACTTAAGAATGCTCAGCGTAACAATATTTTTTCAGCACAATCACCAGCTACATTCCCCAACAATTTGCTCAATAAGCCCCAAGCTAGCAATCGTATTCAACAAGTCCAGAATGTGATTCCTATCAAGATAAGGTCAAATTATTCAAAGCAATCTAGTTTTTATGCCCTTGTTTCAAATAATTTCATGCAAAATGTGAATCAAAGGTCAAATAGGGATCAAAAAGGAAAGAAATGGATTCGTAAAGAAAACCCTCATTCTTCGAATCCTTCTGATTCAGATGATGCAATTAAAATTTCATTTCTTGTAGAGTTTTTAGATGCTCAAATTCGGGATCTTAAGGATCACACACTTATCTGCAGATTTTGGAACTATTTACCTAATATAGATTCTTTGAAAGATCTAGTTTTCAATGATTGGGATGGAGAAAATCAAGTGTTCTACATAGATCAGGGTTCTGGTTTCTTTATTGTTTTATTTTCTTCTAAAAATTAGAGGGATCTAATCCTTGGTGAAAAGGCTTGGGTTTTTTAAGGTAATGATTTATTTATTCAGGCTTGGATTCCAAATTTCGACCCCCAAACTATAGTAATGCAATCCGTTCCTTTCTGGGTCTAGCTTCCTTCTCTTCCCCTAGAGTATAGGGAACCTCCTCTTGTGGAAGTAATTGCTAATAATCTTGGAGCTTTTGCCTCTCTTGATATGGATTTTTTTTCAAATCCAGGAAAGCCATCGAGAGTCTATGTTCTGTTAGACGTTCATAAACCTTTACCTACTTCAATTTCAATTCACTCAAAAAATGGAAACTTCAAACTATCATTACTCATTGAAAAATCTCAAAATGTTTGTCTTTCTTATCACCTCCCGGGTCACTCTTCAGGTCAGTGCTCACAGGACATAGTTACTCAAGGGAACTCGCCATTATCTGATCACAATTTTCCAGACGTTTTCAGTCCGAAAGTCATCCCATCTAGACATCAAACTTCATCAGATCTACAAGGTATTATTGTTCAAAAGGATTTGGCATGTAATGATGCAGAGGCAAGAAAGAGTAAATCAATTATGCATAATCACTCTGCCACTTCAAAGTTGTCCTCTCATCACTCAATGAATTTTCTTATGAAACAGTTATTTGGGATACTAAATTATGGTAGGGACCTCAAAATTGTTATAAATCTGCCCAAGGGTTGGCAATCCAATCCAGAATTTTGGCCCTAGGAAAAATCATTATGCTTATATACTCCTAATTTCACATTATGTAGTAAGCAACAATTAGATGGAATTATTTTTAAGTTGTTCTGGGAAACTTCCCAGTTTCCAAATACCAATAAGCAGAAGATTTCTTCAGTAGTTTCTGACTCGGTATTGCCATCCCAATCTACAATTTGCAAGGAAAATATGGTTTTAAATGAGCTAGAATCCATGAATGATCAAGATAGCTTAAAATTCTAGGCAGATAGTTTAGTGAATATGGTAGGCTCAAAGATTTTTGATGAAATTGTAGAAGAAGTAATTAAAGATGAAGGGAAAGAACATCAAAATAAAGTGGTAGCAGTAAGTAGAAGTCTTTAAAATATTGCTCCTAAGTAATTAATGGGGTCTAGTTTTGATTTTTCAAAACAACTTTCTATTAGTCAAACTCCTATTTCTTGTACTCTATTTAAATCTCCCGCTAAGAGAGGGAGAAAATCTAATGTAGTGAAATTGTAACACCCCGCCACACAACCCTAGAGGAAGTTGCAATTAACTACTCAAACGAACTATTTTTTTTTAAAGTACAATGAATATGCAAGTTTACTACCCATTGGAACAACCTCTAAGGTTACGAGACTGAGATTACTTATTAACCCACAAACAATATTAAAGAATTGAAACCACAACATTTAATTACTTAAGACATTAAGAACACATACATTCCATACAAGATAAATTACAACATAAAAGTAAAAGATACCATAAGATCCCAAAGTACAATAATCTACTAAGGAGATTACATCTCTCATTCCTCGAATGAGGTAAATCCAAAAGCATGGTTACAATTACAACTTTCCACCTCGATAACAAATGAGGGGTAATAAATTACAATATTAGCTGAAATGAAAGTGGGTCCCATGAGCTCTCCAACTCGAAATCTCATCCACATGAACAAGAAGAAAGCCCAATGGAGTAAGGTGCACACCACCCAACCAAGTGGTACACGAAGGCCCACCCCCCGTGCTAGGAGATAGTAACAAAGAATCCTAGCCAAAGCCATCTACCTCTAGACATAGGCTTAAACATAACTGAATCAAACTGACACAACCATTCACATGTACATCACAAGTACAACTCTAAAATGGTCACATTGCTTCTAGATAAAAACATATCAGGTATGTTAAGAAAACCATACAGAAAACATAAACCAATAGATGCCATAGATAGAGTTTCATTGCACAGTTCGTCATGAGTTACCCATTGCAAATCTTCGCAGGCTCCGACCCTCATACTTACTAATGCGGAATCAAATACCATCATAAAGACCAGATAGATGACCTTGCCATTCCAAGCCTTCCCACTCACCCCAAGCCTACACAAGCACTTGTGACTATGAGTGAGGCTAGGACTTAACTTGATTAGAGTGAAATACTACCTAAACTTGTAAGAACATTGATTAGTTATCACTCGATTCAACTACCTCTGAAGGTTACCCAATATTACCTCTTACGGCCTCTAGCCCCTAACGGAAGCCACTCTTCTACTTGACAACACACATTCAAACCAATTATCAAGGGAACCCAAGTGCAAACAAACAAGATATCACGACCACCCCTTTCTCAAGAGGCGACATGAGTCAAAACCCTCTCCAAACACTAGAGGTAACAAAGATAACAAGGCCACTCCTTACAAGGAGCCACAAAACACATAAACCACTCCTTCCATAGGAGGCACAAAACATCCCCAATTGTGGAAACCGAGTAGCAACATTGACATAACTTCATACACTACCCAAGGGAATAAAAAAAAATGGTTGACATCACAAAATGACAACCCCCATCCTTTAGGATCCACTGGAAGAATTCCATATTAAAGACACATAACCCATTTCCCCAAACATGAACACAAGAAAATAATCACATAAGACAATTGCGAGGAAATAACTAATTTTGGATATATTAAATCCATTTCCCTTAATAACATTCAATGATTTATTGCCTCAATAAAACCAATTAATAATGTCTCTTTTAGACACAGGTTGAGATTTAAACCAAATATTTAATCCTTAATTGATTGCAAATAAAATAAAATAAACATTTACTTCTTCGTTTCAAACATACTACTTTCACAACATCTATTTCTTCCCTTCAAAATAAATCATTTTAAAAATAGTTAATTCCTTTGCTAACACATATGACTTTAAAATCAAATACTTGACCTTTTAAAACCTAGTATTTTAACATCAAATATCTGTTCTAACAAAACATAACATTTTAAACTCCAATAATTTGTCTATTAACATATTATGTTAAAACAATTTCTTCTTTCTCAAACTATATAATTTTAAATCCATTAATTCATCTATTATTTTAGAATCAAATATTTGTTCTAGAAATAAATATTATTTTAAAATAAGATAAAAAATCCAACTATTGCATATAGATTTAAATTTTTTCCCAAATACATTTAAATTATGATATTAATCAAATCATCAATTAAATACATATATATATATATATATATATATATATATATATATATATATATATATATATATATATATTTAATGTACTAGTAACATTTCAAAAACCATAATATAATATTAATATATATTCAATATTTTAATATTATAAAGTATAATATCAAATATTATTATTATTTTTTAAATATTTAATATTATAAAATATAATATTTAAAATATTAAATATATATTTTATTTTATTTTATTATTAAAAAAAAAATGGATTGCAAGTTTAGGGCGTGGGCTTCTCGAACCGCAAGTCGAACAAAAGGGAGGGTGGTTGTGTGAAGACACAACCGACCCCATTTACACGGGGCACGGTTGTGTTTTCACATAGCCAAGCCCTATGTGCTTGGCATGACTGGCATGGGGAGAGGTGCGCTGGCCACGACTCCCCCACATGCCTCCCATGGGGGTGCGGTGGGGTGAGCCCCCAACGACTCCCCTAAAACCTTTCACTTAAAATTTTTATTTTTTAAAAAAAAATTCTTCGAAACCCTTGTAGATTTCAACATCTGAAAATATATATTTAATTTTAACAGGGTTCCATTTCCCCAAAAGCAATTAAATACATAAATATATATATGTGTGTATATATATATGTATTTTACAATATATATTTATTCAAATTTATAAAATATATAAGTATAGTTGAACAAATAAATTTTAGAAATGAAGCATTTACAACCACATTGCATTTTTTTTCTTGAAGAGCAACCAAATGAAACAAAGATTTACAAATTTGATCAAGATTCAACATGGGTTTTTTCATCACAATTCTTTTTTGAGTTTCCAAAACAATGGTTTTGCAAACAACATATCCAAATATATGAATCTTTTCAAAATCAAAATCAATTTAAATAACATGAACCTGGTTTCCAAAAGCTTGAGGGGTTGAAAAAATGGTGCAAAGCCTAATCCTTAGATTCAAGCTCCTTCCCAGCAAATCCACAGAGTTTTTCCACAATTAAAATCCAAAACCCACAAAATAGAAAGCCTCTTCCTTCTCCTTCTTCTCATTTTCCATTTTTTCATCCTCTCCCAAAAATTCCATGAAAATCCATCATAATAAAAAATATCCAAAAATATCTCAATAATAGAAAAAAAAGAAAAATATCTATTCAACTACCATAATCAATTTTCAGAAACAAAATAGAAAATATCTTCAATTTATTTTTCATTCAATTTTTCTCAAAACAATTGCAAATTAAAACATTTTTCCAATTTTCCAATTTTCCAATTTCAACAAAATATCTATTTATTTCAAAATGAATATCATAATTCAATCTAATTAATTTATTTAATTCAATAAAATGAATCTAATCCAAGATTAAATTATTTTATTTATTAAATTAAATTAATTAATTAATTAAATAATATTTCCAACATAAAACTAGATAAATTTAATAAACAATTTAAATACATTAATCCATTTATTTATCTTTTTCTAACTTGCAATTTAAATAAAATCAAGGCAAAAAGAACAATATTAAAACAACTGAACCTGACTTAAAGCCGACGACATACTATGACTAGGGTAATGACTTGGCATGGAAAACCTAGCTACTATCTCCCAATCAAATGTCGTTGGGCAATGGACACTCTCAACCTTGTGAAACCAGGTGGAGTCGATGTCCTGTACCTCTCAACCTACAAACAAAGAGTATATCACACATGTATATTTGCATCATCTAAAACACATCGTGAAGATGAAATCACAGAATCGTAGGGTGCTCACAAGTGAGCGATGCAATTTCATCCCCTTCACCAATATAGTGCTACAAAATGACGAATTTAACATCAATATTATTTAATCAAAATCATAAAGCATCATTAATTCAAATATCATCTATGCTAATCTAAAGCATGTCACAATGATAACCTCAGAATAAAATACCATCACATCAAAATATAACATTCACATCATTTTACAAATAGCGATCAAATAATAACTGAGTACCATAGTCAAGGTACTAACAAAAAATAAGTCATAACCAAATAGAACACTATTCGATCCAAAGAGCAAAATGAAGGGGTATTACAAAAATTGCAGGAATAAATTGAATCAGGCATGCAGTTAACCTTAGATGGTAACATAAAGAAAATATTGAGGGGAGCAGGATTCTCTCCTCGATCATTATGAAGATCATCTCTTGGAATGTTAGGGACCTAAATTCCCCTAACAAAAGAGCCCAGGTTAAACAACAAATCTATTCTTCAAGGGCCGATATATTTCTTTTACAAGAAACAAAGCTATCTAAAGAAAGATATGAAAGTATAGTTGCTAAGTTGTCTAACTGGAATTCTTATCATTCAACAGCTCAGGGTGCTTCGGGTGGACTTTTAACTTTATGGAATTCTCAAACAGTTCAGATGGAGACCATTTCTACTACCACACATTGGCAATTGGTGTGAGTTATCCATTTTGATTTAACGTTCTTATTGGTAAATGTTTATGCACCAAATTCATCTGCAAGAAAGCTAAAACTTTGGAAAGAAATTGAGTTGATCTTTCTTCAATTTGGAGTAGAAAAAATAATCTTAGCAGGTGATTTCAATGCTATATTGTCTCAACATGAAAAGAAAGGAGGTATTATTTTACCTTGTAAGTTAATTGAATATTTTAGCATGTTCGTTCATGATAATGCACGTTTAGATGTGAAACCGGAAAAAGGTTTATACACATGGACAAATAAGAAGTGACACTTTTTGTAAATTGCGGTAAGATTAGATAGATTTATAATCTCTTCAAACTGGGTAGCTAATAAGTTTGCATATATGTCACATATTCTCTCCTGGCCTAGCTCTGATCATTTTCCCATCTTATTAAATATTGAAGCCTTCTCATCTCCTAAAAAATGGTTTTCTTCATTTAAATTTGAGTCAATGTGGTTTAGACATAGTGATTTCTTGCCACTCCTGAGAACATGATGGTTGCAAGCTCCGTATGTGACAGGTTCCATAATTTTTAGATTTGGCAAAATGTTGCAGTTTCTGAAAGTCAAAATAAAACAATGGAACACACATGTTTTCAAGACAAATTTTCATCAAAAATATCTAGTGTCAAAGCAATTGGCCATAGTAAATGATGAAATCATAAGTCATGGTTTAACCCCACAAACCTATGACCTCCAAAAAGCCTTATAGGCAGATTAGGAAGAGTTAGTGGTACAAGAAGAGTTATATTGGCATCAAAAGTCACAAGAGTTGTGGCTTAAAGAGGGTAATAAAAATACAAAGTATTTTCATATGTCAACTCAGATTGAAAAAGATAAGAATATAGTGTTCCACATCCAACAAAATTCTTTGGGTAACTGGTTAAAGAGTGAAAGTGAAATTCAGAAGGAAGGCATTAAATTCTTCTCAAATTTATTATCTTCATCTAATCAACATGCAGATCTACAAAAATCCGACACTGATGAACTGTTGCAATCAATTCCAGCATTAATCACTGAACAAGACAATGCTCTTCTTAACAAACCTTTTACTTTGGAGGAAGTAAAAGTAGTTGTTTTCTCTCTTAAAGCTGACAAGGCACCAGGCCCAGATGGATTTCCAACACTATTTTTTCAAAAAAGTTGGGATTTCATAAGAGGTGAAATTCACAAAGCTCTGGAAGAGTCCCGAACCTCCTCTTCAATGCTAAAGCAATTTAATGTGACTCACATTGCTCTAACTCCGAAATTAAAAGATCCTAAATCTTTTTCTGAGTTTCGCTCTATATCTGTGTGTAACACAATTTATAAGATTTTTACCAAAGCAGTCTATCTTCATCTGATTCCTCTTATCCCAAAGATAATATCAGAAGAACAAGGATTTTTTTGTCCTAGGAAGAGAAACATCGGAGGGTGAATTGGTGGCTCATGATGTTTTACATTCTATAATGGAGCATAAAATACCTTCTTTCATCATTAAGCTTGACATGATGAAACTTATGATAAAGTAAATTGGGTTTTTTTGATGCAAGTGTTGAGAAAGTTTGGCTTTTCAGAAAAGTGGTGTAAATGGGTACTATCATGCTTAAAAGGAGAAAAAATTTTAGTACTAATTAATGGTACATCTTTGGGTTTTTTTAGTTCCACTCAAGCATTGAGGCAAGGAGACCCATTATCACCTTTCCTATTTATAATATTAGTTGAAGCTCTTAGCAGGTCAGTGAAAAAATCTCATTCTCAAGGAAAGTGGAAAGGTATTGCAATTCCTCAATCCCCTCTATCAACAACACACTCTATGTTTGTTGATGATACATTATTATTTGGTGTAGCTAAGATTCAAGAAGCCATGCAGATGAAATATATTTTAGGCAAGTACTCAAAGGTGTTAGGACAAAATAAATACTAACAAATCAAAGATATATGTATTCCATCTCAAGTCAGACCTTCAGAAGAAAATTATTAAGATCCTTGGTTTCAAACAATAGGATTTACCTTGCAACTATCTTGGTATTCCCTTCTTTTCTAGAGAAAACAAAATTTCTTACCGGTTTCCCATTATTCAAAGAATCCAGGATCGAATATCCTCCTCGAAGGGTAGATGGTTGTCTTTATCAGGTAGAATTCTTTTGATAAAATTGGTAATTTCTACCATTCCTAATTATTTCATGTCTGTGTTAAAGGCCCCAAAATCAGTAGTATTGTTAATTCAAAAGATAATCAGGGATTTTTTATGGAAAGGAAATATTGATGATAAAAAGAAAATCTCTCTTATTTCACTTTAAAATTTGTGTGTTGAGAAATCAGAAGGGGGTTCTGGTGTTCATGATTTAATAAATAGAAATTAGGCTTTAGGGGAAAAATTAATGTGGCAAATGTATGTTAAATCACAGTCAAAATGGTGTCATATTATGCAAGCTAAGTACATAGATAACTCAAAACTAGAGAGAATATTTACAATCTCAAACCCTCAACAAGGATCAACAATGTGGAACTTCTTAATTTCATGTAGAAAATTAATATTGCAATATCTCACTTGGGAAATTCATAATGGGTCAAAGGCAAACTTCTGGGAAGATTCTTGGGGAGGTCACCCACCTATACAATCTTCAGATAATTTGTGTGAAATCAAAATGCTTCTTATAATAAGTTGGGGGGTTAAAGTTAGTGATTATTTTAATAGCATAGAGGATAGTATTGGGAAGGTCAAGTGGAAATATTTCTCATAGTTGGTTTGCCCGATGGTTCAAAAGCAAGAGTTAAAAGGCATTCTAGAGCAACAAACAATGTTTTTTTCACAAAGCATGGACAAATTGTTATGGGCACCATCAAAGTCTTTAAATTATGTAGTAAATTGTGGATACAAGGAAATATCAAGTCAAGGTGTTGTAGTCTCCCCTCAAAGAGCATTGTCATTTTGTTAGGATCCTTTAGTACTACTAAAGGCTGGTTGTTTCTCTTGGTTGGCTATCAAAAAAAGGATCCTAACAAGTGACAGACTAGCAAAACTAGAAATAGCTGCTCAATTTAATTGTGTTTTGTGTGAAAATGAAAATGAAGAATTAAATAATTTATTTATTCATTGCCCTTTCACCTTCCAATGTTGGTCTTTTACTAAAGAGAAGTTGAATTGGTCTACACCTCTTCCATATGATATATGGGATCTATTTGCAAGCTGGCCAATATTGTATAAGTCGTCATTATTTGCTTTCATTTGTAGGGTAATTCCATCTATTGTTCTATGGTCCATTTGGTGGGAGCAAAATCAAAGAATCTTTAGGAATGAAAAAATGAAAATAGAGCAAGTCATCCAAAAAATTGAGCTCTCAATAGAAGATATTGCTAATGCACATGTTTTAAGAACAAAAAATGTAAGCTCCTTGTTTATGGATTGGGATTCAACTGCCATGAAAAGTTACATCAAACTAGTTCTCCCATTCAAGGGAAGTTTGCATAAAAATCCATTACCTAGAGTGGATAGAAATAAAATACATTGGTATTCACCTTTGGAAGGCTTTTATAAGATGAATTCTGATGGAGTATCATGTGGAAATCTAGGTTTGTCAAGTACGAGAATGGAAATAAGAGATGGCAGTGGTTATCTAATGTCAGCAAAGTCACTAAAACTACCAAGTGGTACAGAAAATATTGCAGAAGCACAAGCTTTATTCCATGGCTTACATCTAGTGTTGGATTTACAAATTAAAGATTTGATAATTGAGGGAGACTCTTTAATCATTTTTAATGCTTGCAAAGAAAGGAAAATTGTGTGTTGGAAAATCAGCTATGTGTTGGAACAGGTTTGGCTTTTGATGGACAAGTTCAAAATAGTACAGTTAAAACATATATACAAAGAGGGCAACTTAGTGGCAGATAAGCTGGAAAATCTTGGGTGTGATCAAATACAAAAAGAGATACTTTATAGTAGAAATGTAGAAAATATGAACCAAGAATTAAAAATTTTAGTTGAAAAAGAAATGATTGTTTAAATCATAAACCTTGTAAGAATGAACAATTCATAAGCTAATACTTTTTATCACATGGCTAAAAGAATATCAAGTGTTACAAATCATTGAGGAAAAAGAAAGACATCAGTGTATCTTTAATCAAATAAGCCTTCCAAAGTAAGCATGTTTCATTGATATTGCATCATCACTCAGTACATAGTCTTGTGTTATACTTGACAGGAATGTGGATTAATATGTCATCATGCCTAGGTGTCAATATTCTCACAGAATGAAATATCTTGCACATCTTGGTTTGATAGAATGGAATGTCATTTAGCATGCTCCAATCCTTCAAGAAACCAATTCACATGAATAACATGTTGGAGATCAGAATTATACATTAAAATTTCATCAAGTCCAAGCCAACCGTATCCAAGGTATATTTTTTCACTAACAAGTGTCGGTTTTTTGCAGGTATTCAATCATTTGCAAGGATTTTAAAAGTGCCTAACATATATCCCCAAGTTGCTTGAGGACGATATGGCATGTGCTATAAATCAGATTACACAAGAGGTATATCAGAAAGAAATAATTTTGGAGATAAGCTTTGCTCCCAAGCATGTTATGGCAGAATTACATGTTGGATCCCAATGGGGTTTCAAAAATAGTTAAAAAAAAAAACCAGTCTTGTGGCTATAGGAATTATTCAAACACACTATTTTGTGTCAGTAAAAATTTGCATGTATAACTCTTTGATGGCGGCTTCATTGTCAAGGTTAGTGGATTTCTAACAAGAGGTAGTGGTTTATGTGTGCAAGCATAACATTGTCAGGTATGATTCATAACACAGTAAAATGCTCTCCCACATAATTTTTCATTTGCTTCTCGAAGAAAGGTGAAATAACATTTGCAGGCCTACGTGGTGATAATATTTTTATCAAAATATATCTTTGTGTTACTGAATACAAATGTCTTCCATTCAGTTGATATCCCTCTGTTTGCATACGATTTCCTATTTTCTTAGTATGAGGTTATAATTAAATGGCCTCTGGTCTTTGTCTATAGTTAATCATAAAAACGCATATCTCTTGGTTCTGTCAAATTCAATATAGGGACCTATTATCTCACGGGACTTGTATAAGTGTGTCAAATTCAGTATAGGGACCTGTATAAGTGTGTCAAATTCAGTATAGGGACTTGATATCTCACAGGGCCTGTATAAGTGTTGAGTCCGAACCAGTAAAAGAAATGGAATTCATTCCAAGAAATCACCAAGCTCCTTTTGAAGTGCAAGCATGGGAAATACCCTTGTCTAAGGGGTTGGGTAAAGAGAAGTTGTCCTACATTTTCAATACTGTCTGCATCCTCGTTTTTAAAAGTGTGAAAGACATAATCGGAGATGACATTCTGCAACCTTCAACACAAAGGATAATTTTTCCCTCCAGTTTAGTATCTATCTTTGTTAGTAATGTGATAGATTTGAATCCCAATTTCCAAGATATGCAAAAGATATTAGACATTGTTATAAAAAAAAATTTCTTGCAAGAAAATGCATTACTAACAAACATTCAGAAATATGATTTCTAGTATGGTGAAGCTTACATTGGAGGAGTGTTTCCAAGACACTTTTTGCATCATAAAATAAGCTTATGAAATATATATACAGGGATGAGACTTTCACTGGAACACAACACTTCAAGCTACTTATATAGGGAGTTGAATAGGTATCAAATTGAATTGGGCAATGAAATGGTAAGAAGCTTCAAACTGAAATATCATGCTATTTCTTTCCCGCTCACTCATCACTGCCATCAGGTATCACTGCTCAAAACTCCAAATTAGATTCAAAAGGGTGATATCCAATCTGAAGAATCAAATGCAGTTGTGGGGAACACCAAAACAAAATAGTCAGCACAATCAAGTTGCCCAATTCAAGGTTCACTGAATGCCCAACCAACTATGAGAGGGATCTGACCCCTATTACTATATATAAATGTCACAATAGATTGAAAGTTACCACCTTCAGATCAGTTTAAGTGAGAGGTGGAGAGGAGGCCAGTTGTTGAATTCAAAAAATATGAGGAAATGAAAAGAAAGTATATAATTTTGGTGTCAGATGATAATAGTTTTTTGCTCCAATGCAATAGAAATATGAACACTTATAGCTAAGCATGGGCCTTAGTATTTATGTTTTTAGACTACTCTAGTTTGTATTTTTCAACCTATTATAGAGCAGTTGACATTTTGTATATGCTGGCAAGTTGTTATCACAACAATCTATCTACTATGAATTATGTAATCATTATGTAACCCTTTTTTTATTATAATATATAGTCGGCTGGCACGCCTTTTACTTAAAAAAAAAAAACAATACAACCTAAGAAGATTATAGAAAACAACATCGTTAATTAACAAAAATGATAATCTAATTCTATTCATATAGTTAAGTCCTTTAATTTATATAAGTAATCTCATTCTAACCTTAGAATTCCAATTAGAAATTTCTTTTATTAAGTCATTTTATCTTTTCTTTGTTCATAATACAATATAATATATATTTATACTTAGTTATTATATGAAAATAATGAAGTACATTCTACTTATCTTTCTTTGCTTAATAGTATCAAACATGGGAATTCAAAACAACACACAACTATTTATATATATTTATACTCCCATTTAAAACAACATACATAGATATTAGTATAATAAAAATCAAACAGTAAAACATATTCCCATTACTAACATATTCTATGAATTCCACATAACACTCTATTTACTACAACTATGTGACTTATAAACAACTCTACACTTACAATAATGAGGACTCTGAAAATGCTTAAGCAAGTTGACCACAAATGGTCAATCAGAAATGGTTATGGTATGTCAAGCAACATTACTTGAATGGAAGGGTAACAGAAGAAGACTTGGTAAAGCATTTTTCTCCTAATTAACGAATATTAATAATCATAACGGGTAACAGTGTTTAAGTACTAATAAATTTCATTCCCAAGGACGGTGGTCACCATACATGTAGAGTACGGTAAAAAGATGATATACTTGCATCGACTATCACAATGCCATCCTACCCGATCAATCTATTACCAACATACTCCCAACCTATGCCAAAATGGGAGCTCAAAATAGGGTACGAGCTTCCATCGAAACATTAGATATAGGGAAAATTATGAGGTTTTGCAATTGCAACTGGTAAACATGACTCCTAAAATGTAGAAAGCATGGACGAGGCATGTGATTGTTTGATAGAATGCCACAAGGAGACGCCATCTCAAGGGTTGAAATGAAATGATTGCAAAATGTGCATAAAATGGATTTTACAAGGAAGCTCTCAAAATATTTGAATTAATAAAGCGCTCAGGGATGCCTCAACATTGTAAGCTTTGCTTGTGCTCAGGGTGCTTGTAGCTACGTGGTTAAGGGGATGGAGTTGCACATACATCACACATCGGGGACCCTCATTGCATAACATATGTAGTTTATAATTAGGTGTGCATGGTTAACCTTCGTTCCCATGCTCGTTGTCTTGGGGACACCGTGAACCCTATTACTAAAATGCCAATTAAACTTGTGGCGCTAGTGAATCATGTATGAATATAGGCTGAGTATTTCCAACAACGCTGCTATTTTTAGTTGGATCCTAAAAATGTTGCAACTTATGTTCCTATCCAAAACGTTTGTGTAGAAGTGACGGGAGAGGCAAGGTTCAAATAATGAGGAGATTGATGAAAGATAAAGGAATAGAGGAATTCAACTCTCCAACCACATCAAGGATTTAAAACATAAGGGCAGCATGAAAAGAATGCGCTAATGAAAAATTGGAGGTGGTACCCAAAAATGACTAAGAGAAAAACTATGGTGCAACTAAGTAAACGATATGAGGAGGACAATGAATACTTTGAAAATAACAATGTGTTGATGTTTCAAGCAAGGATACCAACATGCCAACTGGATGAGTATAGTGAAACAAGTGACTGTACCATGCAGCACAAGAAAAGGCAAATGGAAAAACTAAGGGAAAGACAATCTTAAAATTTTGAAATGCCAAAGATATAAACAACAATTTATGCTTACAACCAAAACATCAGCAGTGCACCCCAAAACCAACATATCAATTTTCAAGCGAAGCTAAAGAATAAAAGTAGGCCAAAAGGTCTATGGACATGAAGGGACCCAATGCCAAGATGGAGTCCCATAAAAAAAACTCAAAGAGTCTCAATGAGAATAAACCACCAGTAAGTGCTCTTTTCTTTAGTTAAATGCAAATTAAAGCGTCAAAAACCTCATGGAAACTCAAGGAAAAACAAATGCCATCACAAGAACAAGAATAAAATGAATATAAGGAAGTTGTTACCAGATTTCCCCAAATAAATAATCAAACACAAACAAAGAATTACAAAATGCATTTGCAACATACTTCCAACACTAGTTTTGAAAACCACGCACATACAAGAAAAAATCGAAGACCAACCTGGAGTCTTGCACCTGGAATCGGGGATGATGTGTTGAAATAAGATTTCTTATACAACAGATTTCGTTCTCCAATTCCCAAACGTCCTCCGAATTCTCCCGGCTATTTTATTTTTACAGAGAATAATTACCAAGAAACAAATTACGGGGCCAACAAATCCGAAGGAAGCATTATAAAACCAGAGAGGCATTTTTGGAAACAAAATCAGTCCCCAAATCCCAAGTTTCCCAATCCAATTAAATTAATTATCTATTTTCGAAAATCAGAACTCAAGTCACAAATCATAATTAAAACTAAACTAGTAACTTGCTTAATATTTTCAGTTCAAAAACTTTGCATGTCTAATTAAAACTAAACTAGTAACTTGCTTAATATTTTCACTTAAATTTCATTTTTTATCAAATCTCAATTAAATAAATAATTATTATACACCAAATTAAAATTAACAATATAGTAATAAAATATTATTCCCTCATCAATTAAAATATTTAATATTAACTAAATAGTAATTCATTAAATATTTGAAAACATCCAAGCATTTAAATTTACAACTAATTTAATATTAAATTAAATACTTGACATTCTAACAAATCACATTAATAAAAATAAAAAAAGCTTTAATTAAAATAACTTATCAAATTTTTTAGATTTAAAATAAATGATATTCTCATCATTAATTTAAAATACATAATATTAATAAAATAAACAATGTCCCATTAAAATATTAATAACATTAATAATTTGTAATTGTAGAATTATAATATTGTAGTCAATTAATTTATTAATTAATTAATGATATTCACATCAAATAAAGTTCATTTATTTAAACTAACATATTCATAGAATATCGTTTAAACTAAAACCATAATTTAGCGACATCAAAACGACAATATCTGAACACTAAAACAATAGTAATAAAACAATAGAAATAAACAACTTGAAATGAAGCGATACCTACATGAATGAGGTATAAATAGATGACAATGTCAAACAATGCTAACACAAGTGGCCCAAAGAGCATAGCGGAGGGGCACTACATGTCTCTAAAATCATGATAGGATTGTTGGAGTGAAAAACACACTAAGAGGGGGAGTGAATCAGTGTCATTCACAGTTTCAACAAATTTTACTAAAACTGAAATAAAACAGATGTATGCTCTCATTTATCAATGATAAACTCATTCATGTATTGAATGCAATCACATAAATTGAAATGAGAATTATAATAGTGAAACATAGCATATTAAATCATTCATGCAATGAATTAGATGAACCACATATAAGAAAAATAACACAAGATATGCCCAGTGGAAAACCCTCCTGGGGTAGAAAAACCACTCCTAAACTGTTGCCTTTTTAGGCTTTTATTTTAATAATCACTTTTGACAATGCCTCATAAGCTGATTTCTGAGCACCAACCCCTCTTTTAGAAACTCCAATTTCAAGGAGCACCAACCCCTCTTTTAGAAACTCCAATTTCAAGGAGCACCAACCCCTTTTCTGTTTTTAGTAAGACATACAATGATATAGAGGATCTCTTTGTTTCTCTCGTTTCTCTGAAGTGCCTCTTGATGGACAATGCCTATGATCCTCAAGGTTCAAGAATCACCCTTCAGAATTCTAGCCATTGTCAAGCCTTAAGACAAATTGATATTTAAATCATATTTCTTATTTTCAACCTTAGAATTCAACATTTCTTCAATACAGTAGTTGTTTTTTTCATTGTTCTTCACTTTCATTTTTTTTTCTCACTCAAAAATAGTTAACACATTCTCTCAATTTTTCAAGAAGACTAAAAACCCTAATCTTTCTTTTTTTCTTCCTACACAAATTTCATCATTACGTCTCAAGGAAATTACAACAGTAACTTCTTTTTCATATTTCAAAAAAACAGAGATTATTTTCAAAGTACCCACTTGTTGTCTAACAACATTGCCAGGTATTGTTGTGTTTTTGATAAAATGTTCAGCATGGAGGTTTTCTTCTGAGAAGAATAGTCAAGGAATATGCAATTTTAGAAAAGAGACTGAACCCTGTCCACACAAGGAGCCTGCACAGGCAATGGTAATCGAACCACCATTAAAAACAAAAAATATTCCATGAACATTAGCCTCAAAAATAGCTACAACAACAATGTAACTGAAACCTCAAGGTAGTGTAACCGAAACCTCATAATAGTGCACCCAAAAACAATTATCACTGAATCTAGGTGAAAGACTGAAAGGATTTACAAAACTCATGATTACTTATAAATCAAAAACATCATCCCTTAAAGCAAGAGAAAAATCATTATGATAACGTATTTTGATATGCATTTCAGATTATGTGAAATCAACATGCATTATTTTTGATCACAAAAAAATAAACCCAATTTACCATTTTCCAAAAAAAAGCAAACACATGTCTTCAAATTTTTGTGCCAGTAGAAGTAACAGTTCTTCAAAAACTGTTGAAAAGATGAATACCTGAGAAGAATGATGGAGAGACTCTCATGAATACATTTACCAGACTGACAAAGATAAAAATGACCAAGACTCCTTCCAATTTTGAGCCTTCACCCAAAGACAAGAAGCTAACACAACTATCGACTAGGGTAAGGATCTTTTAGATACCCCCATTTGTTGCCCAAGTATTTCAGAAGGTGAACAAACATAGTAAAATGACTAACATGATTTCTATGGTGGTGACCAAGTTAGGGTTCCAAACCCTCGAGCATGTGAAACAAAAAAATGATTGCCCTTGTAATGCCCCGCCACACAACCCTAGAGGAAGTTTCAATTCACTACAAAAGCGTACAATTTTTTTTTAAAAAATGCATTAAACATACATGTTCACCTATAATTGACAACCTCCCCTAACGCTACGTAACCGAGATTACTTAATTCCCATTAACATATATCATTTAAATTACATTGCAATAAACATCTCAAGTAAAGACATACAACTAACACAAGTAAATACAAGACATGAATAGATTAACCATCACATAATTCCATTATCTAAACCATTACCAGATTACAATCCTCATTCCCAGAATGAGTCAAAATATATAAGAGTATAATAATTACAAGATCCACCTCATAACAACAAGAGGGGTAAATACAACTGATACAAGAAGAATTACAATAGTACAAGAAGAGTATAACAATATCCGCAAGCTGTCCAACTGGATGTCTTGGTTCCACGAACTGAAGAACAAAGGGGGAACCAATGGTTTTGGTGCATGTTCCACCCAACCTAGTGGTACCCGAAGGCCCACCCCCCATGCTAGGAAATAGTAAAAATACAACATGGACAAGAAATCTATTACCTTTAACCAAAGGCTGACTAACTGAACAAAATGACTCAACCATACATATGCACAATATAAATCTAACACTAACATAGTTACATTGCTTCCAGACATAATAAAATCAAGTGTGCTAATGAAACCATACACACAACATATACTCAAGGTTATCCTAGATAGAGTGTCATCGCAAGGTGCGTCATGAGATCTCCTCTGGGCATCCTTCATAGGCTCCGGTAATCCTAGTGACCTCAACTGAATCCCAGCCCTTATACTCACTCAAGCCGAATCAACTACCTTTCGTATGGACAAGCTAGTTGACCTTGCCATTCTAGGCCTTCTCACTCACCCGAAGTCTAAACAAGCCCTTGTGTCTACGAGTGACGTTAATTTTATCTTGGTTAATGTGAATGCATCCTAGTAATCTAAGTACTTTGATTTAATTATCACTTCTTAAAAATGCTTTCGAAGGTTACCCGGTTTACCTCTTTGGGCTCTAGCCCCTAACAAAAGCCACTCCTCTAATGGATAACACACTACTCAAATCTAGACTCCAAGGGTAACTCAAGCATTATAGAACTGAATAACTCAGTCTCTCCTAATCTGGGAGACGACAATAAAGAATCTCACTCCAACACTTGGAGGAAAACAAACTCATACAACACTACCCAAGGAAAACGAACATTAACTAACATCGGAATGACCCACATTCACTGGAAGACTTCTCAATGCATAATACGATTACCTGTTCCCAAAGCATTCACTTAAAAGGAAATAATATAAAAATGCATTGATAAAGAAAACACTATGTTTGGATATCTTAAATCCATATTTCTACTTAATGCTTCTCGTAGAAAATAAAATATTATCTTTCTAAATCTTCACTAAAACACAACAATTTCATCATTAAAATAAATACTTTTGAAAACATTATCTAATCATGTTCAATAAGAATTTCAGTTTAATTTATTGTCTGATTGCTTGCATGCATTAAAGTGCCTAATAGAATATTAAAAGATATATCTAGAATTATAAATAAACAGAATAAGAAAAAATAGAATCACAACTACTTTATGCAATAAAATTTTAACTATCTGTCCTACTAAACTTTACTAGACAACAAAATAAATAATTTTGTACAAATTCATACTCAGACATTAAATTTTCCCAATATATGAATAAAATCTCTTTTATATAAAATATTATATTTTAATATTTAATATTACCAGATCTAGACAAACCGTTTAATAAAATACATTGTAAATTAAAATAAATTATAAATGAAAAACAAAATCAAAGATAAAAAATAATAAAATAAACAAAATTGAAAAGAAAGACATGACAGGGGCCAGACAGATGGTACCGCCGGTACCCCTGCACAGTCCTCCGCCGGCGTACCCATCACGACCGCCGATCCACATAGCCTGACGCCGACTGTACTAAGTACAGCGGCTGACGGTTGGTGGTTGGTGGTTGGTGGGGAGGCCGCACCTCCCATGGGGAGTGCGTCCCCCAAGGGGTGGGCGCACTGTCCATGGTAGGTACGTCCTCCCTTGGGAAGGGTGGCAGTGGGGTTTGATCGCCCCACTTGCCATTAATTCCAGCGTTCTCTCCTTTTAATATTCCCTTTTTTCTTTTTTTTTAGTTTTTTTTCAAGCTATAATAACTTTATTTATTTCAAAAATCCATGAGAATTTCATAACAAAAAACGAAAACAATGAATTTATTTTCTGAGACTCATTTCCCAAAACTTCTGTATGGACAGCGTTTTTTTTTGTTTTGAAAATTCAAAACACTGTATAATACAAGGATCTTAGATTTTTTTTTTCTTAAAACAATATTTACTTGTAAATATGTATTATAAGTGTTTATATTCAAAAATATATTACCTATAATATATATTTATAAAAATATTTACACAAAAATAATACTAGTAAATATTAAAAAAAATAAAACCAGTAACAGGAAATTAATTGAATTTTTTCCAGAATGTCTTTCAAAATTCAAAGGATGTAAATTTAATTTCCACAATCTATTTCTTCAGATTTTAAAAAAAAATCTAAACAAAGAACTTTGTACAAAACTATTTTTTTTAATTTTATTTTTGATCTTCAATGAAATTTCCTACAGGGTTTGAATTTAAAATACAAATCTAATTGTTTTCAAAGTAGAATTTCCATAATAAATCCTAAATATTTCAGAACATTTTAAATTGAATTTAAGCAATGGATCTATGGTTTTGTTTACTAAATAATCTCCTACAGTAAATTTATCAAAATTTCCTCAACCATTAAATTAAAAATTGAAATAAACATCAAGTATAAAACCTGGAATGTGATGCTACAGAAGATGATGAAATTTCTTGATAGAAGCCTCCTCCAAGCTTTTCCTCAAAAGTGCAATCAATTCCAATTCCAAAATCCAAAATTTGTTTCAAACCCTACTTGTCCAATTTCTTCAAAAATTCCCCAAATTCCTCTTAAAATAATAATCCTTCCAAAAACTTCCCGTCTCAAAATTGAAACATACATTCACATTAAAACTCAAAATATCTAATCTAACCCTAATTTCCTTTTGCATGCAAAGTGAAAATAGATATTTATTTCCTTTTCCCATTTTCAAAAACCCCAAATTGATTTTAAAATGCAATTTCACTTTTCTTTCAATTCTTTTAATTTAATTTAATTAAATTTAATGCAATAAACTCAATTAATTAATTTTAATTATTTAATAATTAAATTCAACCTTTTCCAAGATTAATTTAATTAATTAAATAAATTAAAATTTAATTAATACAATTTCATAATCAACATATATACTTCATCTAAGCATAGATTTCACTTAATATTAAAATAAACTCTACTTTCTACAATGCAATAATTCTAAACATTTAAATAAGTAATAATAAAGAATCCAACATAATCAAATAACATTAATAAGGTAAAAAAAGACTCAACAATCAGGATTGACGACACACTAAGGCTAGGGCGTAGACCTGACACGTGTTACCTAGTTACTATCTCCCTTTCAACTTAACCGTTGGATCGACACGCTCAGACTTGTAAAACCAGGTGGAGTCGGTGTCATGTACTTGCAACCTGCAACCAAGTAAACAACATAATGCAGTATATCCAGTATATAATACACACCGTGAAGAAGAAATCTGGATTCGTAGGGCGCTCGCAAGCGAGTGATGCGAACCGTCCTCTTCACCAATACACTCATCCAAGACTGACATTACATCATAATCAGAAATCACGTAATACAATATCTCAAGCTAACTCTACTAACATCAATAATCCATAATGCATGTGAAACAATAGTTAGATAATCCACATCACACAATAATCAATGTCGCTCAATAGTAGCGATCAAAACACAAACAACAAGGTGTGTCCAGTATAATAGTAGTTGCATCCCAAACATAGCATAAAGCAAACACACAAGAAGCAAAACGGAGGGGTATTACATTCTCCCCCCCAAAGACCAGGCTTACTCCTGGAAGCCTACAAACAAGTAGAGATATAACTCCCTCATCCTAACTGCATCCTTTCAGGTGGATGAAGTATCATCCCTTGGATCCCACTGTACTTTGACCTGCTCAATATCTCACCCTCAAAGAGCGAGTGTTCTGTGCTTTATTACGGCCATGGGCTCTAAAGCCAGCTGCCTGTCCTCTACCTGTAAGGAATCCCAATCAAGGACATGAGTAAAATCTGGATGATAAGGTCGAAGAACTGAAACATGGAAAACGTCATGTATACGTGCAAGACTAGGCGGCAAAGCGAGTGGATATGTAACTGGACCAATCTTTTCGAGTATCTCGAAAGGTCCAAAAAAGCGAGGCGCCAACTTAGAACCCTTTCCATATCAGATAGAACTCTTTCGCGGATGCACCCGCAAAAATACTCTGTCGCCAATAGAAAACTGATGATCCACCCTATGCGCATCCGCATACTTCTTCTGCCTATCCTGTGCTGCCACTAAGTGCTCCCTAATCCGATCCACTTGCTGCTCCATATCCTGTAACATCTCACGTCCTAATAACACTTTATCCTCCAATCGATCCCAACTAAGAGGAGTACGAAAAGGACGTCCATACAAGGCCTGAAAAGGTGCCATGCCTATGGAACTCTGGTAGCTATTATTATACACAAACTCCACTAGATAAAGATAATCCTCCCACCGTGTCTGCTGATCCATGACATACATGCGTAACATATCTTCAAGGATTTGATTAACCCTCTCTGTCTGTCCATCTATCTCAGGGTGATATGTTGAACTAAAGTTCAACTGTGTCCCCATAGCATGCTGTAATGATGTCCACAAAGCTGAAGTAAATATTGGATCCCTGTCAGAAATAATCCAACGCGAAATACCGTGCAACCTCACAATGTCCTCCATGAACACTCTAGCAACTGATGATGCATTATACGAAGCATGCATAGGCGAGAAGTGTCCTACCTTCGTTAACCTATTGACCATCACCATAATGACATCATGTCATCACGAGGAGTTGGGTAAACCAACAATGAAGTCCAGTGAGATAATATCCCATATCCACTCAAATACAAGGTGTGGCTGAAGAAGCCCTATTGGATGTTGGTGTTCAGCCTTCACCCGCTGACACTCCAAACACCGTGCTACAAAATCTGCAATATCCCTCTTCATCCCTGGCCAGAAATCCAATTGGTGTAGATCTGCGTGCATCTTCTTCACTCCAGGATGGGCTGAATAAGGCGCACGATGAGCCTCAATCAATACCAAAGATCGAAGGTCACCTACTGAAGGAACATAAATACGCTCAGAATGCCTAAGTAACCCATCTGACTCAACTGAATATCCTGTAAATCTGCCCTCAAGAGGTCTACCTGCCTCAATCTCTACTCTCACATCCTGGTACCAACTATCTACTGGAAGAGTAGCAAGAATCCAACTCTATAAATCTACCATAAGAGTCATCTCAGAAATCTCATGCCTACGTCTGTTGAGTGCATCAGCTACAACTTTCTCTTTCCCCTTAATACACTTCACCTCAAAGTCATATTCACAAAGGAACTCCATCCAACGCCTCTATCTAGCATTAAGATTCGGCTGAGTGAAAATATACTGCAGACTCCTATGATCACTATGTAACTCAAACTTGTGCCCAAATAAGAAGTGTCTCCATCTAGTCAATGCATGGATTACTACCGCTAACTCAAGGTCATGTGTGGGATAATTAAGTTCATGATCTTTAAGTTTACATGAATCATAAGCTATCACTCATCCATCCTACATCAGGACTGCACCTAAGCCCTCTAAAGATGCTTCTGTACAAACCACAAAATCTCCTGTGGAATCAGGTATCGCTAAAATCGGTGCACTAGTCAGCTTATCCTTAAGAATTTAAAAAGTTGACTCACACTGCTCTGACCATCCAAACCTCTTCCCTTTCCTCTGAAGAGAAGTGATAGGATGACCTATCCTGGAAAAACTCTGCACAAACCTCCTATAACATCCTGCAAGCCCCATAAAACTACGAATCTCTGCCACATTCGTGGGTGTAGGCCAATCTAGAATACCTTGAATCTTCAAAGGATCCAGAGATATTCCCTCTCCTGAGATCACATGACCAAGATACTTGATCTCAGACTTAAAGAACTCATATTTTGACAAGTTGGCGTAAAGTTGGTTTTCTCGCAAACACTGCAAAACCTGTCACAAATGCTCCTCATGTTCCTCTACTGTCCTAGAATATATCAATATATCATCAAGAAACACAAGAACAAACCTATCAAGGTATGTGCGGAATACTCCATTCATCAAACTCATGAACACAGATGGCACATTCGTCAACCCGAATGGTACCACAGTGAACTCGTAGTGACCATATCGTGTCCAAAATGCTGTCTTATGTATATCTGCATCAAAACTATGGAGCTGATGGTATCCTGACTTAAGGTCTATCTTCGAAAAGATGGTAGCACCTTTGACTTGGTCAAACAAGTCATCTATCCTGGGAAGTGGATAACGATTCTTGATCGTTACCTTGTTCAACTGTCGGTAGTCAATGCACAACCGAAGTGAACCATCCTTCTTCTTCACGAAGATGACAGGTGCTCCCCAAGGTGAAACACTAGGAAAAATAAATCCCTTCTCTAATAACTCCTCCAACTGCAAGCAAAGGTCTTTCAGCTCCTGAGTAGTCATACGGTAAGGTGCTCGTGAAATAGGCTCTGATCCAAGTACTAAATCAATATTAAAATCTATATCTCTCCTAGGTGGCATCCCTAGAATGTCATCAGGAAAGACATCTGTGAACTCCTAAAGAACATGATGACTATCAAGAGTTACCTTCTCCTCTCCATCTCCTAAACCCAAATCCTTAACTGTAACTGCAAACAACTGACATCCACGACGAACACATCTCCTCAACTGCATAGTTGAGATGATCCTCAAAGATATCGGTCTTTGTACTCCTATAATATCCACCTCTCCACCTAATGCATTAATGCACCGAATCAACTTACGTCGAAAATCAATAACTGCTTGGTGAGCCTCTAACCAATCCATACCTATAACAACATCGTAGGATCCCAGTGGTATAACTCGAAGATCCAAGGTAGTGGAAAGTGGTCCAATCTCCAACCTACAGTCAGGTACTACAGAATGTGATGCAACCTTCGCACTAGACGCTAACTCTACTTGCCACCTATTGGCTTACCTTACGGTACCTAGTCTGCAACGTGACACGATCGATGATGAAATGAAAGAATCAGATGCTCCTGAATCGAAAAGAATAGCAATAGGGTTACCCAGTAACATACCATAGGTCTCTACTATGGTACCCTGGTGCTCTGCCTGGCAGTTATCAACCGCTGCAAACACACGATGTCCTCTACCAGCATCACCCACTGTCAGCTTTGATGCCGCTGGTCTCAGTGTAAATCCTGACGTACCCTTATTGGGACACATCCTAGCAATATGGCCTTACTGACCACAAGAGAAGTAACCTATGCCTCTACCATAACCTCTACCTCCTACTGGTGCACTAGACTGCTGTACACTGCCTCCAAAAGTAGATTGGGCACTCTGAGCGGATTGCTCAGCATTGAAATGCTTCATGCACCTCCAGTTCCTATTACCCTGTCCCTACTTGAAACCTTTCTGTTTCCCCTGAAATGACTGCTGCTGACTACCCTGTACTGATACCTGCTGAGTCTTAGGAGGCACAGCTCCCTGTGTCTGTCCCCCTCGAGCACTAGTCCCAGCTCTTGTACCACCACCAATACTAACACCTGTATGACCTCCCAGTGCCATAGTCAGGTTCTCCTCCACCAGTCATGCCTTCTCCACAGCTATCTCCATAGACTTGGGTTCAAAGACCTGAACACCTCCACTGATACGGGCGTTTAAGCCCCTGATAAAATGTTGCACTAGCATTCCCTCATCATCCCCTATTCCTACGAACTGTTTAAGTTCATAGAATCTCCTCTCATACTAATCAACTGTCATGGCTAGCTGACGTATGGCATGGAACTCGTCGCCTCTACACTGACGCCAATGATCAGAGAGAAAGCGGGCTCTGAATCTCTCAAGAAAGATCTCCCAAGATATTGTACTCATTTCTATATGGAGCTTCTGCTCCTCTAGCTTCCACCAAGTGGCTGCAAATCCCCGAAGATGAATAACAGTGCACCATGCTTTGGTGTTACTATCAAATGGGTGCATGGAGAAACATCGGTCAAGTCCTATGAACCAGGTTTCGGCCTCAAGACTGGTACCCACTCCATCAAATCGAGGTGGCTATGATTGAATCAAGTCCCTCATATAATTCACTGCTAACATATCAGACTGAGCTGTAACTGTCACAACCGTAGGGTTACCTACTGGTACCTCCTATCGCAGTCCTAATAATGCCATAGCCTCCTTGAAGGCTTTGCATGCAGCTTTGACCCTAATAGGATCTAACTGTCTACCACCACCTCCTGGATCATTCTTTGAAGCTTGATGCTCCTCCTGCTCTGGTATACGTGACACATGAGGTGGTGAGTCATACTGACTCTCCCCTAGACCGTCTACCCGGCCACGTCCATGTTCTCTCCCTCGTCCGCATCTAGGAGGCATACTCCTACATAGACACAAAAGGGTATTAGACAAGGTACACTTAAAAACCTAAGCAACTAAGCTTAATGGGTACATCATAATCCCAGAGTACCCAGTGTTTAAACCTTGGCTTTGATACCATGTGTAATGCCCCACCAAGCAACCCTAGAGGAAGATTCAATTCACCACAAAAGCGTACAATTTTTTTTTTTTTGAATGAATTAAACATACATGTTCACCTATAATTGACAACCTCCCCTAAGGCTATGTAACCAAGATTACTTAATTCCCATTAACATACATCATCTAAATTACATTGCAATAAAAATCTCAAGTAAAGACATACAACTAACATAAGTAAATACAAGATATGAATAGATTAACCATCACATAATTCCATTATCTAAACCATTACCAGATTACAATCCTCATTCCCAGAATAAGTCAAAATATATAAGAGTATAATAATTACAAGATCCACGTCATAACAACAAGAGGGGTAAATACAACTGATACAAGAAGAGTATAACAATATCCGCAAGCTGTCCAACTAGATGTCTCGCTTCCACAAACTGAAGAACAAAGGGGGACCCAACGGTTTTGGTGCATGTTCCACCCAACCTAGTGGTACCCGAAGGCCCATCCCCCATGCTAGGAGATAGTAAAAATACAACATGGACAAGAAATATACTACCTCTAACCAAAGGCTGACTAAGTGAACAAACTGACTCAACCATACATATGCACAATATAAATCTAACACTAACATGGTTACATTGCTTCCAGACATAATAAAATCAAGTGTGCTAAAGAAACCATACACACAACATATACTCAAGGTTATCCTAGATAGAGTGTCATCGCAAGGTGCGTCATGAGATCTCCTCTAGGCATCCTTCATAGGCTCCGGTAATCCTAGTGACCCCAAATGAATCCCAACCCTCATACTCACTCAAGCGGAATCAACTACCTTTCGTATGGATAAGTTAGTTGACCTTGCCATTCCAGGCCTTCTCACTCACCCGAAGTCTAAACAAGCCCTTGTGTCTGCGAGTGAGGTTAATTTTTATCTTGGTTAATGTGAATGCATCCTAGTAATCTAAGTACTTTGTTTTAATTATCACTTCTTAAAAACACTTTCGAAGGTTACCCAGTTTACCTCTTTGGGCTCCGACCCCTAACAAAAGCCACTCCTCTAATGGATAACACACTACTCAAATCTAGACTCCAAGGGTAACTCAAGCGTTATAGAACTGAATAACTCAGTCTCTCCTAATCTAGGAGACGACAATAAAGAATCTCACTCCAACACTTGGACGAAAAGAAACTCATAAAACACTACCCAAGGAAAACGAACATTAACTAACATCGGAATGACCCACATTCACTGGAAGACTTCTCAATGCATAATACGATTACCCATTCCCAAAGCATTCACTTAAAAGGAAATAATATAAAAATGCATTGATAAAGAAAACACTATGTTTGGATATCTTAAATCCATATTTCTACTTAATGCTTCTCGCAGAAAATAAAATATTATCTTTCTAAATCTTCACTAAAACACAACAATTTCATCATTAAAATAAATACTTTTGAAAACATTATCTAATCATGTTCAATAAGAATTTCAATTTAATTTATTATCTGATTGCTTTCATGCATTAAAGTGCCTAACAAAATATTAAAAGATATATCTAGAATTATAAATAAACAGAATAAGAAAAAATAGAATCACAACTACATTATGCAATAAAATTTTAACTATCTTCCTACTAAACTTTACTAGACAACAAAATAAATAATTTTGTAAAAATTTATACTCAGACATTAAATTTTCCCAATATATGAATAAAATCTCTTTTATATTAAATATTATATTTTAATATTTAATATTACCAGATCTAAACAAACCGTTTAATAAAATACATTGTAAATTAAAATAAATTATAAATACAAAACAAAATCAAAGATAAAAAATAATAAAATAAACAAAATTGAAAAGAAAGACGTGACAGGGGCCGGACGGATGCTACCGCCGGTACCACTGCATAGTCCTCCGCCAATGTACCCATCAAGGTCGCTGATGCGCATAGCCTGACGCCGTCTGTACTAAGTACAGTAGCGAGCGGTTGGTGGTTGGTGGGGAGGCCGCACCTCCCATGGGGAGTGCGTCCCCCAAGGGGTGGGCGCACTGCCCATGGTAGGTACGTCCTCCCTTGGGAAGGGTGGCAGTGGGGGTTTGACCGCCCCACTTGCCATTAATTCCAGCTTCTCCTCCTTTTAATATTCCCTTTTTTTTTTTAGTTTTGTTTCAAACTATAATAACTTTATTTATTTTGAAAATCCATGAGAATTTCATAACAAAAAACAAAAACAATGAATTTATTTTCTGAGACTCATTTCCCAAAACTTCCGTATGGAAGACGTTTTTTTTTTTGTTTTGAAAAATCAAAACACAGTATAATACAAGGATCTTAGATTTTTTTAATCTTAAAACAATATTTACTTGTAAATATGTATTATAAGTGTTTATATTCAAAAATATATTACCTACAATATATATTTATAAAAATATTTACACAAAAATAATACTAGTAAATATTAAAAAAAATAAAACCAGTAACAGGAAATTAATTGAATTTTTTCCAGAATGTCTTTCAAAATTCAAAGGATTTAAATTTAATTTCCACAATCTATTTCTTCAGATTTAAAAAAAAAATCTAAACAAAGAACTTTGTACAAAACTAAATTTTTTTATTTTTATTTTTTATCTTCAATGAAATTTCCTACAGGGTTTGAATTTAAAATACAAATCTGATTGTTTTCAAAGTAGAATTTCCATAATAAATCCCAAATATTTCAGAACATTTTAAATTGAATTTAAGCAATGGATCTACGGTTTTTTTTACTAAACAATCTCCTACAGTAAATTTATCAAAATTTCCTCAACCATTAAATTAAAAATTGAAATAAACATCAAGTATAAAACCTGGAATGTGATGCTACAGAAGATGATGAAATTTCTTGATAGAAGCCTCCTCCAAGCTTTTCCTCAAAAGTGCAATCAATTCCAATTCCAAAATCCAAAATTTGTTTCGAACCCTACTTGTGCAATTTCTTCAAAAATTCCCCAAATTTCTCTTAAAATAATAATCCTCCCAAAAACTTCCCCTCTCAAAATTGAAACATGCATTCACATTAAAACTCAAAATATCTAATCTAACCCTAATTTCCTTTTGCATGCAAAGTGAAAATAGATATTTATTTCCTTTTCCCATTTTCGAAAACCCCAAATTGATTTTAAAATACAATTTCACTTTTCTTTCAATTCTTTTAATTTAATTTAATTAAAATTAATGAAATAAACTCAATTAATTAATTTTAATTATTTAATAATTAAATTCAACCTTTTCCAAGATTAATTTAATTAATTAAATAAATTAAAATTTAATTAATACAATTTCATAATCAACATATATACTTCATCTAAGCATAGATTCAACTTAATATTAAAATAAACTCTACTTTCAACAATGCAATAATTCTAAACATTTAAATAAATAATAATAAAGCATCCAACATAATCAAATAACATTAATAAGGTAAAACAAGACTCAACAATTAGGACGGATGACACACTAAGGCTAGGGTGTAGACCTGACACATGTTACCTAGTTACTATCTCCCTTTCAACTTAACCGTTGGATCGACACGCTCAGACCTGTGAAACCAGGTGGAGTCGGTGTTATGTACCTGCAACCTGCAACCAAGTAAACAACATAATGCAGTATATCTAGTATATAATACACACCATGAAGAAGAAATCATGGATTCGTAGGGCACTCACAGGCGAGTGATGTGAACCATCCTCTTCACCAATACACTCATCCAAGACTGACATTACATCATAATCAGAAATCATTTAATACAATATCTCAAGCTAACTCTACTAACATCAATAATCCATAATGCATGTGAAACAATAGTCAGATAATCCACATCACACAATAATCAATGTCACTCAATAGTAGCTGCATCCCAAACATAGCATAAAACAAACACACAAGAAGCAAAACGGAGGGGTATTACAATCCTAAACTTTCCAAGGCAATTCAATCGATGAAATTTGCAAATGTTGATAAAGTTTGAAGTCCGAAAGGACTGAAGTAATAATTAGAAACCCATAATGCATTCTAAATTCTGCGGATAGACCAAAGTAATGCATGCCGACCATCTCATTACCTTCGAATGCATGCACACCATAGATCATCATTATCAAAGTTCAATTATTAATCAAGTGAAATGCTGACACAATAATGCCTTACATAATTTTTCATGATCACTTTAAAAAACCAAATGTCGATTACCTTAGTCATCCTTGTTTTCAAGGAATCAAAGCCATGCCAATTCCATAGTGAATTTTAAATAAACATAACCTCATACCTGTTGTCGGCCTTAAGGCCTAGAGATTTGTCAACCATAAGACCCGATAACATATGCAAATGCAATGATCAATATGATTACCTTTATTCAAATCTGATTGCCATGATATAATGCCCTATATAACCAATGCCTTATGAAATGTAGTAAAGGCTAATTTTATGTCAAATTCAATATACCATTTGCCCAAGCCATTATCGAGTCTTTCATATCACCATGCCAATATCACTATATCATATGCCCATGCCATTAACAATTATTTAAGGAAACCTGATAGGGTTTTTTTAAGACTAAGAACCAACTGCATTTGATAATCCCAAGAACCAAGATAACTAAAAGCATTACCTAAAAGAGTCTGAATAGAGAAGCACAACTCCGATGTTGTTTAGAAAATTGTATCAATGTCATGATGTTAGAAACCCGAACAAGCCAATAACATATAACCTTGTAGATCACTATAGCACAAAATGTCAAACCAGAATCATATCACCTGAACATGGGAACACTATCTCGTAAGCAAGATTCCTTATGATCTTCACATGGAGTCAAGAGATCATTGCCATCAAAGATAGCATCATAATGCCAAAGTAAGTATGCTAATGATAGAATAGAAATAGTGCAATTGAATAATCAACCACCAAGATGCCAAACTAAAACACAATATTGTCATCAAGGGAAAATAGAAAAAGAGAAGCTCAAAAAATTCCCCCTTTGTCCTTGATGGAAAAATTTGAGCCACTAAGACGAAATACTAAACCAGAACCAAGAGCTTATAATTCTCCCCCTTTTTGTCATGAGGATAAAGGGAAGACAACAGTGAAATGCCATGAAGCTGTAGATATAGTAATGGAGCAGAAAAGTATGAGTTGCAAGGAGAGCTAACCATCTCCCCCTATCACCAAGATAGAGTATTAAGATAGCAAGGATTGAGAGACAACTCCCAATCTAGACCGTAGTCTTTAAAATACTTCTTTGGCCAAAGGCTTAGTAAAGATGTCCACAAACTGTGCTTGTGTAGGAACATATTGCACTTAAACCTCGTTAGCCAGCACCTTTCCATGAAGAAAGTGAAATATAATAGTAATATGTTTAGTGCGAGAGTGCATAACAAGATTTTTGGAGATATTAATCGCACTAGTATTACCACACAAAATGGAAATAGGTTTAGGAATTTAAATACCCATGTCAGATAGGGTTTGTGATATCTAGATTATTTGAGTACAACAAGAGGTGGCAGCAATATATTCTGCTTCAGCACTGGAAAGTGAAACAGATTCTTGTTTTTTGTTGTGCCATGCCACTAATCGATCACCAAGAAAGAAAGCAGCACAACTGGTGCTTTTCCTATCATCCAGACAACCGGCCTAGTCATAATCAGTATATGCAATTAATGAGAAATCATTGCTTCTGGAATACCAAAGTCCATGCCCTAAACATATTTAAGAATCCTTCTAATAACATTAATATGAGATTCCTTAGGAGATGACTGAAATCTTGCAACCATGCAAACAACTTGCATTATGTCAGGTCTTGAGGTTGTTAGATATAATATATTTTCTATCATTGACCTATATTCAGTTGGATTTACAGTAGGAGAATCATCAACATTGTTGAGTTTGCAGTTGATTGTAGGACATCAAAATCTACAAATGAGAGATTTAAACAATTTCATGTTGTTAGCACAAAAGTTAGTTTAAATCAGCAAACTTAAACATACCTATGAAATATAGAATCATGTTAAACAATGCAACTAATAAGAACAATGCAAAAACATGAATCATTCCTATCCCATAGTGGATTGGTGCTCTTTGAGTATGTGAAAGAGCCCTTTCCCAATCCTTGATAAGCTTAATGATATGATAGACAATGAGATGCTTGAACTCAAGTTGCCTATAGTGTAGATGCTTTCAAAATGTGTGTAGATTGTAGATGATGAACAGCAAGATTGATTCTCAAATGAAGAGAGTAACCTTGCAATGAGTAAGTGTTGTTGAAATGAGAGAAAATGCCTTGCATTTATAGGAGAAGCTGAGAGAATAGAGGCCAAGATTAGGCAATGTGGGACTAAATCCCATCCAATAGGATAGAGACACTTGTCATAATGGGATTGGCCAAAGCTTGTGCAAGTTTTGGTCAATGTGCCCATTCAAATTTGAAAAATGTCAATAAATGCATGTTGTTGAGGGTTTTGGGGGGAATTATCTTTGTCCAAAAAAGTCAAAGATGAGAGTTATTGAGGGAAAATAAGTCTTTTTAATAAATCAAATAAATTGATTTATTGATGCAAGTGGGTGGGTTAGTTAAGAGTTTAGATTTGACTCTAGTTGAGTCAAAAGCTAGAGAATGGTAATTATGATTAGAAGTTAATTAATTTAGATTAATTAACTTAGGGATTTTTAGGGATTTGATATTTGATTTTAAATCAATTTGATTTATTAAATCAAATGAGAAGAACATGAGGATTAAATAATTTGATTTATTTAATGAACCTTAGGAAATTAATCAATAAATTGCTTTAATTGATTAATAGAAGAAATGAATGTTAATTTGTATGATGCATGATTGTTATTTTTGCATGTCTACACTGATAACCATTGGAGTGCTAATTGGATGGAATTCATCCATTTGAAATTTCCTTAGCATCTCTCTTACATATTTTGTTTGAGAGAGAAAAATACTAGATTCAAGTTGAGAGATTTGAAGACCCAAAAAGAAGGATAGTTCTCCCAAGATTGACATTTCAAACTCAGATTCCATAATCTAAGAGAATTTTTGACTCAAAGCAATATTGTTGTAGCCAAAGATAGTATCATCAACATAGATTTCAACAACTAGAATATGAGAACCTTCAATCTTAACATAAAGATTGTTGTGTACACCTCATCTAATAAAACCTTTTGAAATTAAATGACTGTCCAGTCTGGAGTACCAAGCTCTAGGAGCTTGTTTTAGGCCATATAAATCCCTTTTCAGCATGTAAACATGATTAGGGTTTTTTTTGCAAGTAAACCCTTTAGGTTGTTCTATGTAAAATTATTCATCCAAATAACCATTCAAAAAAGCAGTTTTGACATCCATTTGATATACAATAAAGTTCTTGAAAACAGAATAAGCCAAGAATACTCTAATGGATTCAAGTCTAGCTAAAGGTGCAAAGGTTTCACTAAATTCGATACCTTCTTGCTGAGCATATCCTTTGCACACATATCTAACAACATGGCCATTTTCATCATGTTTGTTTCTGAATATCCATTTTCCTCCTATGACATTTTTGTCATCTGGTCTTGGGACTAGCTCCCAAGTCTAATTTTTCTCAATTTCATCAATTTCATCTTGCATTGAATTAAGCCAACATTCATCAGTTAGAGATTCATCCATTTGGCTCAAGCTATGTAATTAATCAGAAAGCAGTAAGCTTAGCTATGTGAAATTTTTCATTAGAGTTAACATTCTTCTCCTTGTTTGAACTCCTGCAGATTTATCTCCAATAATCAGATCTTTAGGATGGTTTCTAGCAAGAGATTTTGAAGGAGTTTTTGTTACACATTTTTCAGGACTAGTTTCAACATCTTTAGAATTTTCTTCAGCTAGTTTAGGACTTGTTGATTCTACTTTAGTATTTTTTGTTTCAAAGCCTTCTAAATTTATTTCAAGTTCAAATTCTTCTTCCTCATCATCCTGCATAGGTTCAACATCTAAAAGTAGATTTTCATCAAATTTGACATTGACAGATTCAATAATCTTATTTAGCCTATTATTAAAGCATTTATAGGCTTTGTTGTGAGTAGAGTATCCTAAAAAGATACCTTCATCAGACTTAGATTGAAAGCTACCTAAGTTATCATCATCTCTCTTGATAAAAAAATTGTAGCCAAATATTCTGAAATATTTAATTGAGGCAGATTTACCATACCATAGTTCATATGGAGTGAAATTGGATTTCACTTTGATTTGTAATCTATTCAAGATATATAAAACTGTATGAATAGCTTCTTTACGATACATGTTTGGCAGTTTTGCTTCATCTAGCATAGTCCTACCCATCTCTTTTATAGTTCTATTCTTTCTCTCAACAACCCCATTTTGTTGATGTGTTCTAGCAATAGGGTGATCCCACAAAGCTGGTTTACAATTTCTGAGAGGAACTAATTCTTGCTGAAATCACATATTTTTAGAAAATATAATGATTTAAGCCTTTAAAATTTCCATTTTAAGGATTCCAATTGAAGAGGGTTTGATCAAACCACCTTAGATCAAATCCCCTTGGATAGAACCTTGCTAGTTTTAAACCATACCTATAAATGAGTCTCCTTTACACCTATCAAAATGCTAATAAAAAATCACTTTTGATTTACCTTTTGGGGGATCAAATGAATTCATTTAAATTTTATTTCAAATGATTATGGTAGTCCTCAAAATGAGCTATCTCATGAATATAATTTTAATATGTTTTGGTTTTATTATGTATGTGTTTATTTAGTTTTATTAAACATAGGTTTTTCATCAAAAATCAAGCTCTTTGTTTTACACATGTGGAAAAATAGAAAATTATCAAAATATATATATTTTAAATATGTTTGTGTTGGGTATTGATGTCCTTGATCCATTAAAAAAATAAAAATTGAATTTCGATACATACAAAAAAAATTTATGTTGTATACAGTCTGCCTATGTCTGAATTGCAATTAGTTTGAATTCAAAACTCTATTAAGGAAAAGATATTCAACAAAAGACTATGAGACCAACTGAAAGTGCTAGATATCATAGTTAAAAATATAAATTCAAAAAAATTAGAATTTTACCCTTCATAAAATTTTTTTATGTTGTATACGGGTATGTGCAGGATCATGATGGGCCAAACAGTGGCAATATGTAAGTGATATGATGGCCTATGTGGCTGATGACTTTCTTTTTACCCAAAATTGATGAAACGAAAAGGGTTTTTAAAGGAGATTCTTCAATTTCTACCAATATCAATTATGCTTTATTTTGAATTTAAAAAATTATTATTATGGGTTTTCTATTTGAATTATGAGTAAAGTCTTGATTGATAGGCTGATTGAAAAAAATCTATAGCTTTAAAATGGTATTACATTTTTTGAATACAAAACATGTGTCACATTCTATGCTTTGAATACTATAGGATTAAAAAAAAAAATTGATTTCATGAAATTTTGACCAAGTTAAGGTGGTTACACGTATGAGTATTTATATTTTTTTTAAAGTTGTAATAAAAAATTAATAATTAATTATTTACTATGAAAAAAATTACAAAAAAATATGCATCACATCAGGACATGAGTCCTTTACTTATGTCTAAAATATTATAAAAAAATACTACCATTTTATTGTGGGTAGGGTGGTCAGAGAGACACCTACTTCTTATTTTTTCCCTGAAATTTAAGAACTACTACATTGAAATTTTAAATTTTCACCAAATAGATTTTATTTTTTTCTAAATAAACCTAGTAGTTTATAAAATACATCCAATTTTCTACAAATTCTATTCTTACATATTATTGAAATAATATAGATAACTTATTCAAATTTTTATGTCAAGATGCTTAACTCTGATTCTTCTGAATTTTATTGCCACTTAAGGGCCTGTTTTTTCCATGATGATCCTGCACATACCCATACGGTAAGCGTCACTTTTAAAAAATGTTGTTTTCTGAAAAAAACCATTTTTTTGTAGGAGATGGAAAAAGAAGTGCAATCTTATTCCAAAAATTTTGAAAAAAATATTTTTAGAATCTACAACCAAAATGTGATGAGACTCTAGTTTGCATCTTGAAATTGCTCATGGTTTAGCCGCAATAGGTGCACGAATGTGAAGATTTAGTTGAAAATAATAATTCCAGTCTCCAGTTTGGCCAAAAATTGTAAACCACTAGTGTGGGATCACCCAATAGCATATTGTCTTTTTATGCCATGCCTTTCACAGTAGTCAATGAATTCTTGTGAGGTGAATTCACCACCTTTGTCAGATCTTAGACATTTCAATTTTAAATCTGACTCCCTTACTACCAGTTTTCTAAAGACTTTAAAACATTCAAAAGCTTTAGATTTGTGCTTGAGAAAAGTAGCCCATACCATACAAGAGTAGTCATCAACAAATAGCATGAAATATTTCTCACCATTGATAGATCTAGTCCTTGTAGGACCATATAAGTCTGTATGAACAAGTTGCAGAGGCCTAGTAGAAGAATTTTCTTTAGATTTAAAGCTTACCTTTGTTTTCTTTTCTTTGAGACATTCTTTACAGACTGCATTTTTAGGTTTTCTTAAGATAGGTAGGCCTCTTACATTTCGGTTCTTACTAATTCTAACCATATTGTCAAAATTAATGTGACCTAGTCTCTTGTGCCACAACCAAATTTCTTCAACATGGCTCATTAAGCACATACCTTGACTATTTTCATTTCCAGATGTGTTAAGAATATTGTGGACATTTCCCTTAGTCCTTCCAGCAACAATAGCTTTTCCAAGTTTATTTTTAATCTCACATCCTTGTGAAGTGAACAAGACTTGATAGCCACTGTCACAAATTTGACTGACACTTAGAAGATTGTGTTTTAAACCTTCTACATAATACACATTGTAAATAGGAGTGTCTTCATTCAGAAGAAGTGAACCTCTACCTTTGATTTGTATACCTAAATTATCTCCAAACTTCACATATCTGCCTATATAGTCTTCAAGATTAGTGAATTTTTCTTTGTAACCAGTCATGTGGTTTGAACAACCATTGTTCAGGACCCATAACTCCTTTTTCTTGGAGTGGAAAGCAATTTGAACTAATATAGTTTGTTCTATGTTGTTGACAATTTTAAGTTTCCAACCCTTTTTAATTTTCTATTGTTTATTTTGTTGATCAGCTTTACATTGCTTAGTAGAATGACCCATGGAATTGCATGTGAAGCATCTAATCTGTCTAGCAAAGCTAAGATTTTTCCTATAAGCAAATCTAGGTTTTCTAGGATTTATAAATCTGTACGAGCTCACTTTGTGGCCAAATATGTTGCAAAAATAACAGTACCCGTAAAAGAAAGGGTTGGAATTATATGATATTTTGTTATTCCTAAAAGGATGAACATGATCCTTATTAGAATCAGGATGATTAGATTCAAACTTTTGTTTCCAGCAACAACATTATCCTTTGCACTGGCATTTGGAAATTCACCCTTAATAAATCCAATACGTGTTTTGTCCTTGTTCAATTTCTGTTTACTGAGCATGTCATTTAGTTTAAGAGTACTCTCATATTTCTCAATGGTCTTCCCAAGATCAAAATCTCATGTTCAAGTTTTTTAATTTCTTGATCTTTAAGATTTATGCCAATACAAAGACAATCTTCAACTCTCTTGGTTTCTTCAAGTTGAGTTTTCAATGAGATAATTTCAAGATTTATGAGTTGCTCTTGAGAAAGACCTTGAGTAGAGTTTTTTTCTTGAGCAAGCATTTGTTTTTTGATTTTTCTTAGCTCTTTTAATGGACATTTCAGTTCACCTTCAAGATCCACTCAACCAACTTCAGCATCATTGTTGTTAGTATCTTCTTGCTGAATGATTTAAGCCATGAATAGGTTTTCATCCTCTTCATCTAAAGAATCTTCAAATATGGTGTCTGTTTCATTTTTGTTCAACAAACTCTTCTTCTTTTTGAAGTTGAATTTTTGTTTAGGTCTATAGGCCTTTTTCTGAAGCAATTTTTTAGATTTCTCCTTGTCACTATGTGGATCACCATAGGGGTATTTTGCAGCAAAGTGGCCTATTTTACCACAGTTAAAGCATTTGAAGGGAATTTTTCCCTTATACTTTCCAGACCCCTTTTTGAGCTTCCTAACAAAGTGAGATTCTTTGGAATAAGAAAATTTTGATTCAGTAGGCTCATCTTTTTCTTTCCTTTCAGTATTAAAGGCAATTTCTTTTGCAGAGGAATTGTTTTTACTGATTCTCATTTCGTAGGCAGTCAGAGTGCCTTGTAGGTTGTCTAGGGTAAGTTGTTCAAAGTGTTTCTTCTCTTCTAGAGTAGAGACCTTAGATTCAAATCTAGTTGGTAAGGTTCTGATGACCTTAGTTACAACATATAATTCCTTGACTTCTTCTCCCAGACCCTTCATAGCATTGACAATTTCATCAACTCTCAAAAAATAATTAGCTACTTTTCATTGTCTGTCATTTTTATTTCTTCAAACTGGTATTTTAGAGTGAGGACTTTTGACTATTTTACCTTTTCATTCCCTTGATAGATAGTTTCAATTTTAACCCAGATATTCCTTTCAGAGTTGTAGTGCATGGATTTGATAAATACATCTTTAGTCAGTGCACACAAGAGAGCATGTTTTGCTCTTGCATTAGTTTCATATTTTTTCTTTTCATTAGAAGTTGTGGTAAAAGTAGTTGGTACGGTGTACTCTGTTAACACTATGCTCCACACATCGAGGTCAATAGAAGTTAAATAAGTCTCCATTTTGATTTTCCAGAATACATAATCAGTTCCATCAAATAATGGAGCTCTAGTCATGGATGTGCCTTCATGAGCTTGAGACATTTTCAATAGACTCCAAGGCCATAATCAATCATAGGTTGGAAAGACCTATCAGAGGACCCTAGGCTCTGATACCAATTGTTGGAGTGAAAAACACACTAAGAGGGGGGTGAATCAGTGTCATTAATAGTTTTGACAAATTTTACTAAAACTGAAATAAAACAGATGTATGCTCTCATTTATCAATGATAAACTCATTCAGGTATTGAATGCAATCACATTAACTGAAATGAGAATTATAATAGTGAAACATAGCATATTAAATCATTCATTCAATTAATCAGATGAACCACATATAAGAAAAATGACACAAGATATGTCTAGTGGAAAAGTCTCCCGGGGTAGAAAAACCACTCCTAAACTGCTGTCTTTTTAGGCTTTTATTTTAATAATCACTTTTGCCAATGCCTCATAGGCTGATTTCTGAGCACCAACTCAAGGAGCACCAACTCCTCTTTTAGAAACACCGATTTCAAGGAGCACCAACCCCTTTTCTATTTTTAGTAAGACATACAATGATACAGAGGATCTTTCTATTTCTCTCGTTTCTCTCAAGTGCCTCTTGCCAGACAATGCGTACAATCCTCAAGGTTCAAGAATGACCCTTCAAAATTCTAACCATTATCAAGACTTAAGACAACTTGATATTTAATTCATATTTTCTCTTTTCAACCTTAGAACTCAACATTTCTTCAATACAGTAGCTGTGTTTTCTCACTGTTCTTCACTTTCATTTTTTGTTCTCACGCAAAAATAGTTAACACATTCTCTCAATTTTTCAAGAAGACTAAAAACCCTAATCTCTTTGTTTTTCTTCGTACACAAATTTCATCATTACATCTCAAGGAAATTACAATAGTAACTTATTTTTCATATTTCAAAACAACAGAGGTTATTTTCAAAGTACCCACTTTCTGTCAAACAACATTGCCAGGTATTGCTTTGTTTTTGAGAAAATTTTCAGCATGGAGGTTTTCTTCTGACAAGAATAGTCAAGGAATATGCAATTTTAGAAAGGAGACTGAACCTTGTCCACACAAGGATCCTGCACAAGCAATGCTAACCGAACTACCATTAAAAACAAAAAATATTCCATGAACAATAGCCTCGAAAATAGCTGCAACAACAATGTAATTGAAACCTCAAGGTAGTGTAACCAAAACCTCATAATAGTGCACCCAAAAACAATTATCACTGAATCCAGGTGAAAGAATGAAAGGATTTGCAGAACTCGTGATTACCCATAAATCAAAAACATTATCCCTTAAAGCAGGAGCAGAATCAATATGATAAAGTATTTTGATATGCATTTCAAATTATGTGAAATTGACATGCATTATTTCTGATCACAAACAAATAAACCCAATTTACCATTTTCTAGAAAGAAGCAAACACATGTCTTCAACTTTTTGTGCCACTGGTAGAAGTAACGGTTCTTCAAAAACTGTTGAAAATATGAATACCTGAGAAGAATGATGGAGAGACTGTCATGAATACATTTACCACACTAGCAAAGAGATAAATGACCAAGACTCCTTCCAATTTTGAGCCTTCACCCAAAGACAAGAAGCTGACACAACCATTGACCAGGGTAAGGATCTTTCAGATACCCCCATTCACTTTCCAAGTGTTTCATAAGGCCAACAAACACAGTGAAATGGCTAAGAATATTTCTATGGTGGCGGCCGAGTTAGGGTTCCAAACCCTCGAGCATGTGAAACAAAAAAATGATTGCCCCAAAATTTCCAAGGCAATTCAGTCGATGACATTTGCAAATGTTGATAAAGTTTGAAGTCTGAAAGGACCGAAGTAATAATTAGAAGCCCATAATGCATTTTGAATTCTACGAAAAGACCAAAGTAATGCATGTCAACCATCTCATTACCTTTCAATGCATCCACACCGTAGATCATCATTATCAAAGTTCAATTATTAATCAAGTGAAATTCTGACACAATAATGCCTTACATAATTTGTCATGACCAATTTAAAAAACCAAATGCCGATGACCTTAGTCATCCTTTTTTTCAAGGAATCAAAGCCATGTCACTTCCATAGTGACTTTTAAATAAACATAACCTCATACCTGCTGACAGCCTTAAGGCCTAGAGATTTGTCAACCATAAGACCCGATTAACACTATGCTCCACACATCGAGGTCAATAGAATTTAAATAAGTCTCCATTCTGATTTTCCAGAATACATAATCAGTTCCATCAAATAATGGAGCTCTAGTCATGGATGTGCCTTCATGAGCTTGAGACATTTTCAGTAGACTCCAAGGCCAGAATCAATCATAGGTTGGAAAGACCTATCAGAGGACCCTAGGCTCTGATACCAATTGTTGGAGTGAAAAACACACTAAGAGGGGGGTGAATCAGTGTCATTAATAGTTTTGACAAATTTTACTAAAACTGAAATAAAACAGATGTATGCTCTCATTTATCAATGATAAACTCATTCATGTATTGAATGCAATCACATAAACTAAAATGAGAATTATAATAGTGAAACATATCATATTAAATCATTCATTCAATTAATCAGATGAACCACATATAAGAAAAATGACACAAGATATGCCTAGTGTAAAACTCTCCCGGGGTAGAAAAACCACTCCTAAACTGCTGTCTTTTTAGGCTTTTAATCTAATAATCACTTTTGCCAATGCCTCATAGGCCGATTTCTGAGCACCAACTCAAGGAGCACCAACCCCTTTTCTATTTTTAGTAAGACATACAATGATACAGAGGATCTTTCTATTTCTCTCGTTTCTCTCAAGTGCCTCTTGCTAGACAATGCCTACAATCCTCAAGGTTCAAGAATGACCCTTCAAAATTCTAACCATTATCAAGACTTAAGACAACTTGATATTTAATTCATATTTCTTATTTTCAACCTTAGAACTCAACATTTCTTCAATACAGTAGTTGTGTTTTTTCACTGTTCTTCACTTTCATTTTTTGTTCTCACGCAAAAATAGTTAACACATTCTCTCAATTTTTCAAGAAGACTAAACACCCTAATCTCTTTGTTTTTCTTCGTACACAAATTTCATCATTACATCTCAAGGAAATTACAATAGTAACTTATTTTTCATATTTCAAAACAACAGAGGTTATTTTCAAAGTACCCACTTTCTGTCAAACAACATTGCCAGGTATTGCTGTGTTTTTGAGAAAATTTTCAGCATGGAGGTTTTCTTCTGACAAGAATAGTCAAGGAATATGCAATTTTAGAAAGGAGACTGAACCTTGTCCACACAAGGATCCTGCACAAGTAATGCTAACCGAACTACCATTAAAAGCAAAAAATATTCCATGAACAATAGCCTCGAAAATAGCTGCAACAACAATGTAATTGAAACCTCAAGGTAGTGTAACCAAAACCTCATAATAGTGCACCCAAAAACAATTATCACTGAATCCAGGTGAAAGACTGAAAGGATTTGCAGAACTCGTGATTACCCATAAATCAAAAACATTATCCCTTAAAGCAGGAGCAGAATCAATATGATAAAGTATTTTGATATGCATTTCAAATTATGTGAAATTGACATGCATTATTTCTGATCACAAACAAATAAACCCAATTTACCATTTTCCAGAAAGAAGCAAACACATCTCTTCAACTTTTTGTGCCACTGGTAGAAGTAACGGTTCTTCAAAAACTGTTGAAAATATGAATACCTGAGAAGAATGATGGAGAGACTATCATGAATACATTTACCACACTAGCAGAGAGATAAACGACCAAGACTCCTTCCAATTTTGAGCCTTCACCCAAAGACAAGAAGCTGACACAACCATTGACCAAGGTAAGGATCTTTCAGATACCCCCATTCACTTTCCAAGTGTTTTATAAGGCCAACAAACACAGTGAAATGGCTGAGAATATTTCTATGGTGGCGGCCGAGTTAGGGTTCCAAACCCTCGAGCATGTGAAACAAAAAAATGATTGCCCTAAAATTTCCAAGGCAATTCAGTCGATGACATTTGCAAATGTTGATAAAGTTTGAAGTCTGAAAGGACTGAAGTAATAATTAGAAGCCCATAATGCATTTTGAATTCTACGGAAAGACCAAAGTAATGCATGTCAACCATCTCATTACCTTTGAATGCATGCACACCGTGGATCATCATTATCAAAGTTCAATTGCTAATCAAGTGAAATTCTGACACAATAATGCCTTACATAATTTGTCATGACCACTTTAAAAAACCAAATGCCGATTACCTTAGTCATCCTTTTTTTCAAGGAATCAAAGCCATGTCACTTCCATAGTGACTTTTAAATAAACATAACCTCATACCTACTGCCAGCCTTAAGGCCTAGAGATTTGTCAACCATAAGACCCGATAACATATGCAAATGTAATGATCAATATGATTACCTTAATTCAAAGTCGATTGCCATGATATAATTCCATATATAACCAATACCTTATGAATGTAGTAAACGCTAATATCATGCCAAATTCAATATACCATTTTCCCAAACCATTATCAAGTGTTTCATATACCCATGCCAATATCACTATATCATATGCCCATGCCATTAACAATTATTTAAGGAAACCCGATAGGGTTTTCTTAAGACTAAGAACCAATTGCATTTGATAATCCCAAGAACCAAGATAACTGAAAGCATTACCTGACAAAGTTTGAATAGAGAAGCACAACTCCGATGTTGTTCAGAAAATTGTATCAATGTCATGATGTTAGAAACCTAAACAAGCCAATAGCATATAACCCTGTAGATCATTGTAGCACAAAATGTCAAACCAGAATCATATCACCTAAACATGGAAACATTATCCTGTAAGCAAGATTCCTTATTATATGGACATGGATTCAAGAGATCAATGTCAGCAAAGATAACATCATAATACCGAAGTAAGTATGCTAATGACATAATAGAAACAACGCAACTGAATAATCAACCACCAAGATGCCAAACCGAAACATGATATTGTCATCAAGGACAAATAGCAAAAGAGAAGCTCAACAAGGACAATATGAGTAAACATAAAATATGGGGGAAGACTGATGCCTCACAATAAAATAGAATGAGATGGAATTGGAGACACAATATGACTACATAAGTTATAAAAATAATCATGAGCACATAATTGCAATCTAAGAATGAGGTAAATTGATAAGGCTCATAACAAAAATATAGTGATATAGATCTAAGTATGGTACACCATCATAGGTATAAGAATCAAGTAATCAAAGTAGTATACAGTTATTTTGAGGGATGAGATAATGAGTATATAGGCATAAAAGTGTAAAAAATATCATGTTATAATCAAGCATGGATGTATAACAATGAGAAAAGAAGGAAAGAAGAAAAAAATAAAAACAAATGTGGCAAAGATGAAAAAATAAGGATAAGATGTGCTAGGGAAATAAAGATAATGCAAATACTTAAAATTATGGCAAGTAAAAATAAAAGTGTTGTGTGTACATTTGATTTAATCAACCTAAAGAACATTAAGAAAAGTCTTTTGTATATGACTAACATCATTAGAAGGTAATTTTTTATCAAAACTAAATATTAATTTCATAAGAATATTAACATAATTAATATATTAACATGAAAAATAAATTCACAATACAATGAATACAATTTGAAGAACATAAATTATTTATTATATAATTTTTTTTTGTATATAATATAATTTTTTATCATAATATATATAAAATAAGCATTCTAAAATATATTAAGAATTTTTTAATGTATTCAATTATTAAAAGATGAAATTTTATGAAAACTAAACTTGTGTTTTATTTAAAAGTTTTATATTCTTTAATGTTGGAAAAGTTTAAAATTTAAATCTATTTACATGAAATCTTATACATAAGATTTAATTTTTTATTCTAAAAAATTGAATATTGTTTATCAAATTATTTAATCAAATTAAAAATTTATAAATATTTAACTTTTAAGATTCCAATTAATTTAATATAAACAACGTTTTTAGAAATTTAATATTTTTTACATTAAAATATTCATATATTTTTACTTTAATTTTTTAAATTTCTTTTATTAAATTTCAATAATATTTTAAATATTTGTACACCTTAAAAAATTATAATAAAATATTTAAATAAAAAAAAGAAAAAGAAAAAGTAAAATGTATTAAATTAAAAACTAAAACTAAACTATAACCTTAGCATTTTAAATAAATGTTAAGCCTATATATTTAATTTTTTAAAAACATCTCACCTGACTTAATATTTCTCCAGCACCAATAATAATTTATTTTATAAAAAAAATAATTTATATTTTATTTCAAAAAATTATACTTTCATATTAATTATTATTATTTTTAAATTGAAAGATTTACTAGAAATCTTATACATAAGATTTAAAATTTTATTTTAAAATTGAACATTGTTTATCAAATTTTTTATTTGTCAATAATCAAATTTTAAAAAAATATATATATTTTTATCAAAGTTTAAACATTAGTTTATATTAAAATATCAAGTTTTAATATTTAAATTAATTTTAATACATTTTTTAAAAATATTTCAATATTTTTTTATACTAAATATATTTTTTTAGTTTTTATTAAAAATAATTTATATTAAATAATTAATTAAAGATTAAAATACGAACTTAGGATTTTAAATAAATCCTAAGTATAAATTTTAAATATTTTAAAAGTTCAAATTTATTTTGCAAATAGCAACTAATAAACTAGACTAGATTTATATTTCTCCATAAAAATGCAGCGACCAATCGTAGTCCACTCTCTGAGACCTTCATACAGAAGTGAAAACTAACTGACACACACGTCACATCACAAAAAAAAATTACGGCTAGGAACCAAAAATTTAGAAAAGTTTTGGGTTAAACACACTCGCAAAGTTGAGTTAAAAGGGACATCCACCTAAGTGGTCAACGCTTAGTGTGTGATGTTTAAGACAAGCCCTCAAAAACCCAATATTTACGTGAAAAATCCTATATTCCCATTCAATATAACCAGATTACTCTATCTAATATCTATCATTTACTAAAATAATGATAATGCAAATAGTATATGATTCCCGTCGGTAGTATTTAATTCACTAAAATATTATTATTAACTTTTAAAATGTATTGTCTTTTAAAGAAAATAACTTAGCTAGTTGTGCTATAAGCACTAACTGACAAGAATATTTAAGACCCCTACCCTATACGCTATGTGCAAATACACATGTGCAAGCTATATAATTAATATGTGCCATTCTTCCTGAAAAAACTTAATATCTGATGGCAGGTTTATTTATAATAGCAGTGGGTAGCTACAAAAGTAATTTATATCCCATCATGATGTCTATTGGCCATTCATTTAACCTACGTCATTTATGAGGTATGGGGGTGAGGGGATTGAAATAAAATTTCAGCTAACTTTCTTACACGCCAAGCTATATAATTAACTAGTGCCATTCCTCCTACAAAAACACTTAATACCCATGGCAGGTTTATTTATTATAGCAATGGGTAGCTGCAGAAGTAATTTCTATCCTATCATGACACCTATTGGCCATTCATTTAACTTGCACCATTTATGAGGTATGGGTATGAGGGGATTGAAATAAAATTTCAGCTAACTTTCTTATATGCCAAGCTATATAATTAAACAGTGTTATTCCTCCTATAAAAATACTTAATACCCAATGGCAGGTTTATTTATTATAGTAGTGGGTAGCTACAAAAGTAATTTCTATCCCATCATGATGCCTATTGGCCATTCATTTAACTGTGCCATTTATGAGGTATGGGGGCGAGGGGATTGGAATACAATTTTAGCTTTCTTTCTTACACATCAGGATCTTCAGGGAGAAAACAAGACTGTGCCATTAATACAGGATGACATCCAAGCTTTGGAAGGTCGAATTTTTATAGGTATAAAAAAATGGGAAGGGGGGAATAAGAAAAACGATGGCATCAACTTTGTGCCTTAATAAGACTGATTACAATTATTTTCATTATGAGTAATGACAAGATAAAATATATATTTAACACATAATGTTGAGTGTAACTCAATATTAAAGAGATGAGAATGCTCATTTTTTGCTCTTTAATCTTCTGAAATGATGTTCAATTATTTTATCAAATGTACTATTTTATGTTGTTGGATCCTTTAATAATTCACTAGGAAATATATGTAAATATGCAATCCTAAGTGTTTTTTAAAAAAATTTGTGCTTACATCAATTGGTATTAGTCAATTTTAGGATGTATTCATTTGAAGGAATGACAAAGTGGACAATAATCAAACAAAATCATAATAGTAATTGTGCCTAGAGTAGGAGAAGGATAAAAATTAAGTCAAGTCCACAAGAGATAAGTTGGGCAGAGGATAAGGTTAAGGCACTATTCTCTCAACTTTTGTGGTAAAACTCTTAAATGGATCACTAGGACAACATATAGCTATTATATGCACTTGTTGAATAGGGGCAAAGAAGCACTCTTAACAAAGAAACTTTGGATTTCACCATGGGGGATTTGATATTGCATTTTTTCTAATAAATATTGGAGTCAAATGAGATCATGTTATGAATTGTTTGATTGGATCCATTTTTCCATTCCACTAAATGATATTTTTTTACTTGAAGACAATATTAGGAATAAAGTGATTAATAGATTTGTTGTATTAATAGATATAACTATGAGGAAGAAAGTAAAGACATTCAAATGCATAGTTTCTTAGAACTATGGAAACTAATTTAGAAAAAAATTTACTGTCATAAACATAATCTAGGAAAATAACATTAAGTAAACTCAAACGAGTCATGGGGTCCTATTTAACATTATACATTTTAAACCTACAATCCATTAAACTCATTAAAAATGGATAATAAAGCACCTCATGAAAAATGAATTATGTTTTGTTTCATTTGTAATTTCCTTTTTATTACTAAGGGGTAAGGTGTTAACCTTTCTTTGGATCACATAATATATTTAAATGACAATTGTAATTGTGGAAGGATTGAAATTAATAGGAATAGTAGAAATAGGAATAGATGTAGAAATGTGTGAGATGATAAGAGGAGTTTAATTAAGATGGGGAATGGTGGAATGATAACATAGGATGCACAACTAAAAACAATAAGGGTAGGTTGGCTGTGAGAAGAGAGAATCATTTTGGTAGGTTGAATATGAGAGGGAGAAACAATAGGGAAACTAAATATAGTGGAAGCTTTACAATTTGGATGAGAAATGGAGAAAGGAGAAGGAATGTGTGATTGCACATCAACATTGTTAATGAAGAAGAATTATTATACAATTTAACTTGGCTAAATTTAATTGTACAATTTAATATATGGAATCCCCTTGGTGGAAAATGGAAAGAAAGTATAGATCTTAGCATACAAACAAATATAAAGTAATTCAAACCAAGATTAAAAAACTAGATCTAAATATAGAAATAAAAAAATAAAAAACTAAAACCCTTGGGTGAAATGGAGTAGTTCAAGAGACTAATTTCACCATATGAAGAGGGTCAAAATTTAAGGACTGCCCTCTTCTAGTTAGTTTATTTGAATCTAAATGACCAATCTAAGAAACAAGATGTAGACTTACCATAAATGAGTCACAGTTGCAAACAATAATTTTAAATGAGAGGGTTAGAATGACTTACCTCCTCTAATGATTGATGTTTTGTATAATAATTTAAATATGTTTGATCTATGTAAATTAATTTTTCCTTTAGTCATCAAATTTTCACAAAAATGTGTCTTTGAATTTTGCACATTAGCTAGAAAGAATTGTTATTGTAATCTAGTCTTCATAAAAAAAATTGTTATCGTTTTTATGTCTATTGTTTTTTTGAAGTTTTATACATTTGTTTAAACCTACATTACATGAAGGTGGTGTTATGAACATCTTTAAGGATAGACCTTTCTATGGCAGGGCAATGTAATATTATGACCTCTCTCTTGTTCCTTGATCAAGACTGTTTGTAATTATTTTCATTATGAGTAATGAGAAGATGAAAAATATATTGAACACACAATGTTGAGTGCAACTCAATATTCAAGATATGAGAATGCTCATTTATTTCTCTTTAATCCCCTAAAATGGTGTGTAATTATTTTATCAAAAATACTCCTTGATGTTGGCGGATCCTTTAATAATTCACAAGGAGATACATGTAAATATGCAATCCTAAGTGTTTGTTTTGAAAGTTTTGTGCTTACATCAATTGGTAATTGTCACTTTTAGGATGCATTTGTTTGGAGGAGTGACAAAGTGAGCAATAATGAAGGCCAATAAAATTAAACACCAACAATCTTGTGTCCATGGACAAAATCATAATAGTAATTGTGCCTAGAGTAGGAGAAGGATAAAAATTAAATCAAGTCCACAAGGGATAAGTTGGCCAAAGGATAAGGTTAAGGCACAATTCTCTCAACTTGTGTGTTAAAACTATTAAATGGATCAGTAGGACAATATATTCCTCAACAAAGTAGAGTGAATAAAAAAAATAAAAAAAACGTTTATACATTTTTCTCCTCTATAATTAAGAGCATTCACGACATAGGAACACAACATCATTTCAAACACACCCCAACAGTTACTGAGCTAACATAGACTATTATTGACCTTACAAATCAAAACAACTAGATATACAATACCTAATAAAAATATTGGTTAGTAATAATATTAAAATAATAAATGTTGATAGTTGCACATAAAACAATAAAAATGGGTGCGGATCATTCCATATATACATACTATAATGTTGATTACTGCATTTTATTACTAACAAAATGATACAACACTTTGTCCACATAGATATGGCATCTTTACCTTTATATAAGGGATTACAATATTATGAGCGATACAACACCTTGTCCACATAAATATGAGATCTCTGCCTTTATATAAGAAATTACAATATTATGAAGGAACATATATTGAAATTAGAAATCATCATTTGATTAAGCTATCACAGCTTAACCCAATTACGATCCCATAAAATATACCATGGTTATTACTAATTAAATTACAACCCATGAATTATGCATGCGCATTTTCTAAAACATAAGATTCGGGAGGTTCCAGCTTGACCGGTGCAAGCGAAGGATTCGCCAGCAGTTCATCCAAAACCTCAGTCTCCTTCCTCAATACGCATTCAGAAAAGCCACTATAATTCCGCCGCTGAACTTCCGCATATGGGTTCCCTCGCTGCCGTTCTTACGCAAAGGATATCATCCACTCCGTAAACATTTCCACCGCTCCGCCGACCAACTTATCATCCAAGAAGTCCATGTGCCCGTAGTTCAGCGCCACGAAATGATAAGCCGGAGCGCAGCACTCTCTGAAAAAATTCACGTGGTTCACGCCAGCCGGAGCGCAGGGAGGAAACAAAGGAATTGTCGGTTTCAGCGGGCCCAAACCAGAACCTATAACCAGAGTCGGAATATTTAGTGCAAAGGAATGGTCTTTGAAGGTTAAAATCGGCGGCGGAGTCTGTTTGCCGGCGTCAGTTCCGTCGACGGGATCGATTCCCAGGAGCGCCACGTAGGGCGACGACGGAAGGGATTGACCGATCGCCGCCCCGAAGGCCACCTTGCCGCCGCGGCTGTGACCGGCGATGGCCACCTTTTGCAAATCCGGCTGCACTTTTGCCGGCAGATGCTGAGAAAGCCCTGCGCGCAGCCACTCCGTGACGGCCACCGCGTCTTCTATCTCTCCTGTGGCGTCCGCTACGGGTGTCCAGTCCATCTGCATACAAATAAAGATGTTAGTGAAATATTTTACGTTGGAGTGCGAAATTTATAATGCTTTTCAGGTACACTTGTATACACCAGCAGAAGGTTTACATCGAAAGCAGTGAAAATAACTGGATCAACTATCCTTGGAAACATTAGAACAATCTCAGAACAAAACTGTGTAAAAATTTCAAGATGTGTATGCAGAAACCTGAGGAGCAATTGTGATGTATCCATGGGAAGCGATGTGTCGGAGAAGTTGAGTGTAGTACTTATTTTGGAGGAGGTAGCCATGGAGGAAGAGGAGGACAGGGTAGTCTCCTTGTTCAGAAGGGACAACCAGCATGAGGGGCTTGGGAGGGAAAGGAATAACATTGCCTTTAGATACTGCAAGGGTTTGAATAGGCAGAGGGCCTTGCTTGAACACTTCTTCAACCTTCATTGCTGTGTACTCGAGGATGAAGTGAGCAGGGATTGTTCAAATGTTTCTATTTATAACCAAAAATATTGGGTAGCGCACTATAACGTGGGTCTCTCGCTCTGCCGCTCTTTCATTTGGTTCACACTACTTTTCCACACTATTTCTTTGCTTCACACTATGCGCTTCAGATATACACCTTATACGGTAAAGTAAATGTAATACAAACTAAATTGACAAAGGAGTGCCCTTTATAACTTTTGAGCACTGTATGATTTATCGACGGGCAACAAATAAAATAGATCTATGAATGTGCATTGAACAGTACCATAATTAAGCGCTGTTCAGACATGTCTCTCATGTGAAAGGAAAGAAGCCAACGTTCTCTTGACTGATACAGCATTAAATAGCGCCATGTGGGTAGAACTTATTGTTGATTTCGACCCTTGTATTTTTAGTTTCAAATGCATTACAGATTGGAAAACACAACTCTCCGGCTAGTGAGATTAACCCATTACATTCGAACAAAACAATTGCTGTCAAATAACGATAGAAATAGACATGAAACCATAGATTCTATTTTCGTTGGAAGAAAATTAACTATTACCTAATCTTTTGTTGACGGATATGACTTTCGTGCACCCAGTCCCACGAGATATATATGCAAGGAATTTGAGAAGAGGGAAAAACAGTATGTGAAAACTAAATACAACTTAAGGAATTGCAAGAATGTAGATCATGTGAACACATACAATATGTGTCAAAGATAACATCATTGGAAAATCAAGTGAGACATATCAATCGGTAAGAATGAAATTCATATGAATTATACAACATCATTAAGTCATATAAATGTGACTCTACGATAAGAAAATGAAAAAATATAGGTACATGTGATAAGGATAAGACAGTGTGTCCTCAAAGTGGCTCTTAGGTGCATGATAAGACATGAGAACAATGTGGGAGGAGTAATGCTTTGATGTGAAAAAACAATTTTAGGAACATGGTAAGGGATTTGAGCACAAAATTGTAGGGAAGACAAAATTTTCTCACTTTAAAGATAAATCTCTACATACATGTGAAGGAAATAAACTTGTACTTGACATGGAAAGGGAAAAACAAGGTGCCCCCCAAACTAACACGATAGCTCTAGTAGTATGTTGAAAAGATGAAAGAACAATATAGAAAGAAAGAATGATAGGAAAATAAAGGTGCAAGTGATGAAAATATGAGGTATAAGTTTAAGCTCAAACTAGCATATGATATATGTGTATTAGGGTACATAATTATATGCATCATAAGCATGCTCATCATCATAAATTTGACATAGAATCAAAAGTAGATAAACATTAGAAGCATTTGTAGCAAACATAATAGAATCAAATCACATAAGGATCCTCAAGGAACTAGAGAAGTAGGAAACAAATAGAGGAACTAATAAAGCAAAGTGGTAAACATGAGCCAACATGAGTAAAGTGGGAAATGAAAGAGCATGGCAATAGATAAAAAATAGTATAAAAAAGCATGCTACAAATATGGCATGTAAGAAAGAATAAAAAATTTGACCACCCTAGCCCCAACCCAATAGGTTGAGAAACTTCATGTACAAAATAAAAATGAGAAAGAAAATGAGGCGTAATAAAAAGGTCAAAAGTGTCTAATATGATTATTAATCAGTAAGAAGTTGATTTGGTGATGAACTTTTTAATTTTATGGGTATGTATAATGGACTATAATAGTTCTTTTATGTGATGTTATCATTAAGAAATGTAATAAATGGAGTAGAAGAAAGAGAAGATATAATCTTAGTAAACACAAAACATTGAAATGTAAACCATCTTGAAATTCAATATGATAATGATCCATAATAATGATACATATTATGCTTTAATATTATCTTCATTATTAAAAAAAATATATATTTAAGCTCCATAATTCTTATTTAAAAATGCAACTAAAAGAGTCCGATCATCTTCATCATGGATCATTTTATTTTCTTTTAGTACCTCCCATAATCATATGCTATGTCCCTTGACTCTATAACAATTAGAAAATACAATTACTCTTTTCAAATGTGGCATGCACTAATTCCCTTTATCAAACCTGCAACCACTCTTGCCAATGTGTTATGGAATCAAACATCATTCATCTTAAAAACTTCAAAAAAAAACCATGCAAGGCCTAGAATATGCACTTTGGAGTTTGGAACTAGTTTTCGTTTCTCTCTTTGTTTCACACTACGCATTTCAGACATTTCTCTCATACGAAGTCGCTGATGCATATGAATTTAATGGAAATAAGCCAACGTTTGTTGACTAACATAGCTTTAAATAGATGTTTTGTTAGAAGAAAATTAACTAATAGATAGGTTTTTGTTGACGGATATGACTTTCGTGCACCCTATCCCACAAGATACATATGGAAGGAATTCGAGAAGAGGGAAAAATAGTATGTGACAAGGAATTGCAAGAATGTGGATCATGTAAAGGCATACAATGTGTACCAAAGATAACATCATTGGAAATGCAAGTGACACATATCAACTGAAGAATGAAATTCATATGAATTAGATATCATATAAATGTGTCAACTGAAGAATGAAATTCATATGAATTAGATATCATATAAATGTGATTCTTTGATAGAAAAACGAAAAAAGACAGGGTGGCTATAAAGATATAGATATCATCATTTAAGTCATATATGCAAGGAATTTGAGAAAAGGGAAATCAGTATGTGAAAACTAAATACAATCTAAGGAATTACAAGAATGTGGATCATGTAAAGGCATACAATATGTGTCAAAGATAACATCATTGAAAAAGCAAGCGAGATATATCAAATGGTAAGAATGAAATTCATATGAATTAGATATCATCATTAAGTCTTATAAATGTGACCTTATGATAGGAAAATGAAAAAGATAGGGTGGTCCTAAAGACACAATATAGGTACATATGATAAGGATAAGGCATGGTGTCCCAAAAGTGGCTCTTAGGTGTATGATAAGACATATGAGAACAATGGGGGAGGTAATTTTGACATATTCTAAAGGATGACCTTCTAGAGATTGTTCTTCAATCTTATAAAAATAAAAATATGTAACAATAATTATTCTACTTTTTTCTTTGATCCCTAAGAAGATTGGGGCTGATTCCCTTCACCTTTTCTACCTAATTAATTTTTATAATTTCACTTACAAGATCATAAATAAACTCATTTTGTACATCTAAAAATGGTTTTTAACTCTCTTATAGTACATAAGGATGGAGTCTTTGTCAAGGGCCATAAAACTCTTGATGGTGTTGTTATAGGAACAAAGAAAATTCATTCAATGACTTTTTCTAAGGATGAATCCATGTTTATCAAACTTGGTATGTTTGAGGCTTATGATGGAGTTCAATGGTCATTATTTAGGAAGGTTCTACATTTTGTTTTAGCTCTAATTGGATTAAGTGGGTCATGAGTTGTATGAAATCTTCTTCATTATCTATTTTTTCATAAATACACCGTGTTCTTTATTTTTGTCTATGCAAGGGTTTCAACAAGGTGGTTTAGTTTTCCCTTATCTTTTAATTCTTAGTGTTGATGGTTTGGGAAGGCTTCACAATCACTAGAGAGTTAATTTTTTTATTCAAGGATGTAAAGTGGCTAGGGATTTTCATTCCATTTCTCATCTTCAATTTATGGAAGGTAATACATTGTTGGGAGTTGTTAAAGCTTGGGAAGCTATTCAATTTCAAAAAACCTTGGGCCAACATATTAGTAAAGATAATTCAAACATATTTTAATTTCATACTCCTTTAGTCATCCAAAAAAAAATCTATTATTCTAGATTCAAAATAAGACAAGTAATTTGGTGTACTTTTCTATCCCTTTGTCATATGGATCTCTTAATCATCTTCAATGGATGAATATCAATTACTCCAAGATGAAAGTCAGTCAATAGAATTTTTTTGGTTATCTTCTTTTGCTCATCTTACTCTTTTGAAGTCTATTTTGTAGGCTCTTCTTATTTATAAATTTATGATGCTTTTTTCTCCTAAATTTTTTTCGAAGTATTTTGATTCTCTTTCCATGAAATTCATATGTTCTAGGAATTTGGACACTATAAAATGGAAGCTGATTAGTTAAGATAGGGCTTTTTAGGCTAAAAATAATGGCAGTCTTGGTCTTCGACATGCAAAGCTCAATAGCTAGGATTCGGTTGCAAAAAAATATTAGATATGGTGTATGCAACATAATAAATCTTGGGCTAAAGTCATTGATTATAAATATCTTCATGGGTTTTCCACAATATTTTTCAAAAATTGATTAGATTGGTAGTGGTTCTATAGTATGGAATAATATCAAGAAGGGTGCTTGTTTGGTTAAGAGTGGCCTCTTTTGGATTGCTAATTTTAGTGATATGGCTCTTTGTTTTTTACTAATTCATGAGATATTCATTCCCTAATTCTCTCCTCCTTTCCTCCTCTCCACCATTTGGGTACTAATTTTTTGGATGATATTTGGTCTAAAGTTTTCAATTTTAAGGATTATTATTGGGTGGGGAATACTTATATTCTTCACTACAAATATATTAGCTATTCACTTTGGGGGGAGATGTTGAACCTTTGGTTGTAACATATTCTATCTTTAATAATTCTAAAATTGTAAATTGTCACCCTTGATAATTTGACACTAGGTTTAGCTCCCTCCTATGTGGTTAGACCTAATTGTGCTTATAACTTTCCTATTTTATTATCATTTTTGGGAAATTAGGGTTAATATTGAGGATTGTTATTTAATATTTATTTATCAACACTTATGGCCCACAAATAGGTATAGACTAGGGTGCTAGTGCCATTTTCTTGCCTATTTTGGCTACAATTCACATATGTCAACATCAATATTTTAACATTTAAAAATCAAATTTCATTTGTCGACTATTGGTAATTAATTTAGCAAGAATTAAAGAAATTATGAACACAAGTCCTTTTCACCATTTGAAATCTTAGAAAATATATTGAGAAAATTGAGCCTCCTAAAAGAAGTCAAGTCACATTCAAGTGTAGGATTAGAAAAATTGTTACAATGCTTTCCTCTTGATCAATATCATGCTTGCAAGACATTAGGAAGAAAGAAGCTATTATATGCAAGAATATATTATGATAAATCATACCATTTAAAGAAGATGTATTGAGTTATCCTCTACATGCTAGCTACAACAATATATTATGTCTTGTTGAGTAAAATCTTGTAGTTCTATTAAGCAATCAGGGTATCAATCAATCAAATTTTTTGAAAACTTATCGTATGAAATCACTTCATCAAGGATTTCATACCAAAGGAAATATTATATTTTATAATTTACCATTTCAATCAATTAGTATTGTTTCAGCATCTTCTCGACCTAGGGTATTCCTTCTTGATCATCATCAATCATTGTATGTGAAGGTAGAAATACAAAAACAAGGTTTGAATTATGTAATCCCCTATACAACACAACCTTTCCCTTCTTCTCATATGTGTAGGTCAGATATGGAAGTTTCATCAAGATACAATCATAATCTAAACATACAAAAGATTGAAACCTACATTTCAGAGCTTTTAGATCCTAAAAAGGTAGCATCTTAGGTCTAGGGAACCCATGCCCCTATCCATGCAATTCTACCTAAAATTTTATTTGCAGGTTTTTTTGATGCCAAAATATGGCAAGGTAACGACCTCTTATGGGAAAATCAGTTTTGAAGGGGGGACCTATTGCGCCAAACTAAGTGACCTCCAGATTTTAAGCAGTTGGCTTCTTCTATAACTGGGGTTTTGAATGGGAAAAGGAAGCAAATATAAAAATAAAAGATCTAACTAGGGTGGTATGCCAAGATTTAGATTTAAGGCACGATAGACCTATCTTGTAGATATGGTCCAAGGGCCCGCTAAGCAATTTGCTATGTCTAAAATGACAACTATCAAAGAAAAAGACCTGAATTATTTATTTCATAACATAAAATCATTTGCACAGAGTTTCGTTGAATAGAAGAGTCGAAGACATGGTTCCAAATCAACATTCTATTCAAATAATTGAAGTTGCAAATAAACTATTTAGAAACAATGTAGTATGATGTTATCAATAGTTAAGAAACAAAAAGGACAAATTACAAGGGCACAGTTTGTCAGTCTTTACAGGTATCTAAAAAAATAGAGGTTTTCTGTCTCCTAAATTCTTCTACAGATATTGTGAACTAGCACATAACATTTTTCTTTCCTTATCTAAATAATTCCTTCTTCATTTTGTTTTTGAAGAACTCCTTCTCTTCGAATCGAAACCCTTTCTCATTCAGGAGAAGTAGTATATATAGCCAAGAGCTTCCACCACCCTGGAAGTTTGTAATAGACAATGATTTCCCATCATGAATCATAATGCTTGCAACAATGACTCATCATAGTTGTTGTAACAAAAAGATTCCCGATCATGAACCTAGTCGCTCGCTAGTCAAGTGCATCCCCTGCAAATTATGGTAGTGGTCTTGCTCCGCCTTGTGTAAACAAGTGTCGCCTAGAGTGAAAACTGGCATAACACATGATGCAATATGGAAGCCAGGTGTTTGCATCATTCTTTTATTTTATTTAACTGTGCTGAGGGGTACGTGGCAGCATTTCACAACCTAAAAATCATCTTACTCATCCCTTGATGAGATTTTGTGATGAAGAGACATGTGGAAACTTCTTTGTTGTTGGCATGGTTTGAGGGGCCCAATAGAGTTTATGAGGGTGAAGGATATGTGGCAGGCAGTCGGGAACTAAGAGAGGAGAGAAGGGAAGCTTTCTTTTGGTAAGTGATTTGGCGACACATGGTGGCTCGATGCAAGAATGTGGAAAGGTGAAGTTGGATGCCATTTGCATCTATCGGCCAAGGTCAAAAGCCAGGAAAAACATCAAAATAACCTGAAGGGAGCATGGGGTATTTTAAGTATCCATAGCTTTTGGTGACTACCAGGGGCATTTCGCTTGCGAAATGGTGAATCCAAAATTTTCTAGTTTTTTAAAGACCAGAGCTTTATTCATTTGGGTGACGAAGTCACTGTCTAGAAAGAGCACCCTACAAGGGCAGCCAATCGGCCTCGAAAGGTGTTGATATGGCACATAGGATTTCATGGGCCTCATGCACGTCGATCACCTCCTTATAGGATATGACCAAAAATTTTCTTGACTCGTCCTCAAGCTGGAAAAGTAGTTGCACGATCTGATTAATTACACCCTCAATGTCCTCGGTGGTAGGAGATTGGCTGAAATTTTGAAAAATTGATAGGTCCTACCTCCTTTCTTCTATTTTGGTTGCAATCTGTTCCACAACAGCTATAGATTCATTTGGAAGAAAAGGAGAGGGAAAACCCATTTGGGCTAGTTAGGAAAGCACTTCAAAAGCTCGAGCTTGCTTCATTATATCACTCTGGGACAAGAATTGAGCCAATGATTTGATTCGTTCACCTGCAAATGGAACACCAGGAGGGACAACAAAAGGAAAAGAGAGGTGCGTGATCTCAAATGTTTACTTCTTCGAAAGGGCTACCATTTGTGGAGAGAAAGGAGGAATATTCCACATCCCAAGTGATAACGTCATGGAGGGGCTCATGGAAAATAGTAGGGATGAGGGAGATATCCCAAGTTCTAATTTTTGTGAAGGTTGAGTCGGAGTCAACTCTGATGATGCAACATAGATAATAGCATTAGAAACCACTAGGGCAGTTGGTATGGGTACAGATGAGGAGGTAGATGGGGTGACAAAAGTGATCCCAACTAGTGACGGGGCAGCCCGGGGGGAGTGAAAGCCATCTGTTCAATATGAGATAACTAGAGAGGACCTCTCGCAACCATTGCAGAGGAGATAGAGAAAGGTAGTCCTATACCCCGACTAATAGCCATTGTAGGGACTATAGAAGAAACCAAAGACTGTGAGCCAAGGAGAGGGGAGGAGAACGATACTTGAGAGGCTGACCCTTTTTCCAACCCCTAGTCGACAGTAGCCTCCTACGAACTACCAACAATATCGACATCAGTATGCTATCCTTCGATCAAAAGAGAGTTCTCCACATCTACCACCTTTGACTGTTGTTGCGTTACCCCAATGTTAGCCACTTTTGCTTCCGGTTGAGACTGTGAGGGCACCGATCATGAAGTTTTCATTTGCACACTCCTCCTAATTGCAGTGTTAGGCTACACTACCACCTTTCGTTTGAGCTTTCCCTTATCAGAGCATGGTGGGGCATCTTCGGGGTCAGGCTCCTCGACATCACTTGCATCAGAGCATGGATGATTCTCGTCCCAAAGGGAATCAAATTGGTCATTGGAATCAAAAATCAATGGATGCTGGAAGGGGACATCGGGGTTCTTAGTCTCCTATCGGTAGATCTAGAAATCATTTATCTTTTCTGAATTTCAATTCTCTTTTACCAAGCTGCCTCAGAAGGTACTTCTTATATGGCTATTTTCATCAACCTTCCCTTTGATGAGGTAGAAGTAGAGCCATGGCAGCCTCTGGTTATCCATTGGCATGAGTGCCAATTCCACCCAAAATTTTCTATCATCTTCAACCTGATTTCTTCATGCCTCCTAGTATGGTAGAGGACTATGCTTTACCTTAATAGATGTGTCGCCTAGGTCGTTCTATGGGTTGTAGTCCAATTTTTCATAGATAAAAACTGGCCCGAGGTGTTCCAACTTAGCCTCAAGTAGCTCTTTTGATCTCCTCTTTACCATGATCATCATTTTGAAGCTCATTGGGAAATTGAAGAATTTTTTCTTTTTCTTCTTCAGGTCAGAACAAAAATTCCTGTCCATAACAGTCATTTTTTGGAAGACTTCAAGGGCTAGCACCCGATCAGTGGGGGATGTGGGAAGTCAGATCAACTCTTTGCAAAAGCCATGCACTAGGACACATGTGAAATATTCACCGAGGAACTGGTTGCACTTTGGGAATAGGGATCGCATCCAGCTGGTTTGATCGCTCGATAGGCTCACCTAGGTCGCGCAAAATCGAATCCAGGAATTTCTCTGAAAATGCATAATAATCATAAGTGGAATAAAGGATGGGAGTCCATACATAAGTTGGTTTCTAATGCTTCCTCTCATCAAATATCGATAATTCTATTTTTTCCTCGAAGAAATCAGGGTTTTGATGTAGAAACATATAGGCAAGGAGTGATGGATACCTAAATTTACCCATAGTCTCAAACTCACCAATCTATTTCTTCATGCCCTTGATAATATTTTTTGCGAAGCCCTACCAGAAAGGTTCCTTTTATCTCCTGAGTTGGAAACCAAGGCCCAACTAAACTTCAGACATGATCTCATCATTAAATCAAAACTGGACACACAAAAGATATCATAGAGAAGGGGCCCTTCAAATCTGGCTACCTGTGAACGCCATGACAATTCAGATTCTTTAGTGGCTGCTTGCTCTCCTATGGTCTTCCGATCTCAACATTGTAAAAGTCGTGGGCTTGATTCTAACTTCCCCAATATTCACAACCTTTCCTCTAGCTAAAGTGCTCCATCATCTGCTCTCTGGTGCTAACCTCAAGAACACATATCATGTGCCTAAGAGAATATGTAGTTATCACTACCCTCAATTTGTGACCTTCAATGGCACTAGTCGCCAAATTGAAGCATCAAACACTTTCCTGAATCATTTCTGGGCAGTGGGGCACATAGGGAACCATATATTGGGGAAGTCCGCTTTGCCACTACTTGAATGATAGTTGGTGTTCTTGGGATTTCTTCATCCTAGCAAAAGCAACCTCCCTCAAAGCCTTAGGGTTAGTTTTGAGGATGGGATCATAGATATTATCCCATTCCTCCTTTATCAGATTAGCATCTCTAAGTGTGCCCTTCTTAGCCGACTGTGTGCAGGGCCATTCTGGTTTCACAGGGATTCTCGACGTAGCATAGGACTGTTGTTGCTCGAAGATATTGACCATAGGCGTGTTGATTATTGTGTGGGCCAAGCTCTGAGGTGCTTTTTCTAGTTCATTCATCTATGGGTTTTTGGGTTGCTTCAAGGGCATCCATTTTTCCTCTAAACCTTCTGAAAATTGCTTAGCATTGATTAGCGACTCTGCACTTTGAAAAAAAATCTTACACAAACCTTTTTTTTTGCTTTTAAATAGTTGCATGCAACGTTTAGCTTTTATGTCCTCCTCTGAGTGGTAGACGACAGTTTCTTTTTCCTGCATTAAATTCGGCATGTACCATTGACCTTTGAGTTTATGTGAGGAAAGCTTCTTGCTATTTTGAAATAACAAGGCTTCATGATGACCTGAAGTACTTGCAATTTTTGATGTGATTTTTTCTTGGAAATTGGGTTGATGATTTGAAAGTAGGTCAAACATCATATGTTGTGGAAATTAATACCCTGGATGGAATGATTATGCCAAAGTATGCAATAACCATTACTTAGATCTGCATCTTTTCTCAATCTTTGAGTAGCACCTAGAAGGATGACACCTCACCATTTGGTTGTAAAGGGCTATAACCAAATGTTGCCAATAGCTTGTGCTTAGCTTACCTGCATCAAATCATACCTATGATCGCAACTTGGTGCAAACTTCAAACGAGCCTTGTTGCAGTTTTCAATGTAGTACTTTCCTATCCTCATGCTTATGGTATGTGAATTACTAAACTTATCCTTGTTGCTTCTATAAATAGGCGGGTAAGTGCACCAAGATGGTTCCCAAAAAGGAGACTTAAGTGGACAACTTTTTTCTGAAATCAAGAAATACTGATCTTGGACATGAAATTGAGGATACTTAGACTCAAAATTTTGAGATGAAAAAAAAAAAAGGATTCAAGTGCTTTGAGTCTACTTTCTAAACTACTAATCTATTTTGAAAATGGTTGAGATTAAGGGGTTCAAACGAGGGATGTACACAAATTGGTGTTGTTTTTGTCAGAAAAACATAACATAGCAACTCTTGTATGACCCTCGTACGGTGAATTTTTTTTTAGTATTTTTAAAATCGCAACAGTCATAAGTTAGCTAACAATATGTAGTTGATGCATGATTTTTGTGATAATGTTTTAACGAATATTTAAATTTTTACTAATTTGCGAAGTGGAAATTTCCTGAAAAATAGAATTTTGGCCATGCTACCCCTACAAATTTTGGAAACTAATTGATTTATTTTTTTCAAAATTTTGTAGAATGGAGTCTAGTTTCTAAAAATGTAATTTATTTGAAAAATTGATGAACGGTTAATTTATAACGAAAAAAATACCAAACACTTCTTTTTTGGCAAAAAAAATACATACAGATAAAATAAATTATGGATGAAAGACTTAACATTTTCAAAAAGTGAAAAAAATTACATCATTGGATAGCTAAGAGATAATCCAACATTATCCATGTGTTAGATTTTTTCGATATTGAGCCACGTGCAATCCTGATAATCCTATCATCCAGACAACCGGCCTAGTCATAATCAGTATATGCAATTAATGAGAAATCATTGCTTTTGGAATACCAGAGTCCATGCCCTAAACATATTTAAGAATCCTTCTAATAACATTAATATGAGATTCCTTAGGAGATGACTGAAATCTTGCAACCATGCAAACAACTTGCATTATGTCAGGTCTTGAGGTTGTTAGATATAATATATTTTCTATCATTGACCTATATTCAATTGGATTTACAGTAGGAGAATCATCAACCTTGTTGAGTTTGCAGCTGATTGTAGGACATCAAAATCTGCAAATGAGAGATTTAAACAATTTCATGTTGTTAGCACAAAAGTTAGTTTAAATCAGCAAACTTAAACATCCCTATGAAATATAGAATCATGTTAAACAATGCAACTAATAAGAACAATGCAAAAACATGAATCATTCCTATCCCATAGTGGATTGGTGCTCTTTGAGTATGTGAAAGAGCCCTTTCCCAATCCTTGATAAGCTTAATGATATGATAGACAATGAGATGCTTGAACTCAAGTTGCCTATAGTGTAGATGCTTTCAAAATGTGTGTAGATTGTAGATGATGAACAGCAAGATTGATTCTCAAATGAAGAGAGTAACCTTGCAATGAGTAAGTGTTGTTGAAATGAGAGAAAATGCCTTGCATTTATAGGAGAAGCTGAGAGAATAGAGGCCAAGATTAGGCAATGTGGGACTAAATCCCATCCAATAGGATAGAGACACTTGTCATAATGGGATTGGCCAAAGCTTGTGCAAGTTTTGGTCAATGTGCCCATTCAAATTTGAAAAATGTCAATAAATGCATGTTGTTGAGGGTTTTGGGGGGAATTATCTTTGTCCAAAAAAGTCAAAGATGAGAGTTATTGAGGGAAATAAGTCTTTTTAATAAATCAAATAAATTGATTTATTGATGCAAGTGGGTGGGTTAGTTAAGAGTTTGGATTTGACTCTAGTTGAGTCAAAAGCTAGAGAATGTTAATTATGATTAGAAGTTAATTAATTTAGATTAATTAACTTAGGGATTTTTAGGGATTTGATATTTGATTTTAAATCAATTTGATTTATTAAATCAAATGAGAAGAACATAAGGATTAAATAATTTGATTTATTTAATGAACCTTAGGAAATTAATCAATAAATTGCTTTAATTCATTAATAGAAGAAATGAATGTTAATTTGTATGATGCATGATTGTTATTTTTGCATGTCTACACTGATAACCATTGGAGTGCTAATTGGATGGCATTCATCCATTTGAAATTTCCTTAGCATCTCTCTTACATATTTTGTTTGAGAGATAAAAATACTAAATTCAAGTTGAGATATTTGAAGACCCAAAAAGAAGGATAGTTCTCCCAAGATTGACATTTCAAACTCAGATTCCATAATCTAAGAGAATTTTTGACTCAAAGCAATATTGTTGCAACCAAAGATAGTATCATCAACATAGATTTCAACAACTAGAATATGAGAACCTTCAATCTTAACATAAAGATTGTTGTGTACACCTCATCTAATAAAACCTTTTGAAATTAAATGACTGTCCAGTCTGGAGTACCAAGCTCTAGGAGCTTGTTTTAGGCCATATAAATCCCTTTTCAGCATGTACACATGATTAGCCTTTTTTTTGCAAGTAAACCCTTTAGGTTGTTCTATGTAAAATTATTTATCCAAATAACCATTCAAAAAAGCAATTTTGACATCCATTTGATATACAATAAAGTTCTTGGAAACAGAATAAGCCAAGAATACTCTAATTGATTCAAGTCTAGCTACAGGTGCAAAGGTTTCACTGAATTCGATACCTTCTTGTTGAGCATATCCTTTGCACACATATCTAGCCTTGTTGCGAACAACATGGCCATTTTCATCATGTTTGTTTATGAATATCCATTTTCCTCCCATGACATTTTTGTCATCTAGTCTTGGGACTAGCTCCCAAGTCTAATTTTTCTCAATTTCATCTTGCATTGCATTAAGCCAACATTCATCACTTAGAGATTCATCCATTTGGCTCAAGCTATGTAATTAATCAGAAAGCAGTAAGCTTAGCTATGTGAGATTTTTCATCAGAGTTAACATTCTTCTCCTTGTTTGAACTCCTGCAGATTTATCTCCAATAATCAGATCTTTAGGATGGTTTCTAGCAAGAGATTTTGACGGAGTTTTTGTTACACATTTTTCAGGACTAGTTTCAACATCTTTAGAATTTTCTTCAGCTAGTTTAGGACTTGTTGATTCTACTTTAGTATTTTTTGTTTCAAAGCCTTCTAAATTTATTTCAAGTTCAAATTCTTCTTCCTCATCATCCTGCATAGGTTCAACATCTAAAAGTAGATTTTCATCAAATTTGACATTGACAGATTCAATAATCTTATTTAGCCTATTATTAAAGCATTTATAGGCTTTGTTGTGAGTAGAGTATCCTGAAAAGATACCTTCATCAGACTTAGATTGAAAGCTACCTAAGTTATCATCATCTCTCTTGATAAAAAATTTGTAGCCAAATATTCTGAAATATTTAATTGAGGCAGATTTACCATACCATAGTTCATATGGAGTGAAATTGGATTTCACTTTCATTTGTAATATATTCAAGATATATAAAACTGTATGAATAGCTTCTTTACGATACATGTTTGGCAGTTTTGCTTCATCTAGCATAGTCCTACCCATCTCTTTTATAGTTATATTCTTTCTTTCAACAACCCCATTTTGTTGAGGTGTTCTAGCAATAGGGTGATCCCACAAAGCTGGTTTACAATTTCTGAGAGGAACTGATTCTTGCTGAAATCACATATTTTTAGAAAATATAATGATTTAAGCCTTTAAAATTTCCATTTTAAGGATTCCAATTGAAGAGGGTTTGATCAAACCACCTTATATCAAACCCCCTTGGATAGAACCTTGCTAGTTTTAAACCATACCTATAAATGAGTCTCCTTTACACCTATCAAAATGCTGATAAAAAATCACTTTTGATTTACCTTTTGGGGGATCAAATGAATTCATTAAAAATTTATTTCAAATGATTATGGTAGTCCTCAAAATGAGCTATCTCATGAATATAATTTTAATATGTTTTGGTTTTATTATGTATGTGTTTATTTAGTTTTATTAAACATAGGTTTTTCTTCGAAAATCAAGCTCTTTGTTTTACACATGTGGAAAAATAGAAAATTATCAAAATATATATTTTTTAAATATGTTTGTGTTGGGCATTGATGTCCTTGATCCATTAAAAAAAAAAAAATTGAATTTCGATACATACAAAAAAAGTTATGTTGTATACAGTCTACCTATGTCTGAATTGCAATTAGTTTGAATTCAAAACTCTATTAAGGAAAAGATATTCAACAAAAAACCATGAGACCAACTGAAAGTGCTAGATATCATAGTTAAAAATATAAATTCAAAAAAATTAGAATTTTATCCTTCATAAAAAAAATTTATGTTGTATACGGGTATGTGCAGAATCATGATGGGCCAAAAAGTGGCAATATGTAAGTGATATGATGGCCTATGTGGCTGACGACTTTCTTTTTACCCAAAATTGATGAAATGAAAAGGGTTTTTAAAGGATATTCTTCACTTTCTACCAATATCAATTATGCTTTATTTTGAATTTAAAAAATTATAATTATGGGTTTTCTATTTGAATTATGAGTAAAGTCTTGATTGATAGGCTGATTGAAAAAAATCTATAGCTTTCAAATGGTATCACATTTTTTGAATACAAAACATGTGTCACATTCTATGCTTTGAATACTATAGGATTAAAAAAAAAAAATTGATTTCATGAAATTTTGACCAAGTTAGGGTGGTTAGACGTACGAGTATTTATATTTTTTTAAAATTTGTAATAAAAAATTCATAATTAATTATTTACTATGAAAAAAATTACAAAAAACTATGCATCACATCAGGACATGAGTCCTTTACTTATATCTAAAATATTATAAAAAAATACTACCATTTTATTGTGGGTAGGGTGGTCAGAGAGACACCTACTTATTTTTTCCCTGAAATTTAAGTACTACTACATTGAAATTTTAAATTTTCACCAAATAGATTTTATTTTTTTCTAAATAAACCTAGTAGTTTATAAAATACATCCAATTTTCTACAAATTCTATTCTTACATATTTTTGAAATAATATAGATAAATTATTCAAATTTTTATGTCAAGTTGCTTAAATCTGATTTTTTTGAATTTTATTGCCACTTAAGGGCCTGTTGTTTCCATGATGATCCTGCACATACCCATATGGTAAGCGTCACTTTTAAAAAATGTTGTTTTCTGAAAAAAACCAATTTTTTGTAGGAGATGGAAAAAGAAGTGCAATCTTATTCCAAAAATTTTGAAAAAATTTTTTTTAGAATCTATAGCCAAAATGTGATGAGACTCTAGTTTGCATCATCTTCAAATTGCTCATGGTTTAGCCGCTATAGGTGCCCGAATGTGAAGATTTAGTTGAAAATAATAATTCCAGTGTCCAGTTTGGCCAAAAATTGTAAACCACTATTATGGGATCACCCAATAGCATATTGTCTTTTTATGCCATGTCTTTCACAGTAGTCAATGAATTCTTGTGAGGTGAATTCACCACCTTTGTCAGATCTTAGACATTTCAATTTTAAATCTGACTCCCTTTCTACCAGTTTTCTAAAGACTTTAAAACATTCAAAAGCTTCAGATTTGTGCTTGAGAAAAGTAGCCCATACCATACAAGAGTAGTCATCAACAAACAGCATGAAATATTTCTCACCATTGATAGATCTAGTCCTTGTAGGACCATATAAGTCTGTATGAACAAGTTGCAGAGGCCTAGTAGAAGAATTTTCTTTAGATTTAAAGCTTACCTTTGTTTTCTTTTCTTTGAGACATTCTTTACAGACTGCATTTTTAGGTTTTCTTAAGATAGGCAGGCCTCTTACATTTCAGTTCTTACTAATCCTAACCATATTGTCAAAATTAATGTGACCTAGTCTCTTGTGCCACAACCAAATTTCTTCAACATGGCTCATTAAGCACATACCTTGACTATTTTCATTTCCAGATGTGTCAAGAATATTGTAGACATTTCCCTTAGTCCTTCCAGCAACAATAGCTTTTCCAAGTTTATTTTTAATCTCACATCCTTGTGAAGTGAACAAGACCTGATAGCCACTGTCACAAATTTGACTGACACTTAGAAGATTGTGTTTTAAACCTTCTACATAATACACATTGTAAATAGGAGTGTCTTCATTCAGAAGAAGTGAACCTCTACCTTTGATTTGTATACCTAAATTATCTCCAAACTTCACATATCTGCCTATATAGTCTTCAAGATTAGTGAATTTTTCTTTGTAACCAGTCATGTGGTTTGAACAACCATTGTCCAGGACCCATAAGTCCTTTTTCTTGGAGTGGAAAGCAATTTGAACTAACATAGTTTGTTCTATGTTGTTGACAATTTTAAGTTTCCAAACCTTTTTAGTTTTCTATTGTTTATTTTGTTGATCAGCTTTACATTGCTTAGTAGAATGACCCATGGAATTGCATGTGAAGCATCTAATCTATCTAGCAAAGCCAAGATTTTTCCTATAAGCAAATCTAGGTTTTCTAGGATTTATAAATCTGTACGAGCTCACTTTGTGGCCAAATATGTTGCAGAAATAACAGTACCCATAAAAGAAAGGGTTGGAATTATATGATATTTTGTTATTCCTAAAAGGATGAACATGATCCTTATTAGAATCAGGATGATTAGATTCAGAACTTTTGTTTCCAGCAACAACATTATCCTTTGCACTGGCATTTGGAAATTCACCCTTAATAAATCCAATACGTGTTTTGTCCTTGTTCAATTTCTGTTTACTGAGCATGTCATTTAGTTTAAGAGTACTCTCATATTTCTCAATGGTCTTCCCAAGATCAAAATCTCATGTTCAAGTTTTTGAATTTCTTGATCTTTAAGATTTATGCCAATACAAAGACAATCTTCAACTCTCTTGGTTTCTTCAAGTTGAGTTTTCAATGAGATAATTTCAAGATTTATGAGTTGCTCTTGAGAAAGACCTTGAGTAGAGTTTTTTTCTTGAGCAAGCATTTGTTTTTTGATTTTTCTTATCTCTTTTAATGGACATTTCAGTTCACCTTCAAGATCCACTCAACCAACTTTAGCATCATTGTTGTTAGTATCTTCTTGCTGAATGATTTAAGCCATGAATAGGTTTTCATCCTCTTCATCTAAAGAATCTTCAAATTTGGTGTCTGTTTCATTTTTGTTGAACAAACTCTTCTTCTTTTTGAAGTTGAATTTCTGTTTAGGTCTATAGGCCTTTTTCTTAAGCAATTTTTTAGATTTCTCATTGTCACTATTCGGATCACCATAGGGGTATTTTGCAGCAAAGTGGCCTATTTTACCACAGTTAAAGCATTTGAAGGGAATTTTTCCCTTATACTTTCCAGACCCCTTTTTGAGCTTCCTAACAAAGTGGGATTCTTTGGAATAAGAAAATTTTGATTCGGTAGGCTCATATTTTTCTTTCCTTTCAGTATTCAAGGCAATTTCTTTTGCAGAGGAATTGTTTTTACTGATTCTCATTTCGTAGGCAGTCAGAGTGCCTTGTAGCTTGTCTAGTGTAAGTTGTTCAAAGTGTTTCTTCTCTTCTAGAGTAGAGACCTTAGATTCAAATTTAGTTGGTAAGGTTCTGATGACCTTAGTTACAACATATAATTCCTTAACTTCTTCTCCCAGACCCTTCATAGCATTGACAATTTCATCAACTCTCAAAAAATAATTAGCTACTTTTCATTGTCCGTCATTTTTATTTCTTCAAACTGGTATTTTAGAGTGAGGACTTTTGACTATTTTACCTTTTCATTCCCTTGATAGATAGTTTCAATTTTAACCCAGATATTCCTTTCAGAGTTGTAGTGCATGGATTTGATAAATACATCTTTAGTCAGTGCACACAAGATAGCATGTTTTGCTCTTGCATTAGTTTCATATTTTTTCTTTTCATTACAAGTTGTGGGAAAAGTAGTTGGTACAGTGTACTCGGTTAACACTATGCTCCACACATCGAGGTCAATAGAAGTTAAATAAGTCTCCATTCTGATTTTCTAGAATAAATAATCAGCTCCATCAAATAATGGAGCTCTAGTCATGGATGTGCCTTCATGAGCTTGAGACATTTTCAATAGACTCCAAGGCCGAAATCAATCATAGGTTGGAAAGACCTATCAGAGGACCCTAGGCTCTGATACCAATTGTTGGAGTGAAAGACACACTAAGAGGGGGGTGAATCAGTGTCATTAATAGTTTTGACAAATTTTACTAAAACTGAAATAAAACAGATGTATGCTCTCATTTATCAATGATAAACTCATTCATGTATTGAATGCAATCACATAAACTGAAATGAGAATTATAATAGTGAAACATAGCATATTAAATCATTCATTCAATTAATCAGATGAACCACATATAAGAAAAATGACACAAGCTATGCCTAGTGGAAAACTCTCCCGGGGTAGAAAAACCACTCCTAAACTACTGTCTTTTTAGGCTTTTATTTTAATAATCACTTTTGCCAATGCCTCATAGGCTGATTTCTGAGCACCAACTCAAGGAGCACCAACCCCTCTTTTAGAAACACCGATTTCAAGGAGCACCAACCCCTTTTCTATTTTTAGTAAGACATACAATGATACAGAGGATCTTTCTATTTCTCTCGTTTCTCTCAAGTGCCTCTTGCCAGACAATGCCTACAATCCTCAAGGTTCAAGAATGACCCTTCAAAATTCTAACCATTATCAAGACTTAAGACAACTTGATATTTAATTCATATTTTCTCTTTTCAACCTTAGAACTCAACATTTCTTCAATACAGTAGCTGTGTTTTTTCACTGTTCTTCACTTTCATTTTTTGTTCTCACGCAAAAATAGTTAACACATTCTCTCAATTTTTCAAGAAGACTAAAAACCCTAATCTCTTTGTTTTTCTTCGTACACAAATTTCATCATTACATCTCAAGGAAATTACAATAGTAACTTATTTTTCATATTTCAAAACAACAGAGGTTATTTTCAAAGTACCCACTTTCTGTCAAACAACATTGCCAGGTATTGCTTTGTTTTTGAGAAAATTTTCAGCATGGAGGTTTTCTTCTGACAAGAATAGTCAAGGAATATGCAATTTTAGAAAGGAGACTGAACCTTGTCCACACAAGGATCCTGCACAAGCAATGCTAACCGAACTACCATTAAAAACAAAAAATATTCCATGAACAATAGCCTCGAAAATAGCTGCAACAACAATGTAATTGAAACCTCAAGGTAGTGTAACCAAAACCTCATAATAGTGCACCCAAAAACAATTATCACTGAATCCAGGTGAAAGAATGAAAGGATTTGCAGAACTCGTGATTACCCATAAATCAAAAACATTATCCCTTAAAGCAGGAGCAGAATCAATATGATAAAGTATTTTGATATGCATTTCAAATTATGTGAAATTGACATGCATTATTTCTGATCACAAACAAATAAACCCAATTTACCATTTTCTAGAAAGAAGCAAACACATGTCTTCAACTTTTTGTGCCACTGGTAGAAGTAACGGTTCTTCAAAAACTGTTGAAAATATGAATACCTGAGAAGAATGATGGAGAGACTGTCATGAATACATTTACCACACTAGCAGAGAGATAAATGACCAAGACTCCTTCCAATTTTGAGCCTTCACCCAAAGACAAGAAGCTGACACAACCATTGACCAGGGTAAGGATCTTTCAGATACCCCCATTCACTTTCCAAGTGTTTCATAAGGCCAACAAACACAGTGAAATGGCTAAGAATATTTCTATGGTGGCGACCGAGTTAGGGTTCCAAACCCTCGAGCATGTGAAACAAAAAAATGATTGCCCCAAAATTTCCAAGGCAATTCAGTCGATGACATTTGCAAATGTTGGTAAAGTTTGAAGTCTGAAAGGACTGAAGTAATAATTAGAAGCCCATAATGCATTTTGAATTCTACGGAAAGACCAAAGTAATGCATGCACACCGTAGATCATCATTATCAAAGTTCAATTATTAATCAAGTGAAATTCTGACACAATAATGCCTTACATAATTTGTCATGACCAATTTAAAAAACCAAATGCCGATTACCTTAGTCATCCTTTTTTTCAGGGAATCAAAGCCATGTCACTTCCATAGTGACTTTTAAATAAACATAACCTCATACCTGCTGACAGCCTTAAGGCCTAGAGATTTGTCAACCATAAGACCCGATTAACACTATGCTCCACACATCGAGGTCAATAGAAGTTAAATAAGTCTCCATTCTGATTTTCCAGAATACATAATCAGTTCCATCAAATAATGGAGCTCTAGTCATGGATGTGCCTTCATGAGCTTGAGACATTTTCAATAGACTCCAAGGCCAGAATCAATCATAGGTTGGAAAGACCTATCAGAGGACCCTAGGCTCTGATACCAATTGTTGGAGTGAAAAACACACTAAGAGGGGGGTGAATCAGTGTCATTAATAGTTTTGACAAATTTTACTAAAACTGAAATAAAACAGATGTATGCTCTCATTTATCAATGATAAACTCATTCATGTATTGAATGCAATCACATAAACTGAAATGAGAATTATAATAGTGAAACATAGCATATTAAATCATTCATTCAATTAATCAGATGAACCACATATAAGAAAAATGACACAAGATATGCCTAGTGGAAAACTCTCCCGGGGTAGAAAAACCACTCCTAAACTGCTGTCTTTTTAGGCTTTTATTTTAATAATCACTTTTGCCAATGCCTCATAGGCTGATTTTTGAGCACCAACTCAAGGAGCACCAACCCCTTTTCTACTTTTAGTAAGACATACAATGATACAGAGGATCTTTCTATTTCTCTCGTTTCTCTCAAGTGCCTCTTGCTAGACAATGCCTACAATCCTCAAGGTTCAAGAATGACCCTTCAAAATTCTAACCATTATCAAGACTTAAGACAACTTGATATTTAATTCATATTTCTTATTTTCAACCTTAGAACTCAACATTTCTTCAATACAGTAGTTGTGTTTTTTCACTGTTCTTCACTTTCATTTTTTGTTCTCACGCAAAAATAGTTAACACATTCTCTCAATTTTTCAAGAAGACTAAACACCCTAATCTCTTTGTTTTTCTTCGTACACAAATTTCATCATTACATCTCAAGGAAATTACAATAGTAACTTATTTTTCATATTTCAAAACAACAGAGGTTATTTTCAAAGTACCCACTTTCTGTCAAACAACATTGCCAGGTATTGCTGTGTTTTTGAGAAAATTTTCAGCATGGAGGTTTTCTTCTGACAAGAATAGTCAAGGAATATGCAATTTTAGAAAGGAGACTGAACCTTGTCCACACAAGGATCCTGCACAAGCAATGCTAACCGAACTACCATTAAAAACAAAAAATATTCCATGAACAATAGCCTCGAAAATAGCTGCAACAACAATGTAATTGAAACCTCAAGGTAGTGTAACCAAAACCTCATAATAGTGCACCCAAAAACAATTATCACTGAATCCAGGTGAAAGACTGAAAGGATTTGCAGAACTCGTGATTACCCATAAATTAAAAACATTATCCCTTAAAGCAGGAGCAGAATCAATATGATAAAGTATTTTGATATGCATTTCAAATTATGTGAAATTGACATGCATTATTTCTGATCACAAACAAATAAACCCAATTTACCATTTTCCAAAAAGAAGCAAACACATCTCTTCAACTTTTTGTGCCACTGGTAGAAGTAACGGTTCTTCAAAAACTGTTGAAAATATGAATACCTGAGAAGAATGATGGAGAGACTGTCATGAATACATTTACCACACTAGCAGA